>CM053769.1:238266250-238483837 GCA_028658325.1 Potorous gilbertii
AGCAATGACCACAGTGTGTGAGAGTTTTTTTCTGGTAGACTTGGAACTTTGTAATAACACAAGAACTTACTGAAAAAAAAAAATCCCAATGACGATTTTCTAAGGCAAAATGCCTTCCACACTCAGAGAAAGAAATATGGAAGTCATTCACAGAATGTAGCAGATCATGTTTGTGTGTGTGTGGGTTTTAGTGTATTATGTTTTGATTTGTGATATGATTTCTTCCACTTATGTTAGTGCGACTACATAGCATCACTATAGTGAAAATATGCTCAATAGGAAAGTATATGTAGAAGCTATGGTATGCTGTCATGGGGAGGGAGGGGGGTAGCGGGGGAAAGGTGTGGGGGGATAAATCTTAATTTTAAGGATGTGATTGTAGAACATTTATAAATAAATAAAATAAAAAAATTTAAAAAAAAAAAGAAAGTTCACATATAGGAGATGATGCTTGAGCTGAGCCTTTAGGAAAATTAGGGTTTCTCATAAAAGGTGAGTAGAGGTACATGTCTGACATGGGCAAGAGTCAGTTCAAAAAGACAGACAGGAGAGGGATTGTTAATAAGAAAGTAAGAAGGGCAGTTTCCCAGAGATAATGTATTATATGTATTAATGTTATATGTAGTACATGTATTAATATTATATGTATTATTAAAGTGACAGTTACTGAATATCTAGAAATTAAAACAGTGGCATTATCTTGAATTGATTATGTCTGACACATCTCATTTCTGTTTTTTCATAGGATCATTAGATGAGGGAAAAATTATGGATATAGTTGACTTAGGTTTTAGGAAAGCATTTGAAAGTCTTTGAAATATTCTTGTGGAAAAGACGAAGAAATGTGGGATAACGATAGTTCCGTTTGGTGGCCGCAGTATATGCCAAGTGGTAAGACCCAAAGAGTAGTCATTGCTGTTTTGATGTCTATTGATCTGTGTTGAGACTACAATGTTTCAAATTTTTCTTACCAATGAACTAGATAAAGGCTGGAGTGCTTATCAAATCTGCAGATGACACAAGCTGAGAAGAATAACTGTATACGGGATGAAAGACTTGAGATTGAAAAACCAAAATGTGACAGTCCAGAATATCAGTTTTCAAAGCATGTTTATAAGGTTCCTGAGATCTGTTCAGGGGTCCATAAGATGAAAAAAAATTTCATAATAATACTAAGACATTATTTTTGACATGTTAAATAATGACAGTAACTAAAGCTCTTTGAGGGATCCTCAATGATAGTTAAGTACAAATCTTACCATGTTTTTCTAAAATCATTTCTTACCACATGGAATAGTCATATACCACAACTTGTTTAGTCATTCCTCAATTAATGATCATCCCCTCAATTTCTGGTTCTTTCCTATCACAAGGAGAGCAGCTGAAAATATTTTAGATTAGAACATACATGCTCTTTCCTTTACCACCTTAGGAAACATACCCAAAAGGGATATCACTGAGTCTAAGAATTATATCACGTTTATAATTCTTTGGGCATAATTCCATACTGCCCTCCAAAATGGTTGGATAAGTCCACAGTTCCACCAAAATGAAGTCTCAGTTTTGCCATATCCTTTTCAACATTGTCATTTTCCATTTTTATCATTTTAGCTAACCTAATAGCTGTGAAATGATATCTCAAAGTTGTTTCAATTTGCATTTCTCTGATCAATAATTATTTAGATGATTTTATATGATTATATAGAGCTTTGATTTCTTTATCCAAAAAATTGCCTATTCATATCTTTGGAACATTCTATCTACTTCCAGAGAAACAAGTGATAAATAGAAGTAAATACAGAATATTTTACAAGTGTGTGTGTGTGTGTGTGTGTGTGTGTGTGTGTGTGTGTGTGTGTGTGTGTGTGTGTTTGAAATGATGGCCTTCTCTAGTGAGGGGTGGGAAGGGAAGAAGAAGGGAGACAGTTCAGAACTTATAATGTAAAATAAATATATAAATAAAATAGGTAAGTACTAAAGGGGTCCTGAGACCAAAAAGGTTGAGAACCATAATGCTAGATTGAACTGCTTCAAGTAAGATGAAAATTAATATGAATAAATGTAAGGTCTTACACATGGTTTGAGAAAATCCATTTCACAACTACAAATGAGAGAAACATTGCTGGATGAATTCTTATAAAAAAGACCTGCAAAAGTTAGAGGATTGAATCCTCAATCTGAGTCAAGAGTATGATATGACAGTCTAGAAAGTGAATGTAACCTTAAATTACTTTGCAAAAGACATAGCATTTCAAAATAAGAAAGTGATAGCACCATTAGCTTTTGTTGTGATCAGTCCACATCTTGAGTATTGTGATCTTTCCTGATGACTCCATTTGTGAAAGTACATTGACAAGCTAGAGAGTGTTGTGATGAAAAATGAAATGAAAAATCCAAGAGAAATAAATTCTGGGTCACTAAAAATAGATTTATTAATTATGGCTAACAAATAATTAATAAAATTAGGTCAGTGGCATTCTTGGAATCCAAAGATGACCCTTGGGGCATGTTGGAGATTTAAATACCTTTGGAAGAGTAGGTGTTTCCAAAGGTGAAAATCAACTCTGACTGATTAACAAGTAATGAGAGAATGAATGTTATAATGAAGGTGGGCCTATTCTAATGAAGAGCTGGGTACTTTATGTCACTCTTAGACAAAGACACTTATCTCTACTCAGACCATACCTCTCCTCAGATCATCTAGTCAAAAGGATTTATTCTCCACCCAACCTGACTTGAGTAGAACAATGGTAGGGTTACCAAGAATTGCACCTAGATAAGATCATCTTTATTCTTTAATCAGAACTAAGCTTTCTTACCCAAGACTGAGCAGAATGTTAATCCAGTTTTATCATAAGCTTTGTCCTTCAGAGATTGCTTTGACCTACAGGGGCTGGTTCCCAAATAAGAAAATGGCAAGGAAAAAAAAAAACCTGGATCTCTTCATATTAGTAATTGGTTATTAATAATTATTTCTCCCAATGTTCATGGCAACTAATTCACACCAAATAGGAATCAACAGATTCTGCTTTTTATCATTTAGAAGAACTGGGGTTGTTTAGCCTAGAGAAGAATAATAAAAGGGGGTAACATGAAATTGTGTTAAAGTATCTGATAGTATGTTGTACAGAGTAAGACTTAGTCTTATTCTGATTGGTCAAGGTGCAGAATTAGAAGCACAGGTGAAAGGAGGCTTGAAGAAAAGTCTTTCTCAGAATTCAAACTATTCAAAGGTAAAATGTCCTGCATCAGAAGTTAGTAGTTTTCTCTGTCCTTGAGGTCTTTAGCTAAAGACTTTTATGTCAGATACAGCTTCTACTTTAGAACATGGAATAACTCTCTTGTCTTCGGACTGAGGGAACTGAATGTGATGATCCCCAAAGGACCTTCCAGAGCTAAATATTATGATCGTATCTTGTTCTGTGGAAGGGTTGCTGTCTCTTTAATTGAAGCAGTTTGTAACTAAGTGATAGTAGTGACAGCCATTAAAGAAATAAATATCATGTGCAAATTTAAGTCCAGTATCTCCTGGACTTTCCAGGAAAAACTGACAGGAAAAAAGAAACTAAAAAGGACAAACCATAAAAATACATCCTTTTGATAAATTGATGGCAGAGGAGAACCACTGGATTGGGAGGATTGGGAGGGCACTGCTGTCATTACCAAGATGGCCTATATTTTGGCCCACTCTTCTCATCTGCCACATGTAGAGAAAGGAACTGGGAGCACTAAAAACTGGGAGGCTGAAAAGGCAAGTTAAAGTCTTCCCTATGATTAGCAAGAGCAAACAGGCCTTTTTTTAGCACAGCAGGGGTGGAAACAGCAGCAGAAGCTGGAGGCGGAAAAGGAGCAGGTGCCACCACTAGTACCCCCCAAAGTGCTCCTTTTCTCCCCCACTCACACAAGAGAGAGTGAACCACATTAGTTCCATGCAAAAAGCACTAAATTTTGAATGAGTAGATCTGAGTTTGAATTCTGAATCTACTACTTACTATTTGTATGACAAGTTATATTCATAGATGGAATAAATATTCTGATTATTCATCTCTAAAATGAGAGATATTAGCCTACACGACCTTTGCTATGCCTTCCAGCTTAAATCTATGGCATTTAACAAAAAAGGAAGCACAAATCAAAGAAGCATTTATTAAGCTCTTATGCAAGGTACTACGCTATTGTGGGTACTTAAGGTACAAAGACAAAAATACAACAGATTGCGCCCTCAAAGAGCTTCCATTCAATCAGGAGGGGAAAGAAGACATTAATATGAGAGAAAAACATGAACACCTGTAAGTATAAAGCAGATACAAAATAATGGAAGTGGTGGAACTTCACAGGGCAAATCAGGAAGGGCTTTGCTTTAGAAATAGCCTTGAATGAAGTTTTGAAGTCCAACAGATTCCAGGAATGAAGATGAAGAGGAAGACCATTCCAAGCATGGGGGTAATGGGGTATAGGTTCTGGGAGCCCTCCTGAACTCTCCTTGAATCTTGATTTGGCATTCACCTGAGGCCATAAGCCTTCCACTATTGCTACGACCAAATCTGTTACTCTTAACCTAGTCTAGCCCTCCATTGTCTTCACCTCCCTATTTAGTCTGGCTGCTTCCCACCCTTGATCCTATCAAAATCCCATTCTCTTGGTTCTGACCTCTGATCATCTCTGTCCCATCAAGATGTACTTAAACTCCTCCTCAAGACCCTCCCTAAACCTCTCCTCTAGTTACCTCAGACTACTTGACCTAATCTAGGTCCCTCTTGTAATCTTTTTGTATATAAGATTCATCTTGCTTCCATGAAGGGTCAGATTCAATTGTATCAGCATGCATCCTGATGCATCCAGGACAACCTGCTGGCACAGGTTCTCAGACCTGCTTTTCTAAAAGGAAAGCAACTTTTGAGGGATAAACAATCTTCTTTAATTACATTCACTAAGAGAGAAAATACAGCAAGAGAAATAAAGAGCAGCAGACAGGGCTTCTAACTGTCTGATAATAAGCAATACATACATCACAGATCAGCAGACAGATCCAACCACCTGAACATTACATATATAGTTACCAGGGAGAGAAGCTTCAACATCTGGGTTTTCAAAGCTGGGGGTGGGAGGGAGCAGCCCAGTTACCCAGAGTCTCATCTGGCACGTGAACCTTCTTCCAAAGAAGCCTCCAAAATCAAAACCTCCCCTCAGAGTATATATACACTTTTCAGAGCTGGAGGGTGTCACAATCTTCATGATACAGTGCCTCATTAGAAATTAACAAAAGCTTCCCTTAATGGGCTCCAGGTGAGGTCTATTAATGAGCACAGAAGATCTTTAACTCTTACATAACAAGCCTCTCCTAGTCAAGCAACTCTCATTAACACTACATCAATCTAGCTCTTATTCTATATGGCTATTTGTTAATACAAGAGTCACAAATGCTCAAATTCCTCAAGTCTACCCAATATGGCAGATCTTAAATAAACTTTGTTTTACTTTGGCTGAAAGAAGGCTCAAGTCAAATTCGTTCAGGCAGAACCCAACGTGTCAGTGTCTTGGGGACACTGTGTATAGAGATATAAAATTATACACGTATGTATGTATACACATGCATATATTTGTTGTTGCTGCTGTTGAGTTGTGTTCAACTTTTCGTGACCCCATTTGGGGTTTTCTTGGCAAAGATACTAGAGTGGTTTGCCATTTCCTTCTCCAGATCATTTTACACATGAGGAAACTGAGGCAAACAGGGTTAAGTGACTTGCCCAGGGACACATAGTTAGTTAGGGTTTAAGGCCAAATTTGAATTATGAAGATGAGCCCTGCTAACCCCAGGCCAGACATTCTATCTACTATGCCCCTTTGCTGCCCACTGTGATATATAGGGATCAGCTAATAAGGCAGTTTTGTATGAACTATGGAGTGTATGAGGAGGGGCAGTGGGAAATATCTAGAAAGAGAGAGTGGAGTCAGATTGTAAAGAGCTTTAAATGACAAATAGAGATATTTGTATTTTATCTTAGGACATAATAGAAAGCTGCTGAAGTTTCTTGAGTAGGAGAATGACATGGTGAAATCTGTGTTTTAAGAATAACCTTACTGATGTATATGAGATGCACAAGTGGTAGCATAAAAAGACAATTGGATTTGTGGTTTAGAAAGTATGGATCTGTTCTGTTATTTACAATCAATGTTACCATGAACAATTCACATCTCCTATTTGGGTCTCAGTTTCTTCAAGAATTGAAGGGATTAGAGTTAATGATTTCTAAAGTCCCTTCTATTTCTGATATTCTAGGAATCCATATTGTAACTCCCTAATGAGAAAAAGGGAAGGTAGATGTGTGGGGGATTGGAGAAGGGCATGTTTCCTTCAAGGCAGTTTAGCAATGGTGATTTTCAATCATCACGTATGTGCCTTCTCTAAAGTGGCATGTGAGTGTGTTGTCCTTCATGGAATCTACAACGCACAAGACTGAGTTGTCAGGACACTGGGGCTCAGGCAGAGTTACTAACAACCTGGAATAATCTGTGATTTCAAGTTCAGCAGAAGCTACAGAGTAAAATTCAAACCATTTGAAACTGCTCCTGCTGAAGAAAGCACAGCCAATAAAGGACAGGGGTATGCCAGCTGACCAACAAAAAGGAGGGCATCTCACCTGTAACCTAGAGGGCTTGGTTCAAATCATACATAGAGGTATCAGTAAACCTACAGGAATTCAACTCACATAATACAACACACATTTACTAACTTCCTGCCATTTGCAAGGCCCTGAGAAACCCTAAGGTTTTAAAGAGGCAAAATAAAGATGAATGAATAAATAAATGCCAAGATATTCTAATCTCCAATCTTTGTTCTCAAGTAGTTTACATCTAATTAGCTGGGGATGAGCTATATATAAAAAATATATTATATTATATTATATTATCTGATATAGGTAAAAAAATGTTGAGTCAAAGTATTATTAAAAACTTTAGACTGAAGAAATTCTTTAAAGATGGTATGATGAGGTAAAGCTTCAGGGGAAATGTAGTACCAGAGCTGAGCCCTGAAAAAAAGGGGGTTTTCAACAATGCATAAGGAAGGACCTTGTTCCAAGAATTGGGAATGAACTGCATGAATACAAAGACATAAAAGTAGAAAACAGGAAGTAGTCAATTTGGCTGTCTTGTGGAAAATATGAAGGGGAGAAATAAAAATGAAGTTGGGAATTTAGATTGGAGGTAGATTGTGGAGAAACATGAATTGCAGACAAAATTTGTGTTTTGTGATATAAAGAGGGAATTATTCAAAATTTTTGAGCAGTGAAATAATAAATTTATACCTGGGCATTTGAAAGATTACTTTGGCAGCCATAAAAAGGATGAAATCAGAGAGGAGATAAACTGGAGTGAGGGAGACCAAGTAAAAAGTCCAGAAAGAAGGGGATGGGAGCTTGTAGAGAGAATATATGTTATCATGGAGGGAGAATAAAAAATCCTTAGAAAGTGATTAAATGTGGGAGGAATGGAGAGAGAACATGGGTAAATGAGTAGATGGTGGTGCCATCAATAGAATCAGAAAAATTTGTAAGAGGAACAAGATTAGGGAGAAAGTTGACTTTAAGACAGAGGATCATAGGATTTCAAGACAGGTAAACATTCCACAGGCATTTATTAAGAGCTTACTATGTGCTAGAAATCATACTAAGTATGATTCAAATGCAAGCAAAAGAAGACAAGACAAGAAAAACAATCTATGCCATCAAGGAGTTCGTACATAAAAGGGAGCTGAAAAGTAGGGATTGGGGGGAAAACAGGGTGGGTGAAGTCTAGAAAGTTAGAAGAACCAGGAAAGGGAAAAAAGTGATAGTTTGTCTGTGGCACTTCCCAAAAGGAGAAAACAAAAGGAACTCCCCAGTGAGTGAAGGGAGCAGAAGCATAGGAATAGTCTTCAAGGGTGAGGAACCTGCCCCATCAAGCCACATGTGGCACTCTAGGTCATTAAATGTGATCCTTTGACTAAATCTAAACTTCCCAGAACAAATCCCTTTAGTAAAAGGATTTGTTTTGTAAAACTTGAACTCAGTCAAAAGGCCACACTTGAGGATCTAGAGGGCCACGTGTGGTCTCAAGCCCACTGCATATGAGAAACACTCAGGCCCTGAAGGATGTTCCAGAGTGAAAAACAAAAAGCTGAGGCACAAACTGTCGAAGTCAGAACCTAAAACCAACTAGTCTAATCATCTCATTTTATAAATGATGTAACTGAAGCTAAAAAGGGTTGGGATATACCCAAGTTCACTCAGTAAATAACAGAACTCAAATTTGAATCCATTGGCTCTGACTCTAAATCCACAATGCTTCCAACTTCACCAATGAAATACTAGGATTAAGAGTCCAAGTCAATTTTATGGCCATTGGAAATGTAGGACTGGAGAACAGAAGGATGTACATAGAACATATCTCCAAAAAACATTACCAAAGTCATAGAAAAGTGAGTGAATTTTCCACAGGAGAGAACATGGAAATAAGAGCAATAGATATAGCATGAAGTCTTTAGGGATACCTGCACTGGTGGTATCAAATACAAATAGAAATGGATCTCCTACAAACAGCATATTGATAGAAAACCACAAACTAACATTATCTGTATTTTATTGTATTTTTATTTATTTGCCTAAACATTTTTCTGCTACATTTTAATTTTGTTTTGGCTTCACTCAGGAAATTTTGCAGGCTACGTGTGGCCCATTGGACCTAATTTGACACCTCTGACCTACACTAATCAAGTAGGGAAAAGAAAATGAAGCACAATGAAAAACTAGGAAAACTAGGAGAAAATAGCATTACAGAAGCCAAGGGATTCCAAGAAGCAATGGATAGCAAAGTGTCAAATGTTGCAAAAAATAGAATAGATGAAGACTGAAGGGGTACTATTAGATCTTTGTGATAACTCTGACAATTGTAGTTTTGTTGAAGTGATGGGGAAATAAAAGCTAAGTTACAAAGGGCTGAAGAATGAAGGATAATCAATAAGTAAAGGTAAAAATAAAGATTATTACATTTAGAAGTTTGGAAGTGAAGGGGAGGAGGAAGAAGATGACAGGTTGTAGTAGTTCAGCCATCCATAGAAGAGTTAAGCAGTACCTGAAAGCTCTTAAAAGAATAAGCCCAAAAGTTCAAGACAAATATTTCACTGAGAAAGATATTTTTGCACCAATCTACAATTCAGCATGAGGTGAAAAGGAGAAAGCTAAAAAAATAGTAATAATTAGAAATGCATGAAATTGTACCTAAGTACGTATTTCTTTAAAAAGCTAATTCTAAGAATAAGTAACTGCTTACTTGTTAAAGCTATTTAAATTGTGTTGTTTCCTCATAGTTATTTCAATACTTTACAGCTCAGTAAATTATATCCACAGAGGAACTCTTTCTAGTGGGATGGATGGATGGATGGATGGATGACAACACTTCTACAAACGACCTACAAGAGTTTCCATGGCCAAAGCATTCTTCATTCTACATGGAAACTGCTGAGTCCGAACACAATATAAGAATGGTCTTTAGACAACAGACACACAGTCTATAATTGAACCTAAATTTGAAAGTTTTTGGAGCTCAGTACAATTTGACAGAGCTTATTTTTCACTGACAAAGCCCTTGAGAACCCACAGTTGCCTCCATGGCATAGTGATGTCCCAGAGTAGTATATTAGTGGAGTTTCATACAGTTATATCTTGATAACAGAAGAAAGTGGAAAAACATGTCAGTATCTTTATTTGGTTAAATAGGAAATATCCAGGCAAGAGGTGGCAAAGGCTTCTTGCCTGTATAAATCACTCAATATTAGGAAAAAAGTGAATGTTTACTGAGTGACTGAGATCATCTGCTTAAGGTGAATAAGAATTTATTAGTTGCTTACTAATGTGAAAGGTTTCATGTGAAGTGGTTTTGCAAATATCACCTGCTTCATATGATAAGAAGCTTCAGAAAGCTGAAAATAAGAGACGTAAAAGTAAGAAATAAGCATGCTTTCTAAAAATGACTGCATTTAGATTTTCTTTTAGTGGCTAGATCCTTGAACTTAAATTCAAGACCTGAGTTCAAATCCCACCTCAGATATTTATTATCTGTGTGACCCTGAACAAATTATTTCATACTTCTGGGCCTCAGTTTCCTCATCTATAAAATTAGAGGGGGAATAGATTGAATGGCCTCTAAGCCTAAACCAGTGATCCTTGAACTTATGATATGCAAGTAGTTGAGTTTAGTCTGTGTATGAAGTACGGAGGAGAACGTTATAAAGGTCAATGAAACCCCCTTTTTATTGGTGAAAAGTACAAGTAAAAATTAATTTAAAAGATAGTGATAACATGTTTCTTATCAAGATGATTATAAAAATAAAGCATGATGATGAAAATGCTTGCCCCACTTTCCTCCTCCTCCTTCTTTCCAAAATCTAGCAGAACTCCACTTTGGAGCTGCCTACCTTCCACAGTGGATAGAGCATAGATATTAAAAGTTAGAAGACCTGGATTCAAGTCCTACTTCTCATAGTTTTTAGTTATGTGGTTATTGGTAAGTCACTTCATTTTGCTGAGCCAGTTTTCTCATCTTCTAAATAGGGATAGAGATATTCACACTATTTTTCTAAAAGAATATCCATTTTAAATCAGATACCCAGGACAGTCATGTCTTTATAGTCCACTCTGGGTTTCACTCCTGATGCTCTGACCTTCCTCTACTATGCCCTTGCCTGACTATTTTCATGTCTTCACCCCCTCTTTCCCTGCTCCCAGGGTTTCAGTTTTATTCAGTTTTCTTGTCTTCTTCCACTAAAATGTAACCTCCTTGAAGGCTGGGAGCATCTTTCTTTTTTGCTTACCTTTGTTTTCCAAGCACTTTGCACAGTGCCAGACACATAGTAAACACTTTAGAAATGCTTGTTGATTTTTCGTTATTATTGTTTGGATGAAAGCACACTGTAAACCTTAAAGCTCTATTGAAATGGGAGTTAATTTTTTATCAATATTATCCCTCTGTGTGGATTCTGACTAAACATCTATTCCTCTCTCAAATTACCATTTAGAATGTTCAAAAATCATTTCCTATGTTTAGTTATGTTTATCCTATTAAAATTAAAATGGGTCAATCTTTGGTGTAAAATACATGGCTTGGCCAAGGCAATGGCTAGAAGCAATAAGGCCAATAGGCAAATATAGACAATCACATTAATGTATATGTCAGTTTTAAATGCTACAAATTTGAAAGGGGCTGGTAAGGAGCCACAAATCACACTGCAGACAGAGGGAGATACTCTGTTACTAGAGCAAATGTCTCAATTTTCAAAAACAAGGAAAATAATGAAATTGGCAAACCAAAAGCTGAACTTCAAAATTTTAGAACATATTACTAATGGAATAATTAGTAAACATCTAGAAATGGAAAAGTCAATCATCAAGACTCAGCATAACTTATTTATGAACAGATCATGCTTATCTTATCTGATGAAGCAATGAGATTGGTAGATTAGGGGAATGCTATGAATATGGTTTGCCAAATCTTAGCAAAGCATTGATGAAATCTCATGCTATTTTCACAGAAAAGACAGAAAAATGTGAACTAGATTATAGTAGTGTCAGGTGGATTCAGAACTGTATAGATGAACTACCCCAAAGAGTGGTTAATCACTAGTTGAGTTAGCCTTGCTTCAGTGAGGGTCCATTTGGGATGGATCATATAACCCAAGCCAAGAGTCTTGTGATTTCTTGTAGCTCCACTCAACACCATTTGAATACAAGTGAAGAAGTAGGATAGTGGAAGTAATAGAGTGTTAAGATTTGACAAGGCATAATGGCTGACTGGACAAGGGAGAAAGGGGATCAAAGGTAGTGGATACTATAGAGTTGAGTTGATTCATGTGCTATTGAATGGAGCTGGAAGAAATCCCAAAACTTGATCATCTACCACAAATTTAAGTTATTTAATCTCAACTGGGTCTTCTCTGCATCAAGGTAAACATCATTCTCCTATTATCCCAAAACTCTTACCTCTTCTCAAGATTCTACCATCACCTCCTCCCCTACCTTCTCAGCTGAAGACCTCATCTAATTCTTCACTAAAGAAAACAAAAGATGCCATTTGCAAAAAAAATGACTTCTTATTTCCTCCTCATCTAATTTAATTTGGACATCTTTCCTTATTATTTCCTCCTTCATTGCAGTCTCATATTAAAAGGTGGCCCTTCTAAGTCAAGGCCCATCTTTTTGGTCCACCCTTGATTCCATTCCCTCCTATGTTCTCTAGAATAGAAAATGCTTCTATTTTGATCTGTTATCTTTAATTTCTTCTTGTTTATTCTTCCTATCTTTTCTTCTACCTACAAACACACCTATATCTCCTTCATCCTTAAAAATCCCTTGTTCAATACTACCATCTGTATTAGCTATGCTCCTATATCTCCCTTCCCTTCTTAGCTAAAATCCTTGAAAAAGTCATATCCACTAAGTATTTTCTCCCATTCTCCTCTTAGTCTCTTTTAAAACTCCTCCAATCTGGCTTCTAATGGTTTCTTTTGCTGGCTCTTCATTCATGTTATACCCATTAGCCCTGAGAATCCCTTAAGACTCTGTTCTATGCTTTCTTCTCCCTTTATGTTTTCTCTCTTAGTGATATCATCAATGCCCATGGATTCATTTATCATTTCTAAGCAGATCTCTATCTCCCGTTAGTCTCTTTCTTGAGCTAGAGTCCCATATTACCTTTATCATATTATATTATCTATATCAAAATAAATGTCCTAAAGATATCTCAAGGTCAATATATCCAAAACCCAACTCATTTTTTACCACTCAAATCCTTCACTCCTTTGAATTTTCACATTACTTGTTTAGGGGAACACCAGCCTTTCAGTTACCCAGGACTAAGTGACTCCTCACTTTCACTCACCTTGCATATCCAATATGCTACCTGATCTCTCTGCTTCAAACTTCTGCCTACTCAAACTCTTCACTCACTGCCAAAGTGATTTTCCTGGAGGTTAAGTCTGACCATGTCACTGCTATCCCCCAGTAAAATCCAGTGACCCGTTGTTACCTCTAAGACCAAATATAAATTCCTTTTGGCATTTGAAACTTCATGACCTGGGCCCTTACTATTGTTTTAGTCTCAGTCTTCTTACAACTTATTACCCTTCACACAATTGACAATCCAGCTACACAAGCCTATTTGCTATTCCTTGAACATGATGCCCCAACCATCATCTTTCCCATGTCTGGAATGCTCTGCCCCTTACCCTTGCTGCTTAATTTCCCTGGATTTCTTTAATACTAAGTTCAAATCCTACTCTCTGTAGGAAGCCTTTCCCAATTCCACACCCCACCTCTACCTTGTATGATTTCCCCTTTGAGATTATTTTCCATTATCTCTTTCCTTTCCTCTCTTACATTTCCCTCCTTCCCTCCCTCCTTCTCTCTCTTTCCCCTCATCTTAAAAACAAGAATCTGAGTCCTAATTCAGACCACTGTTGGCCATGTTACCCTGGACCTTTGCAAAATTCTTTATCATTTCTGATGCTCAGTATCCCCATCAGTCAAATAGGGATACAGAGATCTTAGATCACAGGTTGTTGTCATGATCCAATAACATGAAAAGTGATTTTACAAACTCTACAGCAATATACACTCCTCAGTTATTACTAATTATCATTATATATTTCTTAATCATTAAAAAAAGACTTTACTTATACTTCAGCGATGAATCCATTTTTAATTATACTTTAGAATAGATTGTTCCCCTTGGTCTTAAACTGGGTCACAAAATTCTCCTAGCCTGCTTTTTTTTCTTTTTGTGGCCTAGGACTCTAATTTCATTGGTTTATGATGGAGTTCCCTATTTCAAGCTACATCATGTTATGGGGGTGAACCTGGGGGCATCTCAAAGGCTATGCTAGCTAGTGGAGTGGAAAATCTCACAAGTTCTATCATGAGAGAAACACTTGGAGTAAAACCCTGACAATAGAACGATTCTCATTTATATATGAACAGCCTAAGTGATCTTAGAGAATATCACCCAATAGGCTACAAATATTGATAAAATGTTGTTAACCAAGGCAACTTATAAAGCAAAGAAATACTTTTAAATGGCCCTCAGTCCTGTGTACCCCAGATCTACTTCTTCACTGATACAGGCAGAGTGGAAGGCATGACAGTAGTAGAGGGTGCTTAAAATCACAGTATTTTTAGATTGTTCACAGACCTGAACTTGACTCTTGTGCAACACAGAATGAGTAGATATATTGGGGTAGGAGCTAAGTCATGTCAATCTTGACATTGTTAGGATGAATGACATCAGAAGACAAAAGTTGCAGCTAAATTGAAGGGTAGTGCATAAGAATTTGGAAAGGAAAAGAAAGGATTTGGCAGAGTATCTGTACTCATGTACTCAAAAGCTACAAGAAATATTTTTAATGAGAGTCATCTTGTTCCGCATTATTAATGATGAGATTTGCAAAAACACCCTAATAAATAATTTCAGCTTTTATACAAACATAAGTTGCTAAAAATGAAGTGGTAGAAAATTCTTTGAAGAACCTATCAGGCCCTTCACATCAAATCAAATCAAATTAAACCTTGGTGACTTCAATGCATAGGTAGGTAAAAGAGAGAAATATATGAGAAAGTATCATTCAGAAGAAAAAAATGAGAGAGGCCAGATTATACAGATTCCCCTTGTTCTATTTCATGAGCATTTCCTTCAAAAAAATGATGGATTCTTTACAGAGCAAGAACCAAATGAAAACACAAAGACTGAATGAACTTGGCTACATTTTAATAGCCAGGAAAAGAGCAATCAAGATGTGGGAGCTATTCCTGAGTCAGCTGTCTTTTTGCAATGAGACCATTGACTCTTCAGAGATAAGACCAGTTTGTAATAAAAGAAATTAGAAAAATTTGACTTTAAATGATTCAAATAAGCTATTTAAAGTGAAAAATGGAAAATGCACAACAGGAATGAAATTGATGTTGAATATAATAATTTCATCCAGAGGTGTAAATTAATTGTTACAATAGAACCTAGAAAGTGATTTAGTTGGCAAATATTTGACTTTCTGGCCAAAGGGAGAGTGATAGCAGCCAAAGGCAACAATGGGTTAGAATATAAACTTGTTTGTAAAAATCTTAGAAGAAGGATATTGGGCTACGATGAGCAGTATCATCTCATAAAACAAAGAGAGGCAGGAGAGGTTAAAAACAATTTAAAGGAAGTTCGGCAAGATAAAAAAAATTAATCAAAGTTATTCTAAGGATAGGCAAGAATGAAAATAGAAAGAGAATTACAAATATAAGGCAAGGAGAAAAGATCTGAAATACTTCAATAAACTGTTTTGTCTGTTAAGGATAGTGGAACTAGCACACTTTCACCTTAATATCACAGTCTCTGAGGTGCTTATGAGAGAGTTGGAAATGGAACTAAGAAAAGAAAAATGGAAAAAATTGGATCAACTGTACAGAGGGCAGATCTCTGCTGAAACAAAACAATCATGAAGCAATTGAAGAACCCAAATGCAAAGTAACTGAAGGGCAAAAAATACCAAAGATGTGGAAAGGTCTCGAACTTTATTAATATCAAATAAAAATAATTGAGAGAATATTAACAATTATGGAACTATATGCTTACTCTCAAATCTATACACAAGTCTGAAAACAAATAAATTAATTTTAAAAAGGCAAAAATAAATTTAAAAACATTATATTAGGGTCATCTACATATGCGATGAGAGTATTTTCCATAATGAAATTAGTAGGAAATAATCAGACTTTCACAAATATTATCCAATAATTGACCATAACTTTACCACTTCACAATTAAATGAAAGATGGAGAGAATATCATATAACACTAGGCTTATTTTTTATTGACTATGAAAAAGTATTCCACTAACAGCAAAGTGTTTCCCATTCATCTGTCAATTATTACTTAGGATTTCTTTGAAGATATACCCACAGAAATGACCCTGTTCAATGATCCTCTGATATTAAATATCATGCAACACATAAAATGGTGATGTATGCTCACCATAAATATTTACCACAGTTGTAGATTATTTCAAATATAGACTATAATTTGAAGAGAAATGTCCTATAGATGGTGAGACTCTATAGATATCCTCATTTACAGATGACATTGTGTTGGCTATAGCAGGCCCCCAATTCATTATAGTCTCCTAGAGGAAATCATTAATGACTCAATATAGTTGACCTTTCCATCCATACAGGAAAAACTAAATGGATGAAAAACATCCATAATCCAGATTTTTAATGTGTATTTAAATGTAATAGATTTTGTCCAACAGTATATATCTGAGACGGAGAGTACAGAGAGGCAATGAACTGAGTTCAGAATTAAATAAAAAAAGAGTGGGTTGGAATTTTTTCAGTAAATTGCAAAGCACTTTTATTGACCTCTTCAGAGTCTCATAAAAGCAAATGCCCGTTTTTTCAATACAATGGTTTAATTAGTGTTGCTAAATGGCAGGGAGATCTAGAATACCATTGTCTCTGAAGAACTAGAGATGAGTATTACACAGAGGGAAAGGAAAGGCATGAGGTAGGTGTCATAAGTCTGCAATATGTAACTGATGAAAAGCTCCAAAAAATGATCAAAAGTAAATATCATTAAAAAGTTTATAATAGAGAGGATGGACTGATCAAATGGACAGACTGAAAGATAAGTGATGGACAGCTATAATACTGTACTGGTACTCACACAGTGCCAGGAAAAAGTGATGAAGGTCTCCAACATGTTGGATGAACCCACCACATGCAGATAGCTAGGCATGGATAGGTTGTGCCCTGTATCCTTAAAATTGATGAGATCACAGATCTATTTGAAAGGAAGCTTCCAATAAGGAAATTCCCTGTACCAATAAAGACTAATCTTTCTTCCACAGTTTTTAGTCTTAGAGAATTTTCTGTAGCACTAAGAAGTTAAATGACTTGTCCAAATTCACACAGCTAGTATATTTCAGAGAGGCATAATTTTATCAGGTTATAGTTAATAATAAAGAAAATAAAGCCCTCTGCATACAACTCCAGGCTGCTTTAGCCAGCTTTATGGTTCCATTAACCTTGATATGTGTATACATCAGAAAGTAGAACCTAGAGTCTTCACATTTCAATACTGCTCCCAACTCCTCTCTCTTCCAAACTCTGAATTCAAAAGAATTACATCTAAATCTCCCCATATTTAAGCAGAGACAACATGCATTGAATTTCGTGACAATTTGTAAAGGTTTCTTCAAAGAATATTGCAAATGCCCCCTAGAGGGACTACGTCTACTCAATTTCAAATGTCAACAAATCCTTATTGTACAAATATAGAATTTAAAACAGAATTATTCATTCCTTCTGAAATCATAATTGCTGCTCCCAGTTATCATTCTAAGAGACTCATTTGGTTTTCTTCTCCTTTGATGATTTGGATAACATATCAATCATATTGAGTGAATCAAGACTTGTTTTTAATGTCAACGTCATAGCATTGACAAAGTCATTCTTACAGAGAAAGTCCAGATCTCGTAACCTTGTTTGATTGCTACTGACTACAGAGAATAATGCTAATAGCGCAACAAAAATGCTTTAAGGATCTTTAGAACACAGAAGATCAAGGCACAAAATGCTTGCTGTCACCAATATCTTTGATTATCTGCTTTAATAAGCTTGCTCTTTCATTCATTAAAGAGTCAACCAATAAATACTATGTCCAACTGGTATAAGGTGCTAAATAATTTCTTGTCCCAGGGAGTGGCTCAATATTGGAACCTTTTTTCCCTCTCTTGATAAACTATTTCACTGTGAGATATTTAGTAGTTCCCCCCACCCCTGCCCAGAACTGACATAATGAGTAAATTAATAGACTCAGCAGTCTGATTTTATTTTCTTTAAGATATATTTGTTTATAAATGCATCTATATTTATATATCTTTCTCTACCAATATTTCCCCCTCATACTCTATGATGTCATAGGATCTAGAGCCCATCTAATTTAATATCTTCATTTTAAATGAGGAAATATAGGTCCAAAGATGTCACATGTTTTTGCCAAGCCCAGACTGATAAATGGGGGAGGGAAGGGAGAGGAGATTGAAGATTTGAAACAAGACCCTTTTCAACTCCATATTCATTGTTCTTTCCACTGTGCAATGTGTCTTAAAGATAAACCTTGTCTCTGAAAAACTATGCCAGCACAAGATCTGAAAGCATCCTAACAAACTCAAAAGTCTTTGAGTAAAAAGCTCAGTGACAGACCAAGTGTCTGCCATGTAAAGACAAGACTAGTTAAATCATTCATCACCAGACTATTCAAGAGATAATGCATTCTTTTTGTCTCAGAGGTTCTCAAAGACCAAAAAGCAGAAAAAAAGGGAATTCTCACAAGACAAAAAACCCAGTCCTTAAATTACAAAAACAAGCAAGTACATTGTACTTTGCTGCTTCTAAGGGACATGAAAACTTTTATGAAATGCCCACACAAGCTCTGATAAGTCAAGAAGTTCAGCAGTCATTTAGTGGTTGTTCAGTAGACTTAAAGATACACAATACCAGATAAGAAAATAGATCCAGATAAAATTTATCCCAGGAAGTTAATCTCCAACAAAAAAAACTGTTCAGTTAAGACTATGATAGAGATATTCACAATCCAGTTACATTCAGGTGTTTCGGTCAAAAGGATGAAAATACAAAAAAATCCTAACCTCAACCTTCAGAGAGTTGCAGGGATTTGCAATGATGGCACAAGCCTAATCTCTCCACACCCTTCTCTGTTTGCATATATACACAACCAGCCTGAGAAAATGTTATCATCATATCCACTCAAAGGAACAAAGCCAAATGACTCAATTAAAAAGAGATGGAATTAACATCATCTGTTTTTGATCCAACTTTCACTAGTACAACTTATCGAGCAGCTAAACAGCAGTTGCGCAAATAGGCAAATAAGCAAGATGAGTTGCCTTTAGAAATACATAAAAACAAAATGGTTCCCATAAGAATCTCAAAATAGGCACACTAAAATTTAACCTCTTTCACTAAGGAATTCCATCATAACAATATTTTCCTATCTTAGATGCTTTTTATTTGTTTAAAAATTAATAGATGCATGGTCAGTGAGTAAGATGAGATAAATGAAGATCCATACTTCCTCCTACAGAGACAATGTGGTTGGTCATAGTGGTCTTGATTTCTGGGCATAGAGGCAAAAAAACCTGAAATCAAATCCTGAATCTGACACAACAATGTGAGACTTGACAAGTTACATCATAACTTACGCTTGATGCAGTTTCCCAGCACTTTTTAATCTAAATCATTGGCTGATTGTGAACTGACTGCCAAATGGGATGTTCCCCATTACTATTGAAATAACTGATATCTTCTAAGACAATTCCAAAAGACTCATGATGTAAAATGCTATCCACATCCAGAATGGAGAACTATAGAATCTGAATGCATATTAAAGCATACTATTTTCTCTTTTTTTGTGTCTTCCTTCTCATGTTTTTTTTTCCCTTTGGTTTTTATTCTTCTTTACAACAGGAAGTAAGCACAAGCAAGGTGGAATTATTTTGTTTTCTTTTTGGAGTTCAGTTTCCCAGGCTCAGATTGTAGACATCTGAAAGACTGATCTCCTTTGAAGTTTGCTAATTCACAGCTATGCTGAGTCACATAGATTTCATGCCTACTGGTTCTGAGCCAATCAGGGGCCAAGTCTTTGTTATATATTCTTGGAGGTTGGAATTTTGCTTTGGGGGCTCATTCATGAGAAGGACATTTTGAATCCCTGGATAGGACTCAGATGTTTGTTAAGAGCCTCCTGACTACTCTTGACTACTCCAGGTCCGGTGTGTATGTAGGTGTTTGTATTACTTAGTTCAGATAGTTGGAACCCTGTCTGTTGAATGAATCTATGTGCTAATTTCTTCGTTTGGATTTTCTATACTCACTTCTTTCTAATTAAAGGAAGATATTGACCTCTTTAAAGTTGTCTTTCCTTTAGAAAAGCCCATCAAAGAATCTGTGCTATCACAGCCCACTCTGTGTGCCAGTGTGGTTGCTAATATATATGACTAATGTGGAACTATGTTAGGAAGATTGTACATGTATATTCTATTTCAGATTGCATGATGTCTTAGGGAGGGAAGTGTAGGGTGGGGAGAAAATCCAGAGCTCAAAATCTTACAGAAGTGAATGTTAAAAATAAAAACAAATAATATTTTAAAAAAAGAAATAAGTGATCCTTTGCCTGTTTAAATATCTCTCCACATATTGATTGCAATCCCCTATATCATTTGAGAAGTGATATTCATTGAATTTTGAAGTAGAGAGGGACATTAGAGGTTATGTAGTGCAACTGTCATTTTTGATTGGGCCTTACGTAGCTTACATAATAGCAGAATTGGAAATAGAATCCATTTCTCCTTATTCCCAGACTACTGTGTAGAGGATTATCCCACCTGGTAGTATGTTTTCTATAAGTATTATGATATCTTCACTACTTCCAACATAAGCTCTACAGCTGTTTTTTTTATTAGTATATCTTCAAAGGATGATATTTTTGAATATGTCTTCATGAGCACTGCGCTGCCTTGTAGAACCAAAGAATGTTAGTTAGAAGGAACCTTAAAATCCATTCATTTCTCCATTCATTTTATCAAGCATTTATTAAGTACCTCTTATGTGCAAGGTACTGAGGAAACAAATCCCTAGCTTCAAGAGCCTCTTTTCTACTGAATGTCATCTAGTAGATCAGCTTACAAGCCCAGAGAGGAAATAACATCTGTCCAGAGACATTAGTCATTCAAAAATGATATTCAACATACAAAAGGATGGATAAATTTAATTTATTTGTTTCATTTCCAATAATCCTCAATTCTCCCACATTGGTATAATCCAGGAACCTTCCTATAAGGAAACCTCTATCAAGGAAGAATTACACCTGTTCTCCAAATGGCTCCCTTGATGTTTCTTGAAGAAGACAATCTTTGTAGACTCTGGGCATTTGTCACTCTCCCACAGCTCCCTCTGTCTGGAATTCTCTCCACCTCCTGGCTTCCTTCAATTCCCAGACAAAGTTTTAGCTTCTTCTAAAAGCCTTTTCTCTTTTTCTTTAATGCTTGTGTCTTCCCTCTGTTAATTATCTCCAATTTTTACTGCTATATATTGTCATTATTTTTTTCTTATTGTTTTCTGCATTAAACTGTGAGTTCCTTAAGAGCAGGGGTTGTCTTTCACCTTTCTGTGTATCTGCATAGCTTGGCATAGTCTGGCACATTGCAGGTGCTTAATAAATTTTTATTGCCTGATTGTACTTTATAGTCCTAGGAAACTGCCCAGGATAATAAGAGGTTAAGTGACTTGCCCAGGGTCATATCACAGCTTTGTGCTAGTAATGGAAATTGACCCAGGTGTTCCTAACTCTGAGGGTAGCTCTCAATCCACCCACACAGAATGGTGCTTTTCAGGGCTACCACTGTGTATTTTCAAAGTTGAAATATTTTTTCAGCCTAAATAATTGAGTTGTTGAGAATATGTAGCATTCTTGATCAATATGGAAATAGCTAGAGTAGGGTTAACAAAGGGAATCAATTTTGATTCTACCTTTGCTCCTCATTTTATTTCTTAAATAAAATACATAAGGTGAAAACAATGTACAATGCTTGTGATTCCCTTGATGAGCTGGTTCAGATTGTCTTGGATGTTTGTATAGAACAGAGATCATTTGTGGTACATTTTGGATTATTTTATTCTCGAGGTAGCTAAGGAGTACAGGAGATAGAACACTATGCTTGACGTGAAAAAATAAACAGAAAAAAAATAAAACCTGAGTTCCAATCTTGCCTCAGATATTTACTAGCCACGTGACCTTGGCTAATTCACTTATCCAGTTTTATCACCTGTATGATGATTATAGTAATGGCATCTACTTGCCAAAGTTGTGAAGATCGATGGAGATGGTAACTGTAAATCACTTAGCATAATGCCTGGCACATTTTAAGTGCTTGATTAAATGCTCATTCCCATCACTTTTCCCCTTTGTCTCAAAATTATCCCTAGGATGTCATAAAGTCATAAGATCTTAGAGATGAAAAGGACCTTAGAGTCATCTTGTTCAATTGTAACGGATTCAGGCATTCTTGTAATGAACTGGAGCATTCTACAAGAGTTATTTTCTAAGCTGCTATATTGTCACAAGGTAACACATTAGAGAAATATGACTTTGTCCACATGAGGAACACCTGGTGTGGGAACTCATTCTACCTATAAGATTTACAAACCCTCTATGACTTAGTAGGTAATTCCTAGAAAGTTGTCTGAGGCACAGAGAGATTAAATGACTTGCTCGAGTGACCAAGTATCAGATCGATGATGAAATAGACAAAATGCTGCCCTTGGAGTCAGGAAGACTTGAGCAACTCAATTCTTATGACCTACGTGATCCAAGGCAAATGTTTACTGCCTATTAAACTCAGTTTTCTCATTTGTAAAATGGACACAATAATAGACCCCATCATTCAGAGTTTTTGTAAGTATCAAATGAGATGATATTTGTGAAGTATATTGGACACCTTAAAGCACGACATAAATGCTAATTATTTTTCTTATCGTTGTGTTGCTGATAATGATGATGATTGTGATGGAGGATTTGAAACCAGGTCCTCTGACTTCAAGTTCATTCTTTACACAGTGCTGCATTACTATATTATAACTAGACAAATCCTTATGGTGTTGTGAACTTTAACTTTTGCTAAGTTCCAGGAGAAACCTACCAATTCACAGGGAAAAGGATAGAATTCATTTTGTTTTAAGGAAATAAACTAAATCATATATTAAAAGTCAGGCATGACCCATGACTGAGTCTCCCTATCTCACCTAGGTTGGAAGGACAGTGGCAGCTCATGGACCGGTACCAATACTAATTGGCACAGAAGTTTTAATCTGTTCTGTTTTTTTTTTCTAACCTGAACTGATTCAACCCTCCTTAGGCAGTGTTGGAGCCCTTTGCTCCAATGGGCTCACCAAATTTACTCTGAGCCTAAAGAAGAGATCCAATCAGCTTTAGCTTTAACTACAGTTCAAAAATTCAATTGATCGACCAGCCTCAGCCTCCCCTAGTATTTATATTACAGATATAAGTCTGTATAAGAACCTCAGTTATGTGTGTCATTTCTACGATTTTCTTATCCAAAATAGCTTACATTTAGATAGTATCTTATATTAGTGCATCAGTTCTCCTTATAACAACCTTCCAACGTCAGAGTAAAAATACTATTATTTCCATTTTATACAGACAGAAATAGGCTTATGAGAGGTAAAGTGACTTGCCCAGTTATCCAACGAAGGAGCAATAATTCAAGCCCAGATTTCTAAATTCCCATATATTTAGAGTCCAAACCATGTTGAAATCAGTTGTGAGTTTGTTATTTTTTTCCAAGTTTTCCATGGGAGGGAGCATTTTCCCAGTGTTAAATTTAGAAAGACACTATGAAATTGAAAAGAACAATATTCTGGTGCATGCCAAGGAGTAAGAGAATGATAGATACCTTAAAGATCACTCTGTAGGGAGTTGGCATAGACAGGATCAATTCACTGAGACAATCAGCAGTAGCTGAAAAAAAAGTTAACTTCTTTCAAACTTATCACAGAACAGAGAGACAGAGATATAAAAGTTAAATGCCAATTGATTGAATTGATAAAGCCATCCACTTCATGGGTTCATATGACTGGAAGAAACCTCTGGAGATCAACCAATCTATTCCTTTGTATCCATTCCAGGTGTGTTATTTCAGCAATTTAAGTTATAGGATCACAAATTTAGTGCTCTAGGAGCTTAGAGACCATCTAGTCAAGCCACATTATTTTAAGGACAGGGAATCTCAGGCCCAGCCAAGTGACTTCCATGAGTCATGGAAGTGGTAAGTCACAGAAACATAATTCTAACCTAGGATCTTTGATTCCAAATCCATTTTTTCCAAAACACTTTGATTCATCTCTAGGTTACTTTTAATAAAGATATATTTGAAATCATAATACTTCTGGATCTGCAGAAAATGCAGTGAATCATAGAAAAATCTAATAATATAGCAAAGTTTAATACAGAAACAAGCCAAAGATTTAATAAAAAAATTCATAAATGTGAAATCTTTATAAAGTATTTGGTTGCACATCATCCTATGAAATGTTCCAGCACGCTTTTAGTCACTAAGACCCTTTTTTTTCATGAATTTAATCAAAATACATTCATAAGAAAAACTAGAGTCAAACCATCCAAAAATGATTAAGAGATCTTATTTAAAATTGTGTATTCTTGGTGGGGGCAGTGAGGGGAGTCTTTGTGGGACACACAAACAACAAAAATAGGAAAAAGTCACAATTTCACCTGAATTTTTCAGGAAAGCACATATTAAAACTATTTTTATGAGAAAAGAATTTTCAGTATTGTGAAAAATATGAGGAAAATAATTCTCTAGAACATGTCATAATGAGCAAACCAAATCTCCTATAAAATATTCCTGTTGATAAGTTGTGGATCTTTAAAGCTTGTACTGACTTTTCTAGCTCAACAATACAACTCAATACATCATTGTTATGACAACACCAATTATTTATTAAAGTATACTTAGTGACAGGACTAGATAATCTCTAAGTCCCCTTTTTTTCTTTAAAATTCCATGACTTTCTGACTAAGCATATGGATAATATAGTTTTGGGGCACAGGAAAAGGATCCAAAAGAATTCATAATGAACTACATATTTATGTCATCATTTCAAAAACATCTATTATTGTGTGAAAAATTCTGAGAGTACTTACGGTGTTTAGAGAAGACATCTTATTATCAGAGTGTTAATTGCCAAGTAATGTTAACTTTTCTTTCAAGTTTTATTTTTCATTTTAAATCACTATTTTTCCAATATACATAATTTTATGGCATATTCTATTCTAAATAGGTTGGTTTCTTTTGGACATGCTGGATTTGGAAAAGCCTTGTTGGGCATATTTAGACTGCAGGATGAGATAAAGTCATATTGATATTAGTATGAATATTTTAAGAATCAGTCAAATAATAAAGGTGAATTAAGAATTTACTATATATGTAAGGCATTCTGCTGTGCTAAGGATACAAAAGTAAATTAAAAAGAATCACTCTCCTCAAGGAGCTTACTTTTTAATAGAAGAAGCAACATTTGAATCAATAGACATGTAGAAGTCATATTAAATGGAAAATAACCTTGGAGGGGAAAGCTGCTAGGGGACAGCAGAGGGTCTCCTGCTGAAAGTGGCACTTTAGGTAAGAAAGTTAGGTAAGAAGTCAGGAATTCTTGAAGGTGGAGGTGAGGAGGTTGAGCCTTCTACGCACATCCCTACCTATTCTATTCTCAGTTATTTTCCTATCATCTATATTCAGATGAATGAGAGGAAATGCATTCTGTTAAAATGTGTACTAAACAATTTTTAGTGCAAAAACAATAGTTTGAGAGCCGAATGGGGGCGCAAGTCATCTAGTTCAATATCATGATTTTACAGATGGAGAAACTAAGGACCAAAAGTATTAAATGATGTCTCAGGTCACCCAGATGGGAAGTGACAGTGATAGGATTCCAAACAAGTTTTTCTGATTCTAAATACCATTGAGGATCCATGTTGTTCCCCAAGTCCTCTATATGAGGACTGAGGAGATTAAATGACTTGTCCAGAATGACATAGGTAATAAATGTCAGAGGTGAAATTTAAACCCAGCTTTTCTTGTCTCTAATCCCAGAACTTTTTTTTCCCATTATCCCCTGCTGTCTCTTCAAAAAATATTGATTTAAGTTGAAATAAAGGAAAATTTAGCTGTCTTCTCTTTTAACAGTGGTCCAAGACAGAGTCAGGAGCATAGCCACTGTGAGAAAAGAGATAGCCAATAAGAGACTTTGATAGAGAGAAATGTATTTTGAAATGTGGTAATGATTTATGCCAAAATAAAAGAAATTCATACTTTTGAGCATTTGGAATTAAAAGCTCTGATACTCACTCCCAGTCTCTTAGACCCCAGCAACTTTGTGGCTCTACCTCCCCTCTTCATCCCTATTTCTCCCACCTAAAATTTTCTCTTAAATCTCATTGTTCCTATTGCTGTACTAGGCTTGTGTGTGTGTGTGTGTTGTCAGTCAACACTGTTAAGAAAAATGTTTCTGGGAAACTCCCTGAGTGTGTGTAGACCAAGAATCTGTCAATCCATGTTGAGATCAAGGAACTATCCCCAAGTGCTAGAAAGATCAAATAAGCAGAGCTATAGAAATAAAGGTAATATAGAAAAAGGGATGCATGAGATCATCCAGTACAGGTTCATAGTATATAATGAATTCAGCTACTCTAAAGCACAATCAGTTTCATGCTCTTTCAACGTATTTGAAAATTCATGATCCTTTCCATCCTCTTCCTGATTCAGAGGTGAAATAACTTGGGCAGGATAACAAAGCTACTGAATCATGGAGCCAAGATTAGAACTCTGATCTCTAGATTCCAGTATATATAAAATCATACTTAAAAAAATCAGTCTAAAAGATGCATCTTAGATTCAGACCCACACTCCAAATTTGGAGTGTTTCTCATCTTGGAGAAAGTCACAGAAAAAGAGAACATCTCTCTGCTAGTCAGTCAACAAGGATTTATTAGGTCCCTACTATGTTCCAGGCTTTGTACCTAGCACTAGTGATACAAAAACAGGCAAAAGATAAGTCACACTGACCTCAAGGATCTTACAATCTAATGGGAGAGACCACAAGAAAACAGATAGTACAAATAAGCTATATATAGTATAAATAGGAAATAATGAGCTGAGGGAAAGCCTTATAATTAAGGATTGTAAAAGACTCCCTGTAGAAGGTGAGATTTTAACTGAGTCTTAAAGAAAACTAGAGAAGGAAGCAGGTAGAGATGAGAAAGGAGAGTACTCTAGGCATGGGGAACAGCCAAAGAAAATGCTCAAAGAGGGAATGTTGTGTTCATGGAACAGCAAGGAGGTCAGTGTCACTGGACTGAAAAGTATGTGAAAAAAGACTAGAAAGATGTATGTAGAGGGAAAGGAGTGGTTATAAAAAGCTTTGAACACCAAACAGAGGATTTTGTATTTGATCCTGGAGATGATAGGGAGTTACTCAAGTTTACTGAGTATTGAGGGGGAAGCGACATAGTCAGACTTGAGTTTTGGGAAAATCACTTTAGCAACTGAATGAAGAAGTCTCAGAAACCATTTCTCAGCCTTTGTGGAAGGCTGAGAAATGTGAATGGAGATATAAGATATGTATGTAACCATTTTTACTGGGGTAGTAGAATATAGAAGACATTTTTCTTTCTTGTGTGGATACTCTACCCTTTCTGAGTTTAACAAAACACACTCTTGGACTCAAAGGTCAGAGAATAAGACAAAATAATTTTTTCGTTAATATCTATTACACTCTGCTATCTAAAAACAAATGCCTGTCTATAGGAGGAAATAAAAATGCATCCTAGTCCTCTTAAAGGAGTTGGAAAGTGGTTATTTGGAAGATGTGCATTTAATAATGTGCAAGTGCATATCTAAGCCAAATACAATAATCCACATATTTGTGAATATGGAGAAAATATAAAACAGTGACTGCAATAAAAATAAGAAAAAATATAAAAAGGCTTTGGAAACCTCACTAAAGGAACCTAAAATCATGTTGTGCCAAAGAATTCAAGTTGCAGTTCATTGGTGTCTCCATAGAAACAAGACATATTGGAGGGTGTGATACATTGTCAAAGGACTAAAAAATTTAAGCCTCAGCAGAAAACAGAGAAAAGCACCTGAGGGATTTCTTTTAACCAGAAAAATGAAATTAATTATTCATTCTCTATATCAAAAGCATCAAGGTTCTGTATAGATTTACCAACCTCTCAATTAATTTCAGTCCAATTCTAACACCTTTTAAATCCTGCTAGTGAGTGATAAAAATTATAAAACTCATTTTGAAGAAGTCATATAAAATTAAAATATCCCCAAATAGTTCCACTTTTAGTACATAAAAGTCTGTAAGATACTGAAAATGATTGTTGTCATATGATGTAATTGGCTCAAATGAATCTTTTGTCCCAAGTCTGATAGAACCTCATGAGCCAACTAAAGTGCTGTCTTCTCCAAGAGGTCAGTCCTGCATAAACTGGACAGAGTTTCTCCTGCCTCCGGATTACTCCGGATATTATATCCCTCTATCTGTCCATCCATGTTATACTTATCATTATAGTTATAGAGGTACATCTTTTTCTCCTCCATTAAACTATGAAATCCTTGAGGGTAGGTAACGTCTCATTCAACTTTGTTGGCCACAAAGCACCTGGAAAAATACTTTTGATACATTAGGGCTCAATAAATATTTATTAAATGAATGAATTAATAGATCCCAGGTGAGGGACTGGAGATATGGAAAGCAGAAGAATAGAAGGGGATTCTCTTTAGATTTTTATGCAGCATTCAAAATAAATTTAAACTCCAGAAAGCATTTTCCTTAAAAAAACCTTCCTGAAGAAAACAAAAATGCCAAACTAAATTAAATGTCGGTGTGTTTTTTCCCCAAACTTCAGATGTGATTTACCTAACAAGCTATTAGAATCACTGGGCATCTTGCCTCCAACACCCATGGTGCACCTATCAGATACTCTATTTCTACAGCCAAGTTCCCCTGAAAATATGAGAAGCCTATGACAAAAAGAGTGACCCAAGAGCTTCAGATTTTGACAAGGTTGGCACATCTTACCCTACAATTACCATTCCTTCTGCAGTAAGACTTCTATGCCAATCTGCTAACCTCCATGCTTCCTGGCATTTTATCATACTTGCCAAATACACAGTGGGTAAAGTGGGTTTTATTCCAGGGAATGCTGGTCACTAAAAAATAGATTTAGCAAAGGGGCTTAGAAAAGCTAGGAAAAACCACAAAACATCCCATATAATCATCTAACACGAGAGTTCTTAACCTCTATTTTGTCATGGATACTTCTGTTAGTCTGGTCAAAATTATGGACCTCTTCTCAAAATAGTGTTTTTGAATGCATAAAATAAAATGCATACTATTACAAATTAAACCAATTATATTTAAATGTGGTCATAAAAATATTAGGGGGGAAAAAAAGCAAGGATACAGAGCCCAGGTTCAGAAAAGCTCCAACTTAACATGTTGTATAATGAAGAAATTTACTCCATAGTGTATCCTAAGAAGTTAGCTTGAGGCAAAGTGAATAGAAAACTGGGCTTGAAGTTGGAAAGTCCTGAGTTCATATTAAACCTTAGATATTTACTAGCTAGCGGTATGACCCTGGGTTAGTCACCTAACCTTGTTTTGTCTTAGTTTTCTTCAACTATAAAATGGGGATAAGAACACAACCTACCTTGTAGGGTTGTTGAGAGCAGCAAATGAGATAATATTTGTAAAGGCATTTAGCAAAATGCCTAGCACATAATAGATGCTATACAAATGTTTATTTCATTCCCATTCTCCTTCATGGTGATGCAAATCCTTTATCAAATAGCAAGCAAGTCATGAATATGTGGAGCTATATAGATATAGATTTGAATATGGATATTGCTATAGATATAAATATAGATATATCTATCTATACAAGCAGCTAAATGGCTCAACGTATAGAGCCTCAGACCTGGAGTCAGGAAGACAAGGTCAAGTTCACATCTGTGCTCAGATACATACTAGCTATGTGACCCAGGCCAAGTCACATAAACTCTGTGTGCCTCAATTTCCTAACTAGAAAGTGGAGATAATACTAGTACATATATCCCAGGGTTGTTGTGAGGATAAAATGAGATAATATTTAACACATTATCTGGACACTGACAACAATATATCAACATTAGCTATTATAATTAATATTACTATATAAACAGACAAGATAGAATAACAACAGTGGTCAATCTAGTCCAACATCTCATTTGAGAGATAAGTGAAATAACTTAACCAAGATCACACAGGTATATAGTAATAATAGCCTATAGTAATAAAGCCTCCTTACTACCTGAGCACTGTACCCTTCACATTTAAAAAAAATAAACTCTCAAAGGATAGACTTGACAATGTGATAGTAATAGTCAAGAAGAGGAAACAATAAGAAATCATACTGTTACAATTTTTTCAATTTTTTATAATTAAAATCATTCAAGAAAGAGAAAGCTCCAAAATTATAACTAGGAATTTTAGCAGCCAGATTAAATTCAATTATTGGAGGCAGGGAAAGAACAGAGAAACAAGCAAAAGATACTCTATCCTGGTAAAGTGAAGTCACCTCAGGAAATTTGCAGATATGGTGAGGGAAAGCCAAGCCTTAGGCGAACGGCATGAATGTGAGTGTATGAAAGGGACCCTTGGAGTACCATGGAGCATGTGGCCTGTGGAAAGCCTTCAGATTTGACACAGGATGGTTACATGACCTCTGGATATTGGTTTACTGACACAAAATAAGCCAATCACTACACCTTATTTATGGATCCAGAGACAGAGGATGGATGTTGTACCCAGAACATACAGCCCAATGCCACATATTAGACAGTCAATAAGATTTCACTGAAATGATTAATACATGAACAAAATGTAAGTAGATTATAAAGGGGACTAGGCTGTATGGGCAATCATTCCATTTAAAACCTTCAACCTACTTTCACACCTGCTTTTGACACATGTCATGTAGATAATACATAAAAATTATAATAAACAAGAAAAGTCTATTTGCCAAAGGAAGTACACAGAAGGACTTCATTCCAAAAAGTCTCTCCTGCCAAGAACTCATCCCCAGAATTTAATTATAGACTAGAGATTTCAATCCATTTCTTGTTACTATTTTAGCATGTGATGTTTACAAGAACACCAACAAAACACTAAGACAAAGAGAATTTTTCCCCTATGTTTATTATTTTTCAAGGTGATTTAGGATTCTGAGTCTCATCTGGAAAAGCAGGCTGCCTGAAATAAGTAGAGAAGACTGATAAATATCAAGTCCTTGGGACATGAGTCAAGATTCTGATAAACTAATATACTAACTTCTGAAGGAGAAAATAATATTCCCAACATCTAAGATAAATGGGTTAGTCATGTAAAACAAGAGGAAAAACAATCATTTAGAGTGACTAGACAATGAAAGTTTATAAAAGTTGTCTTGTTAATTTTAATAAAAATAAGATATCACAATGAATCTCAATTAATGAGACAAAAAACCCAAGGGGTTTTTTCACACTTGGATTTTGTCAAAATGAGGCAAAACACAACGAATCAAGCTTCTATCAGAGACTTATTCAAAAAGCCAACTCTCAGGCCACTCCAGATTCTGCCCAATTAGTAAGAATCTTGAAATTATTGAAAATATTTCAGATTTTTAAGAAGGTCTTATCTTGTCTATTCAATTTTGGAGATATGTTACTGTCCCTCTTCAGATTCTGTCCAATATCCTACAGTCCAATTTTATTTCCTCAACTTGTATAATGTACAGTGTTATTCAGGGAGACCCTTAAGGACTTACATGATCCTTAATCACCAGAGAACATTTAGATTGTGTTAACTCCTCATCCCTGTTAGCATCCAGAGATTCTGTCCTCAGCTCCCTGTTGCTTCTATTATCAAATTTGAGCTGATGACTGAGATCTCTTATCTCCTGTTCAACTCTTTGATTTCCATCCATTACCATTTCACTCACTTGCCCTAAACAAGGGCAAGCCCTTGAAGAATTTGGGATATCTTGAGCAAAATAAATTAATGCAACTCACAATTCGTAGACTTCCTTCAATATCCCATTCCTTGCTAACTTTTTTACACAAAAGAAATCTTGCGTGATCACTAGAGTAGAAATAAGCAGCAAGTTATGAAATGTAAATATGAACTCACCACCCATTTTAGAGGACTTTTCATGCAAAATTCAACTAGGAAAGGGGTTCCCTAAAGATAAGAGCTTAGCAGCTGACATTGGACTGAATGTGTCCAGCTCCAGAATGTGAGGTCCAAATGATAAGAAGGACACCTACTCAGAAAATATTGGCCAGCAGTCCACACAGGAAAAAATAAATGTTGCCCAGAAAATATATACACATATATATGTGTATATATATACATACATATATATATATAATATATACATATAGAATGTCAATATATTTTATATAGTATAGTTATTGCATAATAATATAATATAATGTATCCTGAGCAATATGCATTCTTCAGAAGTGTATTAAGGGAATTATATAAAATATATAAGTATATATCAGAAGTATATTAAGTAAGAGGATAGAGATTAGATGTAGATGTAAATATTTAGATATAAATATAGATAAACTATGCATATAGGCAGATATAAACATAGAAATAAGTGATATAAATATTTATATAAATATCCTAGATAGGCATTGAAGATGGACAATGAGGTCCAAAATTCAACAGGACAGGATAGGACGTTCCTAAAAATCTGACTTTCAATGATTTCAAGATTCTTACTAATGTAAAAATTCATTATTTAGGAGCCAATATTATCCTAGAAATGTCATATAGCTATATATCATAGAATAATATGCTCTTAAAAGAATAAAAATTTCCAATGAACAAAAGGACATTAAAAAGATATGTGGTGGTGTAAGAGGAAAAGGCATATTTGTCAGTAATTAAATGGTAAAAATTGAACAGAAATGCCATTCAGGATCACATAGTAAAAGAAAAAAAAGGGTGGATACAACCACCTTGTGAAAGTTAAAAACTTTGCAGATTTCATTTAAAAAATACGGCATAAAAAAGACTTTGGAGGGGTTTTGATCTTCACCAGTAAAGGGAATATTGAAATAAGTGAGATTTTAAATCTGTGGAAGCACAGTATAAGAAAAGTTGCATCAAGGTTAAGCATTGGAGTAGTGGAGAAAGGAGAACATTAACCTACCTTTTTTTCTTTTTAAAAGTCAAGGATTACGGGTATAGAGCATAACATAGTGTTAAACTTGCCTAATATTCCCCTCAGATTGCCTCAGCTTCTTTATTCCCTCCACCCTCTTCGTTTGGTTTTAATGTAAATTCTTTAGAGTCAGGATTGTGTCATTTTTTTGTATCTGTAGCCTTGATACCTAGCACAGTGCTTAGAATATAGTAGATGCTTAATGTCTGGTAAAAGATTTGTTTTATTTTATTTTGTATATACACCAAATAAAATGTACCAAACAAGTACCAAATAAAATGAATATTTTCATATGTAAAATAGGATCCACAAAAGAGAATCCTCTTACATAAAATTGCAGATCTCTATTACGTATAGCTTGCTTTCCTTTTTAAGTATATAATCATGTCAATATGCAACTTTCGAAGCTATCCAAAGTTCTTGTGTTTCCTTCTGGCCTTCCTTCTGTTCTCTGCATTAAAAAAAATAAAAACAACTTAATTTTTTGCTCTTTGGCAGGGGAACCCTATATCTACCTACCTTCTTTCCGCTACCCCTAAATTGAAAAAAAAAGGAAAACACAGTAATATGCTTAATAAAACAAAACAAATTCCTTCACTAGTCATGTATCTTATGCTACACCCAGAAGTGAGCAGCACACTCGATCACTCATCCTGTGGAGTCACAGCTCTTTATTTTTTTATGAAGGATGGCTCTCTATGGAGGGGAAAAAAAGAATATATTTGGAAGTGTTACAAAAGCAAAAGATGCAATATTTTTACATCAATATCTTTTTTAATTCCTTGGAAGGAAAAAAATTAAGAATGCAATGAAAAGGATATATGTATATGTGTGTGAGTACACATGTATACACATGCATTTAAATTTAAGACTATCTCATCTCTCCTTTCTTTTTGCTTTTTTTAATTACTTATTTATCATTAGCGGGCAGAGACCACGGACTCCGTGAATCATTTTAAATTCCTGATCCTAACAGTACCGTTCATTGTGACTCTTCCTCCAATTTTCTATTCCCCTTCCCATCCTTATTTCCTCATCTCCACAAATTATACAGAAGAAATACTGAATTCACTGTTCCTAATCCTCACCACTCAAATAAAAGAATGATTCCTCTATGTGACTTCTATTTTAATATCAGAAACATTTCCAAAATTTTCCACCGAACAAGCTATAGAGCTTAAAATTATCATAACTTCTCCCCTTTTTTCCAAGTTCTTGAAGTTCAATGGAATTTCTACTATTCTGAATGAGCTTTTTCCAACCCAACATTGCTGCTGTGGCAAGTGCAACGTGGGAGGGAAGTAATGCTCATTTGAATCAGTAACATATCTTTTAAGGAAAGTTGTTTGTATTGAATTTTATTGTCCATATGTGTTTTCTCTGTATTGCAATCCTGAACCTGGACCATTTAACTAGTCTGAGCAGGGTCTGGCCCAGTACATACAACATCAATGGTAGCATCATTATCACTAGATCCCAATCTCTTCTTTTCCAGTGAGATCCAGGTAATCCCAAACTCCACAAGATCCTGAGTTGAATTAAATACTTCAATATTAGTAAAGTCCTACTTCTCTATCCTCCCCTACCTTGGAACTATGAGCTCCTTGAAGGTAAGAGCACAAAATATCACATTCCATCTTTCATCCCCAATACTAATTGCACATGGTAACCAACTAATAAGTGTTAAGTTGAATAAATACTTACTCCCTCAATGTATCTTACTCCTCTCCAAAGCTCCTAGTTCTTTAATCTAGGTTCTAATCATCTTAAATCTTAACTAAGACAGTGGAGTGGACTGGAGCTGGGTTTGAATTCTGTGTCTATTACTTCAGCAACCTCTATAACCTTGCGTGGGTCCTTATAGTGGAAAGGACACAGTAGTCAGGAGTGGGATTGAATTTCAGTTCCGCAACTTGCTACCCCTTATGACACTGGGCAAGTCAGTTACCTTCTCCAGGTCTGTTTTCTCATCTGGAAAATATGAAGAAGTTGTCCGGGATGACTAATAAGGTCCCTTGATGGTATAAATTGATGATGCTATGTACTGCATGTGCATGTTTGATGAAAGGGCTATGCTAGGTATTCTTTACTTGGTGTTTGAGAACTTTGAAAAATACCCTTGATAACTAATTCAAAGTAATTGATTTCCTTTGTAATCTTATGTATTTTACTTTATGCTTTTGGATTAAAAATAAAATCTTGTCATGGATGTTCTTGATAGGCAAGCTTAGGTGTTTGAGCTTAGATTAGGTAACAGAAGTCATTACACAGCCCTTGCCAGGGCTGTGATATGATGAAAATGATGTTTCTAGACCCCTCTCCACAATCTCTTTCCAGAAAAGGATCCCTAAAAATCTCAAGATCACTGGATGGATGATGGATTGCTGATGAGACTTGTTATTGATGAAAAGAGGGCAGACTTTGGAAGACAGTAAGAAATGAAATAAAGACTCTACAATTGTCCAGGTTAGGTCAACACTGACCAAGTTCATTTTGCTGATTGGAAAGCCAGGAAACTTTTTCAGGAAAACTGGTCTGGCAGTGGTTTATAGAATAGATTGGAAGGCAAAGAGAATGAGAACAGAGAAGGCTGTTGCAGCAGGATTCTAATTTCTACAGCTGGAAGGGACCTTAGAGAAACAGGGCTTTGAAAGTCTTGTAAAGCCATTGGAGTCCTTATAAGAAAAATGATTTTGAATGCACAAAATAAAATGCATAGGATGACAAAGAAAATGAATTATATTGAAACTTGAATAACCGAAATATTTTTAAAAAGCCAATTCAGGAATCTCAGGTTGGGAACTCCTAGTCTATGTTCTGAAGCCCAACTACCTTTCTCTCTAATCTTCAGCACTGTATCTTCCTTCAAGAAGAGATAAACTCTTCCTATTCCTATTTCTATCACTTTGCATATGCTGCTTGTTTTTTTCTAAAATTCCATCTGTCCTTCCCTCTATCCATATAAAGACTATCAATGCTTCAAGACCCAGCTTATGTTGCCCCTTTTCCATTACTGAATTCATCTGCTCATCTCCCTTTCTCTGAAATTCTATTCATAGACTATATGCTGCACTAGCAGTAAGCATCCCACAGGCTACCACTCAGGAATTTCAAGAAATTAAGATTTGCTTTCTCAACCAGATTTTATCAAATTAAGGAACATATCTTCTATTCTGAAACCCTCACATAATCCAGCACAGTCTTGAGCACATAGTAAAAATTCAGAAAATAACTTCATAAGTCATATACTGAGATAGAAGGAAACTCAGATAGAAAATGTAGGATGGTAAAGCTAGAAGGCAACTTAGAGATGACATAGTCTAACCCCATATTTTAGCACATCAGAAAATACATATAAATTATAAGTATATATTATAAACTATATATAAATTAAAAATAAAATGGATTTTAAAAAAACACATCAAGAATTGTTGGTGAGAGTAAAGACAAGGTCTTTACAAAGATTATTCAAGCTGAGGGCAGAGAAAGAGACAGTAAAGGGAAAGGATTTAAAAATATTTCTACAGGTATACAACATACTGATCAAATCTTAACTGCATTGTTCTTTCTTATTCAGTGCTCCTACTCCCAGAAAGGTGAGGAAGGAGGACTTAGGTCTAGTTGGTCTAGACCCTACAATTTGCTTGCTTTTTTCTTATAACTATGAATAAGATTAAACCTCTATAAACCTATTTACTCACCTAAAAGAAAGGTAAAGAATTTATTAAACATTTTATGCATCAGATATTTTACATTTACATTTTATAGATGAAGAAACAAGGTGATGGGGTTCAGTGATGTGAAGGATTACATAGTAAATCTGAGGCACACTTCAAACTCTTTTGTGATCCCAGGTCCAACACTCTATCCAATGTTCCATAAAAGCAAGCAAGACAGAGTCTACCTTCAAGGAGTTTACATTCAAGTGGAGGAAAGATAATACATATGGGATCACTGGTATGTGACTGCAATGGAGCAGATGAGGGGTCATTGAAAGTTGAGTTTGGGGTAAACCAGGGTTATAATCCTTCCTAAAATAAGAGTTCCTGGGGAGGAACTCAATAAAGGGTTGAAGAAAGCTTCAAGGTAGAAGCTTCCCAGGGAGCAAAGGTAACAGTTGTGATTATGCAATTCTAAGGTTCAAATTAGATTGTGGATGTGAAAGTGCTATGTAAACTATAAAGCCCTATATAAATATAAAGGATTATAATCACTAAATTGGCATTGATAAGCCATGGCAATAGGTAGTCTATCTTAACAGGAAATATGCTAGAGGCTGTAATGTTATATGGCTAAAATCACTGCAGCTCCTCAAATTCTACCATGCATTCTCTACCACAGGTGAAGAGGGCTCTTAAGCACAGGCACAAATGGTTATCAGATGTACCGTTCACAAAGACTTTCCTGTAAGTGATCCAGCAAACCAATGGAGCTGACTCAGCTCACCTGACACTAGGAGTAACGGTGATTAAGGTTCTGGCCTGACTCACATTTGTTATGGTTTGTATCATTTCTTGAGAAGATAAAGTATTTGCTGTTCTCAGCATGGGAAGAACGACATTTGTTTTAATAAAAGGGGATATACATGTTGGCTAATTTGCGTAGAATGAGGCACACCTAGAGTAAAAGGATTAAGGGGGATAGCTCAACCCTCTCCCCAGCAATGGCTAGTGCACCAACTGTATTTCTACAGCATGAGCAAAGTCAGGAATATTTTCAGCACAAAACCTCCCTTTCAGAAGGAGCTTGGGGATGTTAAGGCTTTCTTAAATACTTACAAGTTAGTAATATTACCAGGCTTAAAAGTTTCTTTGGTCTGATGATCCCCAAGGGCTTACTAATCCATATTTGTCCCATTTTATAGATATAAAAATCTAAAGGATACACTAAACTAATAATATATTAGTCAAAAGACTCTCGAGCCATTTATGCCAGAACTAGATACAGTATAAAAAATAATGGTTGTACAAATCTTGATTCTGATCTGCATTACATGTAACTTTGGCAAGTTACATAACCTCCAAAAGCCTCAGTTTCCTCACTATAAAATGAAGGAGGTGGACTGTCTCTTCTAATCTGGTGACTTTCTGGCCAAAGTAGCAATGTAATCAATTACCAGCTATATTAATATGAAGGGACAGGGGAGAAAGACATAAAGAAACATTTAGTGGTAATTATCCTTGAATGGTGTAGGTAGGTGGTGCAGTGGATAGAGTACCATGCCCAAAGCTAGCGAGACTTATCTTCTGAGTGCAAATCTGGCCTCAGACACAACTACATGACCCCCCACAAGTCATTCAACCACATTTGCCTCAGTTTCCTCATCTATAAAATGAGCTGGAGAAAGAAATGGAAAACTACTTCAGTCTCTTTCCCAAGAAAACCCAAGTGGGGTCACAAAGAGTTGAACACAACTGAAAACGATTGGACAACAATATTTGAATCCATACCTGAATTAAGGAATGTGGGACTATGCCTTGTGATCAAATAATTCTATATTCTTAGAAAGGATGTTTTATGAGCTCAATCTCACATTTCTCCCTAATTGGAGAGCCTGCAGCATACAGCTCTTTGTGTATTCGTAAAACTATTCAGTAGAATACAATGCATTTGGGAAATTACAGGAGTCATTTATTAGTCATTTAAAATAGTTTAGTATCAATGGCCTAATCATTAGGCCCTAAACAGAAAACACTGATAAATGAATAGTTTTGAATAACTTTATATGTTCAGCAGTCTGCTAAGATAGAAAGAACACTGGACTTGGAGTCAGAGGACCTAGGTTTGAATTCTTCCTTTAGCAGTTAAGTGACTTTGTGCAAAGGATTTCACTTTTGTGAGTCTCAGATTTCTCATCTGTAAAATAAAGGGACTGGACTGAAGCAATAGATAATGACTCTTGAGTCAGAAGGCCTGGATTCAAATCTTGCTTTAATGTTTACTCTGTGTGAAAGCTCCCTTTGCCTCAGTTTCTGCAAACTTTAAAATGAGAAGGTTCATCTAGATGGGTTCTGAGGTCCCATTCAGCTTTAAATCTATAATCCTATGACTAGATGAACTCTAAAGTCCCATCCATATCAAATCTATGATCCTGTAAGATTAATTTTCTTATCTGACAAAATGAGGTAGTCAGTAGGATTAGTTGAGTTCTAATGATCCTTCCAGGCATCTAGCTGCCTCAGTGGATAGGCTTAGAACAGGAAGATCATATTCATGACTTTTAGCCTCCAACTTACTAGGTGTGTGACACAGAGCAAGTCCTCTACCCCTGTTTGATTCACTTTTCTTTTTTGTTTTAAATAATAAAGAGAAGGAAGTACCAAAGCACTCCAGTATCTTTGCCAAGAAAACTCTAAGTGGGGTCACAAAGAGTCAGACATGACTAAAAATGACTAAACAATGAAAAGAAGGATCCTTCCCGGTTAAATCTTCTGACCTGTGCTTTTTCACTAATGCTGATAAGCTTTTATAGATATCAAAATTATATTCATTAGTCTCTGTTGAGATTTGCTTTGTTCTACATAATAAGCTCCAGATTAACAAGTTCAAAAGGAAGACATCAAAATGCCATCATTTTCGTATTTATACTTTTGCTCTGATTCAACCAGAATTCCTTGTGAACTGATTCTTCATTAGCTGTTAGCTATGTAAATAATACAATATTATACAGAAAATGTTCCTTCCTACCCCATAAAGGACTGAGATGCTTATGTCTAACTTTTCTAAGCGAATTATAATTGTTGCACTGGTGTTCACATGTGAAACTAATACGCATTAATGTTTTTTTAGGATCAGCTAAGCTGCCTTCAGGCATGTAAAATGTTGTCAAAGAATAACAATAATTTTATAGATTGTCTTAGCTCAATCAGCTTTAAAAATCTAGTTCTCAAGGATACAGCACCTGCAAGAAAAGCTATTTATAAGGGAATTGACAGTTCCTAAATTTATATTAAAAAGTATTCATAGGGATGATATCCCTCTAGTTTCATATATGCTTTCATGAAATGGAATTAAAAAGTTCACAGGATAAGACTTAAAAACTAAGTAAATACAAAATTCAAACCTCTTACATTTGCAAAAATGACTTCAGGATCCCATAAAGGTAGGATTTCTGGTTCCAGTCTAATTATGAGAACGAAGCAAGTGAGAGAGGAAATAGAATAAGTGGGGGGAAGGGAGGGTAGGGAGAAATCCTTGATTTTTTAAAAATCTCTTCTGAAATATTTTGATGAAAATGGCTTTGATATACCCCAAATCAGTTTGCCCATCCCTGATTATTTTAGAAGAGGACACTGGTTTCCTTTCTGGATCCATTGGTCTTTTTCATAAAAGTAAATGGCAAAAGTTGGGGCACTATTTCTGCTTATGGAGTACCTTCCATTAAAGAGCAGCATTTGATTAAAAACCTTTGGATCTTTCTTCATAAGATAACCTGCAGGTAGAAACAGATTGACACAGGTTGCAGCAGATATCATATCCAGCTTGGGATGTGCCAATTGTTGATTCTTTGGCAAGCATATTCCAGAAGCATGTGTTTCTTTCTTTTTTCCTTAAATTTAATCATTCATGAGCATATTAGTCTGTCTTTGAAAGCTACAGTTATGGTAAATATGGATACAGTTTTTCTCCATGTGCACAAATGTTACAGGATGATAGAGCAAATCTAATTATAGCAAATAACATTACAAAAAAACCCCATGACTCTTTACAATTAAAAAGTCCTAGAGAGATATGAAAGTATGGGGGGGGGAGGGAGGAGTAGAAATTGAAAGGACCAGCTTTTATCCCAAGTACCTTTTGTTCATTTAAAAATGGGATTATGATTTTCTTTACAATTACAATCAAAATATTTAAGGCAATGTATTTATTCATTGCTATTCAGTTTTTACTCCCACCCAAAAAATGTCATACCTATGGATTATAAAGCTCTTCACATAAAACTATCAGATTGTTTAAAATTCCTCCATATGGAAAAATAGAAATGGATTTCTCCAAGAGTACCACCGTATTCACAAGAGAAATGAAAACAATTAAGTACCTTTTTTGCTAGGGTCTTTGCTCTTGTTGGCAGGACCTAGAGATAAATAACTAGGTTTCTGACTTCCTGACAAGACTCAAAGGACTAGAGGTTGAATGGACACTCAAAATATCATGCATTCACTTATGATGATAAGTGAATATAATCATATTACTGCTGTTGATAGCAGATGATATTCACATAACAATTTGAGGTTTGAAAATATTATATGTTCATTATCTCATTTAGGAGTATATCGTCCTACTTTCTGAATCTGTCTGATACTGTGGAGAAAATTAAGTTCAGAAATGAGGTTCACATTCTGTGTTTTATATAGCTCCTAGTAGAGTGATTTGTATGTGGTAGAGATATATTCAATATTTGTTATGTATAAACACACATATATACAACTTTTAACATACTTATTAGTCTTTAGAAAAAATTGTATGAATCTAGAAAAGTTAATAGTACTAATGCTGATGATTTTTTTAATATCAAGCTTTATCCATTTTATTTCAACTTTCAAGAAGCTAAAAATCTCAGAAAAACTAGATTTCTTCAAGGTCAGCAACTTATATAAGCCATTTTTAACAAAGTTTAAAACTTTCAGAGGTAAACTCAATAGATCTGTAAACATTGTCTAAAATACTCAGAAAGATATTAATTCCAATGTGCAAAGTATTGAGCAAAACAAGTTATCTTTAATAAAATTGACTGTCCCTAAACTAACAGGGTTTCCATAGTTTCCAAATTTTCAGAAATGGTAGGTAAATTGAAACTGAAATCCCAGTGAATTGGACTTTCAACAATATTTAAGCAATATTTGAAATAGAAAAACTCCAACACAGTATAAAGGTTGGGTAATTCTATCAAGTCCTAACTAAATGGATTTGACTCATGTATGTATTTGTTACTGAATAATAATAATTATACATATATATATATATATATATATATATATATTTTAGCCTGACAAAAATCAGTATTTCAGATTCACAAACTGAGACTTAGGATAATATTCAGTTATATAATTAGTAGTTTATTGAAGAAGGATTGCCTGATTCTTCTAACAGGCAACATAAGACTATGATGTCTGTTTCCACATTGTTCATCCAATTTTAAATTCTGTCTCTACTATATACAACTCTGTGATCTTGGGCTTATCACTTAAAATATGTGTTTCCTCTGTTTTCTCTTGCATAAAGTTGGAGGTATTAGACTAGGTGATTTGCTTTTCAGACTTTATTCAAAACAGACTTTACTTATTTTGAACCCACTGTTCTGACACACAGATCCTATTATCCTGCTGAGATTTCTGGATCTACTGATTTTTACACTTCCATTTTGGTCATAGAAATGGCTTACAGAGTGCTACCAATATTCTGGGACCATTCCCCCTCCCCCTTCCCCAACTAGGTTGACTCACTGCATAACATATGTGGGCAGGAAGACAATGGAAGGGACTTTTAAAACCTACTTAATCTAATCTTCTACTCACACAGAAATTCCCTCTACAGTTTCCCAGCAGGAGGAATATTGGGTCACAAATCATATTTTGGTTTCATTAGTTAAATTCCTCAGTGGCAAAGCAAGTCCAATAATTCATAAAGTCTTTGAGCCAAGAGGTAACTTAGATTCAGCTCCTTCATTTTACAGATGAGAAATTTAAAGTTTGGGAAGGAAAAGTGACTAGCCCAAAGTCACATAATTGGTTAGTGACAGATAATGGGGCTCAAACACAGTGGAATTCTTCTCTCTAAACTAGTTTTCCTCCCACCTAGCCATTGTAGTTCACTCTTCACTTCAAGCCTCATAATCAGTTGAGCAGAGAGTAAGGGGAAAGGAAGTGGGGAGATGAAAGAATGAAGAGACAAGTAAGTATTCAGGAAAAGTCCTACTGATAAACTGAAGGAAAAAATCATAGATAAAGAACCTCAGAAGACATTCTAAATCAATCCCCTCATTTTACACATGAGGAAAATTTGAACCAGAGAGATTAAGTGACTTGCCCAAAGTCATACATACCCTAAGTATTATTTATAGTACTGGAAGAACTACTGCTCATTTATTTTCAGGAAATCTTAGTTTTGTTATTATAGCTACACAGTGTGATCAGTGGGAGAAACACTTAAAAGTTTTACTTCATCTCTGTGAAATCAATCAACCCACCATTCTCAGCATACTACAGTTTAGCTCATCAGTTCCCAGAAGAAAACATCATGGTGTAATGGAAAATGCACTGGCCTTGAGAATAAAAAGGTCTGGAATCTAGGTCTATGGACCATCAGAATCCAAAGGGAGGCCATTGAGGTCAAACTTCTTTTGCATGTGAGAAAACGGAGGTCCAAGAAGTTAAAGTAATTTATCCAAGGTCACATGGGAGAATGACAACTTAAACTTATGTCTTTGTACTATAACACCATGCCTTCTTAGACTGCCTATATAGGATGCCAAAATAATCTGTGGAAAACTGATATAGTCATTTTGATTAGCTATTAGACAAAGATAGAATACTAACTAATCCACCAAATTAATCACCAACAACTTTCCTAATAAAACTCTATTGACCTTGTACAAATGGCAGACAGTCTTGAACAGAGCAGTAACTGACGATTTTGGCACCCAGGCCAAGCACCACAAAGCATGCCCTCAAAACAACTTTAAGATTCATGAATTGAAAGAAAGAAAAAAAATGTATAAAATAAATAAGATGATGCTACATGACTGGGAGAGATAATTAGTTAATAAACTAGAAGGAAGGAATATTAGGAGGGATAGAGAAAAGGAAAGAAGTAGGGAAGGAGAGAGCCAGGAAGAGGAGAAAAATCCAATGGAGTCAATAGAACTGGTATCATGCCCGGGGTTTTCATTTACTACTTCTGCAAATTTTGTATCCATTACTTTACCTCTCTGTGCCATGTTGCATATTTTGGACCTTCTAGTTTTCACTTTGTAGATGAAAGACTCAGTTGTTCCATCATTGGTAGGGTCTGACCTTGGGCATTTCAGAGTATGGAAACTTCCCAATCATACTTGCCCTTCTTCTTGCTTCATCTCCATCACAGATTTCTGACACTAACATTTGAAGCAGAAAATCATAGATTCCTAGCCATTTTTTTTAAACTTAGCCAATCTTTCATAGAAGCTGATTAAACCAGAATTGCCATCTATCTTCTGTTATTAGCGTGAATCAGGACTCATATTTTGTCTTTCCAAGACAGCAATTCAAATTAGTCTTCTAAGTGCATTCTCTTAGAATGGCTCCTCTCTAATTACTGCTACTAATTAAGCACAAAGGCCCAGACCCCATGTCCAATGCAGCTGAGCAAAAGGAACATCTGCTTGCAATTTATCTATCATATCAGTGCATTTCTTACAGAATGAAATGGTGTTGGGATCCGACTACATTTCCCCCCATAGCCTTTAGGGTTCTCCCACCTACTGAGAACTCTTCAAATTGACAATCACTTGAGTGCACATCAAGACATAATTTGTCTTTTCAAGGATATTTAAAGAAACTTCTACTTAACTGAGAAAATGAAAAAGAAATTCAATTCAAGCATATATTAAGCACCTATTATATTTAATACACTGTGGTAGGCTCTGGATAGACAAGGATAAAATCAAACAGCCCTTCTCCTCAAGAAGCTTACATGCTCAATAAGCAGCTTACTGATAAATGAATACAAAGTAAATTTTATGGAGGAGTTGGAAGGACAATGCAGGCTACACACACTCTATAGAAATATCAATTTAAGGACAAAATGCATGTAAATTGTTTACAAACTTTAAAGTACTTCATCAAGATAAAATATCATCATCATTGTTGTTATTTTGTTAGTAGCAGTGGGATTACACAGGGGATATCTTGGGCTCACATGCATATTAATTGTTAATTTTCCACAATATAAACAAATATTCCAGGTTCCAGACAACCTCAGTACTGCACATCCTCCTTTCTCCAACCAAAAAGTCCTCATATTGAACCTAGCACGTTGATTTCTCACTATGCTGCTACCTTCTCCCAATTAACCAACATGACCTATGGCTTGCAAAGATGGGCTAACTTAGGCTGGTAGAAAATGTCATCCTGAGGACTTCATAGCTCTTATTCACTTGCAAAGGAAAAGCTTTTCCCTTTGGCTCAATATGGAATATTCTCTGGCAATAAATCCAGAAAAAAAGGGCTGTGAGTCATCAAGTCTGATTCCTAGAATTTCTCTGGACTTCTGTCCTTGGCATGCTTGCTTGAGTCTTATAGAATTGCCCATGTGATCCTTACTGAGACAAGCCTTCAATTATTGGTGCATATTACCATGACAAGAGGATCCCTGCAAGGTCTTAGTACAATCAGTATAGATGAGATACACACAGCCAAGGAATCCACTCAGCATATGCAGCAAACTACATTGAAGTTGGCTCATCTAGCTTACTGCCTGTACACCACTGCAGTTTCAAATCATTCCCACCCTCCCCTTCTTGCCAGGAGTTTGCCTAAACACAAAATATAACTGACAATGAGTTCACTGTTTCAGATCCAAATTGGCATCTATCTGGCAATAACTGCCATGACTCAAAATAGTCAGGTTATAACCTTGTTATAACACCAGCTGCATTTGTGGGGTTTATTTTCACCTTGGCCTGGATCATTTTTGCTCAGCTTTGCTTGCAAGCTGGAGGTGGAGGATGACTTCTAAAAGGTCCTTCTTTCTCTATGGTTACTTTGACCAAAGAGAAAAGGCAAACCATTTTCTCCTCTCTAGCCAAAATGTTCCATCTTCAATTTGATTAGTTAGCTGAAGGTTCAAACAGACACTCATCTTGTTGAAACAGAAAGGTATATATTTCCCCATCAAACATTCCAGAAAATTAATTCTCATAGCTCTCATTAGTGACCCTTTCAACAGAGGCAATCACCAGGGCAGCCATCTGCCCAGATGGTTAATGGCAAGAAGAGAAACAAGGAAGGAAGAAACAGAGAAGGGAGCCAAAATTTGGCCTGAACAAAAGATTAAACAATTCAACAAACATATCCTGTGTGCAAAGTCCTGGGATAGGACCTCACAGATATCTTTTCATCATAGGGACTGATAGGTTGAGCAGGGATAGAGGAGGAACAGGCAAAGGATTGGAAGGGCAAAGGCACCTTTTTCATCTTTATTATGGGACCAGACCTGAATGCATCTGCATATGCAACTTTACCAGTATCACCAGAGGATAACAACAATCTTACAGATGAGAATTTCAGAACTACAAGCGACCACAGAAGCCATTGACCCCTTAACTTTAAATATTAGGAAACTGACACAAAGAGAAATTAAGCCCACATCCACGCCTATGTCCATGCATGTTTGTCATGGGATTTGAACCTAGGTTTTCCTGACTCCAAGCTCTATCTACTACATCAGTGGTGTCAAAATCAGATAGAAAGAAACAGGTGCCTGTGCATCCATATTGACCTAGAAAACCACAAATTAACACTATCTGTGTTTTATTATATTTTATTTATTTTGTTAAAAATTTCCCAGTTCCATTTTCATCTGGTTCAGGACACACTAAGGAGTTTTAGAGGTGGGAGTTGGATAACTCTGTAATACTGCACAGTATACTTTCTCATGTAGATAGGCATCTTTGCAAGTTATAATCTTAGTTGCCTGGAAATTGAAAAATTATCAGCCTAGGGTCACATAGGCCTATGTCATAGAGGCAAGAATTGAAACCAGGTCTTCCTAACTGAAACCAACTTGCTATCCACTATACCACGCCACTTCTTGATAATCACCCATAGAGAGTAAGAGTAGTAGGAGGAGGAGTAGTAGCAGTAGTGGCAGCAGTAGTAGTAGCAGTAGTGGCAGTAGTAGTAGTAGTAGTAGTAGTAGTAGTAGTAGTAGCAGCAGCAGTAGTGGTAGTCCTTAGTAGAATGGTAGTAGCAATAGCTAGTAGTAGTAGTCATTGTCATCATCGACTACAACCCTGTGAAGTAGGTATGCATGTATTACTATGATTACAATTCTATAGATGAAGAAACTGAGACGGAGAAGTTAAGTGACTGTCCAAGATTGCACAGCTAGCAAATGGAAGAGCCAGGGCTTATGAGTCTTAGTCTAGTACTCTTTCAAAATGAGGGAAGGATGGAAGAAAGGAGGGAGGGAGGGAGAGAGAGGAAGACAGGGAGAGAGAGAGAGAGAGAGAGAGAGAGAGAGAGAGAGAGAGAGAGAGAGAGAGAGAGCCAGTGGTTCATTCATCTCTGATCCTACATAGAATCTCATAAATTAAATTGAAAGATTTATTTATTTGGGAAGTTGTTTTCAGACATATCCTAGGAATACAAAATAATGCAGGATGAGAAACTGGAGAGAAATGGGATTTGGGGGAAATCAGACAATGAAAAACTGATTAAGCATCTTATCTTTCCATTTACCCCCCTAAGGGCGAGGCAGGTACATAAATATCTAGTTGAATGCATAATTTTCATGTGAGAAATTTCATAAAAGGTCTCTATCTGACATTAACATAGAAGGAACAAGTAACAGGAAGGAAATTCGGTTAGATGCCACAATGCTATTTCAGAATCAAACTCTCAGGAAAGCCACAGCTAAACCTAAATACCTATGTGTCAGAAGACACCTGAGCAGCAGGCAGAGAAATGGATTGTGGGCTCCCTATTCTCAATGACCCAAATAGCCTACACAGTATAAAATACTTTATGCCAACGTTGACTGGGGTTATAAATGTAGCATTATACCATATAAGAGAATTGTAGAATGAGCAGAAAGGGAAGGGAGAACTGAAAGATAATCTAACCTTACTCAATTTTGCAAATGAGCAAGATGAGGTACAAAGAGGAAAAAATATTTGCCCAAGGTCACAGAAGAAGCAAAGATAGGATTCAGGTCTTTTCTACTTTAACACATTGCTTCCCAATAATTCAACTCTCCTGTCTTTTTCCTGTTTTCTGCTCCTTTAAATCAATCAAATCAATAAGAGCCAAGGCTCTTGATTATCTAGTGGTTGTTTTGCTTTGTTTTGCATCAGACCTCATTCACAAAAGCAAAAATTCTGCATCATATGAAAATTATATAGAATATTTTACCAACAACTAACAAACATGGATTGTTCTCTACTTTCCTACCTATCTGCCCCAACTTCTACCATCCTTCATGTCAGAAAGTTAAGTAAACTTCAGTGGATCAGTGCAAGTTCTCCCTAGACAAGTTCAGATTACAACCCATCCAAGTTTTCTCATCTTGTGGGATTCTTGTCCAAGTTAACATCGTCGAACCACAAACAAGTTAAATATATGCAGAAAATGTCAAGATTTTCCCCAGATACAGTTTCTGTATTCTCTATTCTGAAAAACAAATAAAAATGTATGTGTTTTTAGAAGTTCAAGTAAGAATATAGAGTACTTAAATTTGGAGGCCAGCTTTCTTGTTCTTATTAAATTGCAGCCAGATTGTTATTAAGCCCCAGGCATTAAAGTCAATGCTTACTTTTGCATCAGCCTAATAAATCCCAGCTAGGCTTTAATTACCTGGGTAAAAAGGTTTGTCACACTAAGATTTCAACAGACATGAATTATGTAGCTCTTCTGGTCATTAAAAAGAAAGATACTTTGGAAATGAAATTAATTTCTTATTGATGCTTCCTATTTGGAAACATTTTGATTCAATGCCTTTAGTGGTTAACCTTTGATATCTCTGCTTCAGTACCCATTCTGAAGAATTGGAAGGGAGACTAAGACTCAGCCTAACAGAGCAGGATCTGCCAGGCCCTTATGGTTAAGGTAGAATATTCTATTGCAGTTGAGATTGTTTTCTTAATGGACAAAGAACAGAAAGCAAGCACCAATGGGAAGGAAATTGGCTTAAGATAATGTTGTTTTCTCTATAGTTATAGCAACATGGAGAAAAGTTCACCTACCGTGGATTGGAAAAAAAACCCTAAGGCATTATAATTCAGTAACAAATTTGTTTTTGGTAAGATGTGTTTAATTAATAAAATTGTTTCTTTTCAGTCCTCAAAATTAGGAAACCTCAAAGCTTAGAACTCTGATGGTAACATCCATCTACTATGGAATTTGGTGACAATATTTAGTTTCATTCCTTTTTTTCCAAAAAAAATAATAAATTCTTTGAATACAATGCTGTAGCCTTCAGTACTTGTTCAGAACTAATTGCATTTAAAATAGCAGAAATCAATAACTTCCAAAGCTGAGAGATAAAGGCAGTTCCAAATGTTACTCCAAAGTTATGTCTAAATGCGCAGACTAGTTTGAGAGAGGCAAAAAATACCATTATATGCAATCAAAATGATTATTGACTCAAATCAACCTTTTTTTATCTGCTCAATGAAAGCAACTGTTTGAGTGTTTGCCTGTATTTCCCCCCTGAAGTACTTATGTAAAGTTAACCAGTGACATTGAACTGCCAAGATTAAAGGTGCAAATGGGGAGGGGGCTACTTAGGGGAATGAAATTTATAATCCAAATCTCTGACAAAGAAATTTCTAATTAAATTAGAAGAGTAACAACACGTTCTCTTGGAAATCATCACCATTTTAGTCAGCCGGGAAAGGTTCCAGGGCATCCTGCTGGTCACAGGCATGTATATGGTTTGTCGGCACTGTCTCAGCAAATGAAGCATAACTCACTGGCTAATGTCTTCCAGTTCAGACACATTTCTAATGAATGCCAGTTACCTTGAATAAATGAAATCCAGAAAGTGTCATATTCTATGCTGAAAGCATCAGCATTGGCTGTGCTTTCCCTCTGACAATGGCTCCTAATGAACACTATATCTCTTACAACATGTGATTTAATAATTAATCTATTTTACTGAAGTGATACCAAAAAGGAAAGCACAGTCAAATCATCATTAGCCAACTACCATAATAGAGTGAAAATTCACTGACAAAATGTTGTATGCTCATAAAAACATTACTCATGTGGATACCCAGTGAAGGTCTGACTACTCATGGGAGGCAGCATAGTGTCATGGAAATAAATTTGGGATAACAACCATAAAACTGAAAATCTAACTATGGTTCTGTTGCCAACTTGACCTTGATCAAATGACTTCATTTATGTGTCCTTCCATTTCTTCATCTGTAAAATTTCAGAGGTTGGACTATATAACTTCCAAGTACCCTTTCAACTCTAGTTGGATTCTAACACCGAAGCCCAAATACAGTTTTCACTTCCTATTTATAGGAGGGTCTTTTCCAATTCCCCTGATAATTAGTAATCTCTCACTTATAAAATTACTTTATAACATTTCATGTATTGCATTTTATCTAGTTTAAGTACACATTGTATCCTTCCAACGGAATGTAAATTACCAATGGATGAAGAATGCTTGCATTTTTGTTTTTTAATCTTACCATCTAGCACTTTATAAACAGTAGCTACTTAAAATGTTCATGTCTTGGAAAGATCACTGACTTTAGTTTCAGTGGAATTGGATTCAGACATTACCTCTGATACGTATTATCTGGATGATCTTGGATAAATCATTTAACTTCTTTTGGCCTCAGTTTACTGTAAAATGAGGGGGCTATACTAAATAGCCTTTGCAGTCTCTTCTAGCCACAAATGTATCACCCTGTAACTGTATTGATGATCCTGCAAATTAAATCAAACCTTCTATGGTTCATGCTTACAATGTAAGCTTACTGGTGCTTCACATGATAATCACAGGTTACTATATTTGTAGAATGAGCACCACAGGCTAGGAAAATCTTGAAAAATGAAATAACACCACAATCTTACTAGTAAGAAAAGGAGCCAGATAATAGCGTAAGAATTATTCCTTCTTCATTTTCAGCTACAACCAATTCAGATCGCTCCCAGAACAAGGTTGTTGCTGAGCAGTGTTCTCAAATTTCTTTGTGTAGGACTAAGGTTCAGAACTCTTTTAAAATGGGAGCATCTTTTCTGCATCAGCAGCCTATCTCTACCAGTTTTCATGGATTAATGTAGCTGTGAAACATCAGTCTAACTGAACAGATATACTTTAGGTCTGGCCTCATCTCTTGCACTGATTCTAAGTCCATGACCCAAATGGTTCAAAAGAAAGATTATTGAAGAAACTCAAAGCCTTGATCTTAGAGGCTCTTTTGTTTGTCTCTCTTTTACTACCTTCTGTGCATGTTTAGCATTTATCAATGTCCAGCATACTTATTAGGAAACCACATAAAAGGAGAACACCATTTCCAAAATGAATTTATGGTGAATTCTTTAGACACACATGGCAAACAGATCTAATTGGCTTCCAGAACAGTGTCAGAAAGGCATACTCAAGAAAGCATATGGATTTTCAGGATGACTTGATAGGGACAGACCCCTGAGCTGGGGAAAATGCTTCTAGAAACTCGAACATCTGGAGCCTGTACTGATTGTTTCCTAAGGCAGTAATGGGAATATCCTTTAAATGAAAGAAAATAAATACAGAGAAAAAGAGAGACAGAGACAGAGACAGACAGAGACAGAGAGAAGAGAGAGAGGAAGGAGGGAGGGGGAGAGAATGGAGGGAGATGGAGAGAGATGGAGAGGGAGAAAGTAAGAGGGGAAAGGAGAGGGAGAGGGATTGAGGGAGAGAAGGAGAGAGAGAAAAGGAGAGAAAGGGAGAGAGAGGGACAGAGGTAGAGAGATATATACCACTGATTGCTAGGCATCATCATTGCAGATGTGAAAATATGATTCTTAAAATATGTAGAGTAATGATAGAGGGAAACAAGTAGATATGATAGAATTATTTCTAGGAAAATGTATAATTTGAAAATTCAGATAATTTTTACAACTTAGAAGTTTGGAAGCAAATGTTTTGCTGAATCAGATATTTAGAAATCTCTTTTCTCTGTGTGCCAATATACCGCAGTTTTGTAGAGAGGCTGCATATCAGCATTGTAATAAGGTGGGGGAAAGGTTATTTACCACAAGATGAAGGGGTGGTGGCATCACTTGAGAAGAAGGTGGTTATCTCTAGAGAAGTCATGTTTGAAAGTCAGAATAAAGAAGCAATGTGAGGCAGCATTTAAAAAAATTGCTTCCTGCATATCTAAAGTAGTAGGTATTTCTGTCACCCATGAAGGGGGAAAAAGTTATAGGTAGATTCCAGCCTAATGTTGGGTTTCTTAAAAAAAGCATTTTTTCATATGTCATGACAAAGCTAAAACTGGATTAATCTATCCCTATCTTGACCTTCACCCTCTTCTACAGTCTCTTTAATAGCTGGAACAGTTATATTAGCAGCCCCAAGTGTTTTGGGTTTATTTTTTGCCAGAAAAAAAAGATTTAGAAAAAACAAAAAACACCTGATCTTCCCCCTAGACCTCTTCACCTCAGACCTTACAAACTGTCATGAATTGAAAAAAGGAACCATTTTACTTTTCCTTTCTATCTCCAGAGCTCCCCCTAGTACCTGGCACATAGTAAGTGCTAAATCAGTGCTTGTTGATTAATGTTAATCTTTTCTACATGCTTTCTGAAATGCTTTTTTTCAACTATGCTTTCTGAAAACATATACTCTACCCCAAAGGGCATCTGGAACAAGGGTTCTTGAATCCCTCTCTTTGGAATTGGGAAAATTACCGCACATGCATCCCCAGTTTATCATGGCAGCAGATCCATTCAAACTAATCTGCTGCAACCCCACTCTGACCAATGGGCAAAAGTAGTCCCTGTAACAGTCCTACAGTCATATTCAGAGGAATCATCTCCTATTTTCCTTCTGGGTATGAACTCATTCATACACTCAATAAATACTCCTTGATCAAAGGAACATTTAGAAAGGACTAGTTTTACCCATTTGACTCAACTGTGAATGAATAAAGGAAAAGTGAGCTTGAGAAATGAAAACAGAAAGTCTCCAACTTTGGAATTCCATTTGAATAATTTTGGTTCAGCAATTATATTGCAAAGTTTAACATTAAAAGAATGATGCTCATGACACATGACCACACTTTCAGATAAAGTTTATTCAACCATAATATATTTCTGGTAGCAAAGTTGAAGGAACTATAACAACACTATTTAAGATAAAACTATATAATATAAAACTATAAAAGAAATAAGGGGTGGAGTAAAGGGCAATCAGGTGTAATTCACTTGTTTCCTTTGGGTAAATTATCCACATTGCAGATTTTGATCAACTTCTTGCTTATGTATCACCTACTTTTAAATGAACTGCTATCTCTCTACACTTTTCCTTCTAGAAAGGATCCTACAGATGACTATGAGATCCAGTAAGAAGAGGTATTCTTAACCAAAATTTACTAATTTCTCCCATTCCATGGGAAACATAAGCCCAAAATAGCAAGTTATTTTGCTTGCCATAGGGAAGACATTCTTGCCCACTTACCCATATCAGTATGAATGGAGATATGTGGTCTTTGGGAGGCAGTCATGCATTGGAATGAGCACTACACTTGGGATCAGGAGAGAAATAAATTTCACTCCTGCCCTCACACTACCACCAATACTTACCAGCTGCATGACCTTAGGCAAGTCACTTAACATTTATGAACTTCAGTTACCCCATTTTAAAAATGGGTCTAATGATAGAACCAACCTCATAGGCTCATTGTGAGCTAAACTAAGGAATATGTTCATAAATTTTAATAACCAGCTCTCCAGGTGAAAATGTGTACATAAGATAACTTTTAAACTTATTCTACATTATTAAAACTTTCTCCATCATTTTCTTAGTTCTGGACAATCAACAAACATTAACTAAGCCCTCTTTTGTAGCATTTGCCAATTTCCAAGGTGTAAATGTTCACACAGAAATTTAACTATTGGCTCTCCAAGCAGGACACAGTAAATTCCTAGGCTCAATCTTAAAGCTGTGTAAGTGCAAGTTATTATTTTGTTGTAATTGTTTTTCCTGACAAGCATGAGAAAGAAAGGAAAAGTTGTATAACAAGGCAAATAATTTTTCTTCACCTCCTGAGCTATATCATCACAGTGTAGCTTTATTATATTAAGGAAGTTTCTTAACTCTTAAACACCAGAAGAACACGTTCTCAAATACAAGCACAAAAACATTTCCCAAAGAGAAACATTTATTACTTCTTGTTTGAGGATTTTAAAGCATAAAAAGTCATCACCAAGGACACATGTGTCTAAAGAAGAGGTGAGCCAGGAATGATGAGATGGACAGCCCTAGGGCTGTACAAATCCCCACAAAATATTAAAGGAACTACAGAAAGGTCTCTAGAACATTGGGTAGATTTTTGTGGAAGAGTCACATAAATGGAAATGAATCAGAGAAAATGAAAAGGTGTTAAATACATATGCTATTTAAAATTCCATATAAATGTCAATTACAAATGCATGTATCTATCAGTGGCAAACTGCAGGTAGTACAAATATCAATAACCATGAATCTATCCAAATATTGTTTGATTTACTCATCTATTTCTCCTCATTAGGGTTGACTGTAGTCTTACAAACCCGTTGTGCCACTTCAATTTCAAGGAGGAAAAAGCATCAGTGGTTTGGGTGTTCTGGTCTAGTGGTTCTAAAATGTCTTCCTCCCACAATTCTGCCTGAACACTTCCCACCAACCCATGTTCAAAATCCAAAATAGGAGAAAAATAAAAATAGAAATCTACAGTTCATTTTGCAGGCATTATTTTTCAGATACTCTGTAGTTCTAATTTCTTTAGTCAATTGCACTGATGAGATTAAAGGCAACAGGGAGAAAAGTCATGGGGAAGAAAGGGGAGGTGAAGACAACAGTTCACTCCAATAAAAGAGCACCCTGAGCATCACAGCTGCCACTGGTACCAAACAAAGTCTTGAATTTTGGTAGCTACTCTCTCCAGGACTCTCTTAGCTCTACACTATGATTCCTCTTTAGAGATCTGTAGCTCAAAATTTAAAGTAACTGCCACAGCAAATTGTATATTTTCACATCTATTCTTCACAAACACTCCCTCCTTTCCTATCTTTCCAGTCTTCTTAAACTTTATTCTCCACATTCTGTAGCATCGAGACATACAGTCCTACTTATTGTTCCTTAACCAGAACACTACATCTCCATGCATTTGCACTGGCTATCATCTCCCTAACTCCACCCCTGCCATGCCTGAAATACTCTCTTCCCTCATCCCTGCCTTTGGGAATCTTTGGCTTCCTTCAAGACTCCACTCCAATGATTTCCTGTACAGGAGGCTTTTTCTGATGGCAAACTCCAAGGCTAGCTCAGTGTTCTATGTCATGCTTCTTCTCCATGTTGCATACTGACTTTTTGAACATTTTCATTTTCCCCAGTTTAGTTCTGTTTAGCCTAAACTTAATTATTTTTCAAAGATCTGAGACCACTAATGATGGTGTGTAGTACTTATATTTGTATTGTATTTTGTTTATAAGACGCTTTTCATCCAACGATGTAAAGAAAGTGTAACATGGCTATTATTACCCCTACTTGGCACATATAGAAATTGAGACTCAGGCTAAATAACTGTCCCAGAATTACAGACCCATAATATATATCAAGGCTGTAATTTGAACAGACCCGAGAGTCCATTGTTCTTTCAATTATGCCATTCTGCCTCACTGTTATTGACTAAAATAGTAGGGTTCCTATCTGCCAGAACCCAGCTAGCAAACCTTTGGCAGGTTCTCCTTTTGCTTTTGGTTTTACTACTTAGTCCATTGTCAATCATAGCTGGCTCTTCATGATCCCATTTGAGGTTTTCTTAGAAAAGATATTGGAGTGGTTTGCCATTTGCTTCTCCAGTTCATTTTTACAGATGAGGAAATTGAGATAAAGAGGGTTCAGTGACTTGCCCAGGATCAGATAGCTAGTAAGTGTCTGAGTCTAGATTGACCTCAGGAGGATGACTCTTCCTGACTCCAGGTCCAGCACTCTATCCACTGTGCCAACCAGCTGCCCTTTGACTTTTGTAGCTCTTCCATTACGCTTAGGGGAAATCTCCGTGATTTGGAATCAGAAGTAAGCATTGGGTAACAGGGTAGGAAAAATAGCTGTATTTAGTGGAATTAATACAAGAACAAGTTTAAAGGAAACAAAGTTCAGAATCATAACAACCTACTCTCATGGCTATAAGCAATTGGCAATATGAATGTAAATGAGTAGTACTGAAGTATCCCTCTTTTCCCCACATGTATACTTCTTTTTCATTCTGTATCTACATTTCTCTCTCTCTCCTTTTAATCTTCCCCCCTCTTTCTCTCCTTCCTTTTCTCTGCTATGCCTTAGTCCATTGCATCTATGAGTTCCATGTGGCTTTACTAGTGGCACTCAGTGCTCAAAAAAAATCCCAATTCCCACTATAGCTGATGCTCATTGTTATCTACATATGACAAGGAATACTATCCTGCCAGAAAAACCTAGATTTGTGAAAAAAAAAATCCTATAGTAGAACTGGAAAATCTTTTGTAAAATTAAAAATAAAATGACCCTAGAGGTTGGAGATTTTACCTTCTTCAACCTTTCTCATTAAGAGACTGAGTACCTAGACCAACAAGAACACTATACTATGCAAATAGAGAAAACAATCAAAAGGAAAGAAAAGCACAGTGCAATGAATGAATAAAACTCTAGATTAGGAGTCACTAGGGTTGTGTCAATTTGTACAGGATACTTTCTAGGTCTCAATTTCTTCACAATTTCTAGTCTTTTATCTTGTGAAGATAAAGGACTAGAATAACTGACATCCAAATTTCTTTTATAAATTGAGAGAATGGAATTCCATAACACACTGTCAGAAAGGCTCCATAGGTCAGCATTGACATTACATAGTCTAAATAGGAAGACCCTGAGTGGGGACACTGTAAATAAACAATTATTTTCTTTTATTTCTAGCAGCTCATCAATATAGGAGGGAAGTATGATGATTGTCTTCCATCAATAGTCACACACACTCTCCTATCTGTGATTGGAGACAGTTGGGGCCCCAGGGACAAGGGAGGCAGACAATGTCACTATCCAGTTCCAGAAAAGCTAACAAGATTTTGGATAAGTGGATTTGCCGGGATCTGGAGTATATCTGAGAACATAAATGAAATTCAGTACATTATTGCATCAGGGCTGGTGATTACACCAATGTCTTATTTGTGTATTATGGGCTACTATGTACATTACTTTCTATCATTTTAGCTATTGAAAGAATTCTGAAAAACTTTCTTTCAAGAGAATTTTTGGTAGCTATGGAAAGTATGTGCTATTTCCAGATTTCAAATATGGCAGGAGAACACAGAAAAATATCCCTGAAGTGATACACAATCTGAATTTAATCCAAACTGGCTCAGCCTTCCAAAATGTATTATTTGATTGAAGAGGGGAAAAAAGCTAATCCACTGTGTACCAAAAAGAGATCCTGAAAGCAAAGCCATTCAATTACTATTCTTTTCTCATCCTCACCAAGTTGTTAGACAGCATCCTGCAAAGAGGAGTCATATGCTTGGTCATTTTATAGGCATCCTGGAATATCACTGTAGCACAAGCCTGAGAGTGCAGGATATGAAACTAGAGAAGAGTCAGTGATCTACTGAAGACTTCTTGGTATCATAAGTTGTAAGTTCCTTAGATAGGCTCCACAAAGAGCCATTCTGAATATTCTAGATCCCACTCTATAGTGAAAAATATCATTGTGAAGTTCCATTTCATTTATAGGACATGAAATGGAAACTGTCTTACAGAAACTTGTATATTTAAAAACTGTTTTACAAGAATTGGACATATTCTAAGACAAAAGGACAAATAAATAAGATCAACAGCGATTCAAAATAAAATAAAATACAAACGATTGTCCATTGTATTGTTTATTTAAATATTTTATGATCAGCAACATGGTAACATTGTCAAGGTACTTAAATTCAGTTTCACAATTGTATTTTTAAAAGTATACTGTATACTCCACTCCCATCAAGCAACCTTGGAAGCCAAATATTTTCTGATGAGTAGTAAAAGTCAGCTAACCATGATTTTTACCCTAAAATGTACGGTTTACTCTCTTAATGAAGATAGTGTAAAAGGTAAATAGCAAAGAGAAAGGTTTCACTATTCAGCACCTCAGAATGAAAATGTGGCAAGTTTGATTTTTCCTACAAGCTGTCATAAGCAAAGATAATCCAAACATTTTATGGGTTAAATTATAATAAATAAGTATGACTCTGATCAAGTGACAGTAACAACAACTGTGTGTGTGGAAAAAAACATAAAAATAACATTTAATCAGGACTTTTAAATGTTAGTTTTAATACATGTCAGTCTATAAGCAAAAAGATACTTCTGGCAAACGAAGCTTCACATTTTCAAAAATGGCTATGAGGGGAAAAATGAAACTCTATAGCTCGGGCGTGGAGGTGTGTCTATGCAGAAATACTTCCTCTGCACACACTGTACCTGAGTACACTGGCTTTGATGTATACGTGGTGTGGCGATGTATGACTTTATCTTGTTAAGACCCATACACTTCCATACAGTGTAAATGCGTAGCTACTTTTTGGTTAGGGGGAGGGGGAGAAGGAAGAACATTTTTATATTCTCTCTTAGAAATTTTTGACTCTATTATTTGAAATGCATTCCCATGCATTTATTTCCTGCCTTTTCTTTTCTTAATTTGATTCCCCAAAAATACATCTTAATAAATTCATATAATTTACCTCTTCTTTGGATAAATTTTTATACTTGGTGCACAAGATCTAAAAGAGAGAAAATGGCATCCCAACTTTATATGCAAATAAGCATCTCCCAATTTTGTTTATTCCATGTATTACTTATCATCATTGAAGGAAAACTGTGTGAGATAAATAAATCTGTCAAATTAAAAAGTTTCATTATAGATAGTCTTGTTTAAGGGGGAAAATAAATACATAGTATTTTGAAAATATCAGTATTGACTTTTAAAGAGGGACAAAATAATCTCTATTAAATGTGCCATGCCCTCAAAGTACACTTTTGTTAGACATAAAAATGCCTTTAGAACGGTTTTACATTTTAAGGAACTATGTCAAAGATTAAGATATAATACAAAGGCAACTCAGATAAATCACCTTCAAAGAGGTTTTAATTTTTCTTTTCATTTTAAGTGAATCGACTTACTGAACATGTGCAAGAATTTAGTATCTATCTTCACTCATTATCAAAGATGCTGCTTGCAAACCATAGAAGGAAATTCAGTAACAAGATAGGCTGCCTGCTTTGAATGAAACTGTTTGCTGGTGCCGATAACTACTTCAAATACCCTTTGAAGTGCATGCATGGCAAGGAAAGCTCTATGCTCTGGGTTACAGAGCCCATTTTATTAATGAGCTCATTTTAAATATATTCTATCAGGGAATCTTGCAATGCTTCTCTGGAAAGCATTGATTTGGATGAATTACATTTTTGATAAGTAATCCTTGGTGAGCACTTGTTGCTAAGTAAAATGAGTGTCTCAGAAAGCTAAAGAATAGCCCCATTGATTTGTTGTACATTACAAACATCTTAAAGGCCCCAAATATTTCATTTTTAATATAATGGGTAGACACAGTGATGAAACTCTTCAAAGGTGTGACTTATGAATGAAATTGCCAATTTTCTTGCCGATGCTTGCAAACCAATGGCAGTCAACTATTCACTGGACATGTTCAGGTGCTGCACTATGGATAAATACTGTTTCCTGATCATATTACTAGTCAACTTTAAAATATCAGCTATTTTTACCTAAATAGTGGAAAGGTGATAGAAACTAGTATATATAAATATATATTTTTAAAAGATGGGGCTCAATACTGCTATTTAGAGACTTGTACACCTGTGCACGAGAGGAGGCTAAGAAATGTGTCAGTTTAACAGGCAAGGAAATAATAGGGCAAAAAATCCTGGCAAGATACGCCTAATCCATAAATTTCAATCTATGTAGACATCTACTCACTTGTTATAAAGTTCCCCAGAGCTAAAGCCCTTCATGAATGAATCTGAATAGGTAAGACCTAGTAACCCAGTGTTCCCATGGACCCCTGTCAAACTGTGTGTACTCCAAAGCATGCTTTATCAAAAATCATGCTCCCTACAATGAGCTTAAAAATACGAAATCTTTTCTGATTAGGATGGAAAATATCTGGTCGTGTTTGAATATGATTATTTATTGTTCCCTGCATTTCCAAAGGGTTTCTATTTCACCAGGTAGCCCTAACCAGCATGGAAATCAAATAGCTTCTTATTTTCTTTCACCTTATTTAATGCAGCTGATAAGAGATACTGAATCTTTCATTGTACTTGGTATTACAAAGGAAGCCTCTTTATAGGCTCTTCCTTCTCATTGTTTTCATATAAAACTCAGGGTTTAATAACTGCGGGTCCCTGGATCTATTAATTCCCAAATGAATGCTGAAATCAGCGGCACAGCTGCTGCATCTCTGATAGATGGGACAAGGAACCCGCCGATACTTCTTGCATTTAGAGATTGCCTCGGTATTCAGCGATCATCCTATTTCCAGCTAATTGGAACCTGGGAACTTGCCTTCTTAGAATTGCACAAATGTAGTTTTAGATTGTTTTGTAATACCTCTTCCCCAAAATCATCCTGGGTAATTAAGGTGCACCCTGTATTGCAGTCAGATTAAGACCCCCCCCCCGAGATGCTACTATATCATCTAGCGAAAGCTATTTTACTTATTAAGCCAGAGCAACCTCTGTCTTGTAAGGGAAAAGGAGGAAATAACATGGTGCAAAGTAACGAAGGGGAAAGCAGCTGTCAGAAATTAACTAGTTTCTAGCTAATTAACACATTTTTTCTACCTGATGCCATGGGGTTGAAGGAAGTAGACACGGAAGGTACAAAAAAGTAAGAAATTAGTCATCCTTGACTTACCGTGGAAAGACTATTGCTGCACTGGTTACAGCATCCAAATGCATAGAGCACGAAGCTTCTCACCAAACAGGCAGCTGTGTGCTCAGTGAGCAATTCAAAATCATTTGCAAAAAAAAAAAGATTAAGGCCAGAGATTGCAAAGTAGGTATCCACAGATCTGGTTAGTCACAGCTTGGACTAGCCTGCTACAGAGCTCTGCAAAACAAGTATACTGCAGCAGTGGGGCAAGCATAGGATTGCAATGCATGTCCCATATATTCAAGCATAATAGAAAACATGGATCTGGAGTTTATTCCATGTGGATGTGGGGGCTGTTTGGTACCGAGAAGGAATAGGAGGCTCTTCTCATGTAATAGAATTAGAAATGAAGATTTATGCCTTAATTAGCGTGCAGTATGATTCCTCGGGATATCAACTACAGAAGCAGGTGCCTCTGTCTCCTGTTTTTCAGATAAATGTCTCTAATCTCATTTCACAAATGATCCCTATTTAGACAGGAGCCACCTATTGTGATGATATCATTTGCTCTAGTAGCCATAAATGGGCAACTTCCTAGAGAACGTCACAGTTGCTGACGACAGGAATCTTTATAATATTGAGTGGGCAGGGTGCTTGATGAGGGCCCCCATCAATCTATAGCAGCTTCTGCTAATGTTGTATCATGGATCCTGCATAACCATCTGAGGAGCTGCAAATGCAGGGGAGGTGTGTGTGTGTGTGTGTGTGTGTGTGTGTGTGTGTGTGTGTAAGTGTATGTGTGAGTTTGTGTGAGTGTGTGTGTGTGAGTGCGGGAGTGTGTGAGTGTGTGTGAGTGTGTGCACGCAGAGAAACCCACTCACACTGTTTGGTGGAGTCTATTAGCAACTCCTTACAGAGCTGTGGAAGGAGCAAGGAAGATCAGATCACAGGCACAGAAAACAATGGCACATTTTCAAAAGCACGCTGGCATCTGAAAAACAGAACCCTAAGACTAAATTCATGGAGCTGACAGCTTCTTGCTGGAAAAGGAAAGAAATACTTTTTTTTTGCTTGTTTGTATGCTTACTTGCTTACTTGTTTCAAGGCATTCCAACAGTAGAAGCCAGGATGGTTTAGGGAACTTTTAAAATATTAAGTACTCAAACTCTATCCATCCCAACCCACACCATTGCCTTTTGGAGTTTAGAGTACGTAAACTACGTGGCTTATAAATCCCTAATAATTAGAATAATTTCAAGGCAGAGAAAGATGCAGAAAGGGAGGTTCCAGTCTCCAAGTTATTGTGATGTTCTCAACTGCTGAAACTGTACTCTTACTTAAATTTTAACAACAAGCAAAATGTGTTGTCATTCTTGTGTTGTGGGTTTATTGTTGTTGTTATTTTTAGCCAAATGTGCATTTTGAAAAGTGGCACAGGTAAAGATGGATATGTCTGTGTGTGCATGTGTGTATGTGTGTATGTGTCTATACACATAGGAATGCTCCTATTTACATATGTAAAAATGTGTATGCATACCCATATGTACACACTCAAATACATATTTGGCTGCAATTTTTTGCTTTTTAAAAAATCTTTTGGAAATTATATAATGAAAATATTTAAGGAAAATGAATACTTAGATATCATCAATATCTGGAAAAGGAAAATGGTTCATTTGGGAAAAATGACCCTGCCAGCCTATTTCTGATTAGAAAAGTCAATGGCTTGAGTATCATCACTAGAAGAGAACTTCTCAAAAGTCTGCACCCCTTCTAATAAGGACAGATTTGGTAATTGCGAAATACCAGGGCCATCTAGATTAGGCAATACAAGGGAAGAAGCTATCTGGGAAACCATCTAGTCACACTACAAAGTTGATGTGGAGGATAACAGACCAATTAGCCACCTTCTGACAAGCTCTCTTCAGCTCACATGTCATTTAAGGTATAGTGTTTGGAAGTGTGGGAAGAGCCAAAGTATGGGGGAATCCCATGTGTTTTATACGTTCTCATGTCATTTTCTAAATTCAGGTGGGTTACAATGAATTATGCTATTTGTCTAGTAAGAGAATGAAAATTTAATGAGAACCTATATTTCTCCCTTGAAAAAGATGGGTCTGAATATTAAAAGATGCTTTTTGCACACTTTTCACTGATTAATGTCTTCCATCTAAGATTACCTCCAAATTATCCTGTATCTTGTTTGTACATAGTTGTTCACATTTTATCTCCCTATTAGATTGTAAATTCCTTGAAAATAGTAACCATTTTTTGCCTTTCTTTGGTTCCCCAAAGTTTAGCACATTGACTGGCACATAGTAGACACTTCATAAATGCTTGTCAACTTAACTCCATTAAGGTATTATATACTTCAGAGAAGAAGTGAAAACACAGAGAAGGTTGCTGATTCCCCATTATAAGGAAGGAATCTGACATACGTCAGTTACTCAAAGGTCCTGTGAGGGATTCACTTTGGACAAAAGCTAGAGAGAAGTTCTGGCTTGTTTAAAAGTATTCATTCAACAGACTTGTTTATTTTATGTTTACAAAGCACTTTAATCACAACAACCAAATTATTGTCCATATTTAATGTAATTAATATATTTACTCTTTTGAAACTGGTCTTCATATGCCCCTTCAGTGATGTGACTGGGCACTAAATTGTTACTGAACAATTCAGTGCCCAAGTTGCTTTAGCAGACTGCTGTTCAGAGCTGTGGAGCTGAAGTGATCTGCCAGCCTCAGTCTCACCAGTAGCAAGCATATGCTTACCACTACTACTTCCTATTTTACAGATGAGGAAATTGAGCCCCCAACACATCAAGCAACTTACTTAGTTACACATTAGTAAAATTCAGAGCCAAGATTTGAAACCTGGACATCTAATTTCAAGTCCAGTACTATTTCCACTATGTCATAATGAAAAACTATTATCCAAAAGTCAGACTTTTCTTTATATATTGTTGATTACTATGAAATAACTATTTTGTTTTCTATTGTATCATCTTTGACATATTTCTACAACTCTGGGACCTTCAAGATGCCTTCAAGACTTCAACTTTCAAAGAACTTGCCATACTGAAAAGAACGTGACATCAGGAGATTACATCTGTTCACTTGTGAAAACAATAGTATTTGCATTCCATATTTCAAGTGGCTGTTATGAGGAAAACCCTTTCTAAGCCTCTAGATAGTATAAAACTGGAAAGTACCTAACAAAATTATGAAACACGTTGTTATCCACTCATGATACTCCAGATTCCATCCCCATGCCCTTGTTCCCTACACCTAGAAAGCCCTCTCTCCTCACTGCCACTTCTCAGATGTTCTAGTTTCCCTCAAGACTCAAGCAACACATTCTATAGATGACCTGTTCTAATCTCAACTGCTATTCCTTTCCTCCTTAAAAAATCATTTCTAATACTGCAACATACACACACATATGTATACAATACATTCTTTTACATATACCGTGCATAATTTTATGTGTGTGTGTGTGTGTGTGTGTGTGTGTGTTTCTTATCTCCCTAATAAAAGTAAGCTCTTTGGGGGAAGTAACTTTTACTTTATTTTTTGTTCTTGTATCTTGTCTTAACTATAGTATGTGGCAAATAGTAAATAATTAATAAATGCTTGTTGAATGACGGAATATGATGCACCAGGCAATAGTATCCCACAAATGAAATGGCCAAAGCTCACAGAACTTGAGGATTATTCAAGGACACTTAATAGTATATTCTGGAAACAAATCCAAATCTCTAGACTCAGACTAGTGCTCTTCACATTCCGTAAGATACTTTAAAGTTCAATAAGTGTACAAACCAGCTACATGTGCGATGGTCCATCCTGCATAGAAGCAACCATATGGACCTTGTCTAGGAACTTTACAGTTTATCAAAAATCTATTTTGGCCTCTGTTTTATTATTAAAATTAGACATTTCAAATGAATACTAATAAAATGCTGGATGCTCTTTATCACTTCAGTCAATCTTTTAAAAATACAACTATGATTAGTTCATAATTCCTTGTTTTCTACACTGGGTAAGTATTGCACCTAACACTCTGTTAGAATTCTGTTGAAATTAATTGTAAGTATGAATTTAAAAGGAAGATCAGCTCATCTACTTATGAGTTTAATCTATAGTGCTTGTTTTGGCAATCTGTATATCTATCTATCTATATAGATAGATATATATATACACATCATACAAGTATGTATATATGTAGATATGTACATATTCATCTACACACATATATATATATGTATGTAAATATATAAATTGTTAATAAGTCATTAGCCAAACCTCAGTTCTACTATTTATTCAAAGATAGAAAAAGGAGGGAACAAGACTGGAGTAGTTCTAAACTTAAATAATTCTAATTTCATATATTTGCATCAAGTTTGTGACCACTATTTTCTTTCTTCTTTGTCTTTGGGGAGGAAATACATTTGTTCTAGGAATCTGAGTTCATTACTGGAGTTCAGACTGCAGTTCAAAGTAAGAAAAGATCCTCACAGCACCTACAATACCATTTACCTGAGTTCCTGCACTTTTAAACATTTAAATGTTTCTAGCTGTCAATAAAATGGGATCAGATGTCCAGGGCCAAGTCAGAGTTATTAGTAGACAAAGGAAATCTACAAGTAAATTGATTGTTTGAGGCCACCAATTGACTTCCTTAAACTGCTCTGGTAACCAATTTGCGATCAAGGGTACATGAAACCTTTGCCTATAGGAATACAGGATAGAGACAATATAGTTCCATACTCCCCTACCATTTTACATTTGAGGAAAGTGAAATACAAGAGTTTACTACTTCAAAATGATACTTGCTTAAATCTATCTGTGGAATGTGTTTTTTCATCATTCATAAAATCACAAGAGATTTATGGAACAGGCATTTACTCTATATGTCCAAGAAAACAATTTATTTTTCAAAAGACCTCCATCAAAAAAAAAATTTAGATAAATCATTTTTGGCATTGTTCTTTGTCTATGAAAACACCTGTTAAGAATATGAACCCATTTTCAAAATATCATAGAGGAAAATATTGGAAAATTATGAATAGAATTGCCTGACAATGTAGTGAGAAAGAGCAGATACAGGAAAAAATTAATCTACAAAAGCTTGATAAAAAATCAAGCAAGAGGGAGAATTTATAGGTTAAATTGGAAGGATAGGAAAAAGGGGGAAAACAATTGGAATAGATCTAACAGAATTTCTCTAACAAACTACTTTCACACAATTGAAGTGCTTACTGCATGTCAGCTACTGTGCTGACATATCTATGACAAAATAATAAATATATTTGAATCCCTGTTGTGCTATGTATGAAGTAGAAGAGGAAGTAAAGAGAAAGATAGGAACAGCAAGTAGTCTTGACCAATATACACATCACAAAGTGATATACTTTTGAAAATACTATACTATCCCCATTTAAGTCATCTGAAAGAGAAAATAATAACAAAATTAAAAAAATACACAATAGTATTATCTTCTTTTCCTAATAAAAGTAACTCAAGACCTCAAAATTATCAATATGCCTACTTTGTTGTCTTTATAAAATTATTATTAGAATGATTTTGCCAAGCTTGATGCAAGTATAAGTAGGCAACAAGAAGTCTCACAAACATTTTTTCTGAAGCAGACCACATACTCAAAGTCACACTAATGTCTGAAAAATTAAGAATCCATTGTGTTCGTTGTTGTTGATTTTTAAATGACTTTGTCAAAAATATATAGCTTTAAAATATTTTTTCCAATAATATCCCTCATGAATATGTTATAGACCATAAAAGATTCTTCAGTGGTTGAAACCACAGATATAACTTTCTTGAATTATGTGCTCATAAATATAAAACTTGTCATAAATGAGAAGACATGCTCACCAAAGATTTTTGCCACAATTGTGGAAGATATCCTGTGCATAATACAAATAGCAGAAACATTCCCTAAAGACAGTGAGCTCTTCTTGATATTACCATTTTTAATTACATTGTGCTGATTGAATCATCCCCAAATACTACAGCAGCTCCTCAAGGAGGTTCCTGGCCACTAAACAGAATTCAGCCTAATATCCTACACAAGAAAGACAAAATGGATAAAGATGTACATTTCCCAGATTATTTCATATAGATGGATGAGCCATTTTTTAGAGAGACAGACAGATAGACAGAGAGGCAGAGAGAGAGACAGAGACAGAGACAGAGAGAGACAGACAAAGTCAGAGAGACAGAGACACAGACATTTCAGTACCCTCAATGAGGCCAATCAGTTCCCTGGTTTTTTAATTTTTAATTTTAATTTTAAGTTAAAAAAAAAAGATTCTCCCCATCTTTTTTAACACTTATACTCCTGATTAAAAATCCTGGAACACCACAATCTCTAAAGAATCAAAATCATGGGTTAGCCAAAGAATGATGAAAAGGTGTCTAGTGGGCATAGCTAAACCACATATTATCAATGATAATTTATGTGCAAAAGACAAAGATATAAAACATGATCACAGAAATGCATGATCTGGAAAAGGTGGAGAGGGGAATGAGCCTAGTCAGGTAGCAAGAACAAGGGATAATAAATGGGCAGCCTAAGACATATGATAGCACCCATAGAATGTTAAAGAATTTAGAGGAAGGTCTCCAGCACCTACTGGGCACTTATAGAGGAACAAAATGATACAGGATGAGAAGGCAGAGATGAATTGTGATCTGCACTGTTTGAAAGAAGTATTCACATTCAGGATATTACAGATCACTTGAAGTTTTGAAGTACAAAACTCTAGGATTTAAGCTTTATAAGTAAGAGGTGGTGAATGGGTGCTTTAATGAAACACAAATGTAAGAAGCTTTTTTCTCATCTCCACTGTCAAACACTCAAGTTTCAAATCAATGTTTTGTGTCATTACATTCAATTAAAGATCCATGTTCTTTTACGTTTTTTGGTAACATGCTTTCAACTAGCCATGCTGATTTCTAAATTTTTTCATGTCACTGAAGGATGAATAGCATCATGCTATTTGCAAATAAAGCCCTTTCAAAAAGAACGAGAGATTTTCCAGTCAACAAGATCATCACCACTGTCCACCAAGGTATTTTCTGATGCCATACAACATGTAGCTTTCTGTTTTGGTTTTAGATGGTGGTAAATATTTGAGCTTGAGGCAGCCCAATACTTGCAAGAAAATATAACCAATTAGAAGGTCAAATTATGTTTTTAAAAAGTTATAACTATAGATGTAACACTAGCTAATATTTGTTATATTAAAGAACTTCTTATCATCAAGAGGTTAAATGACCGAACCAAAGTTACATAGCTAGTAAATATTGGAGTGGGGGGAGGATTAAACTAAGTCCCTACTGATCCCAAGCCCAGGGTCCTTTACATTATGCTACCGTATTTCTGCAAGAACATATATTTTCAATAGTAGCTCTGATGGCTGCCTTTAACCCCATGCTCATCTGCATTCATATAATTCTGGTTAAAATATTATGATCTGATGATGCTTAAAAACAGCTGAAATTTGCATTTCATTTGAAACTCTTCAATTGAACATGTGCCTTTAACATTTGTTGTCCTAAAAAAACTATATTTAATTTTGCTTGTACTATTTACATGTTTTCTGAAAGCAGAGCCAATTTTGTGTGTGCGTCAGGAGCTAAGAAGGCTATGATTATTTTGTTCTGGATGCCTATAAAACTGAAAACAAAAAAAAGCATTAATGAAAACATTCAATAATAGGAACCCCTTTTAACTCATCCAGAATTAAAGAGCTGTGGGGGAAAGGGGAAAGAGGTGAACCCCTTCTAGCATTTTGGCCATTGGCATCAATCTGCTAAAAGATCCAAAAATATCTTTAAATTTGACCAATCAAATAACACTATAATCATACAGTACAGTCACTACAAATGTGAATGTTCTTTCTGGGTAAATTTAAAATTCCACAGAGAATAGGGAGAAGCAGCATACTATAGACAAAAAGGCTTCTTAGAAGTCATTTTTTTCCATCCTCTTATTTTACAGACGAGAAAGCTGTAAGACTCAAAAACAGGCACTTAAGGTCAAACCCAGTAAGCTAATGAAGGATGAAGAAGAACCCAAATATCCAGAGAATACTACATCCTTCTTGCTGCATCACTTGCTGTTTAAATTAATTAAATACACCAGTTTCCTAAAATGTCATGGTTACCTAGTCTAAGACAATTACAAAACATTATTCAAAAATTAATTTAATGTTCCTATTTGTAAACACTGGTCATTTCTGCTAAAAATTTAAAATCAACAAAAATGATTCCCAGGAATATCACTGGGTTTTATTCAATAACCAACATGAAATCAAATGAAATTGATGTACAAATACTAGACAAATAAAATAAACAATCATTTGTTTAAAAAAACTACATTGGGTTGTCAAATCAAAGCAAATAAAAAAATTAAGCTTCATAGTACAGAGAGCATTCATGCTTCTACTTTACAGAGAATGAGGCATTTGTATGCATGGTAGAAGCATTCATAGGTCTTGCCAATAGGGTTTTCTCAGTGTTGCTGTTCATGTGGAAGAATAAAGCATTTGAAAGTGTGTTCAAAATGTTTTTTTCATTGAATAAGAAAGATGTCTTATTCATACAATAGTGTTGACTAAAGCTGAACACCATGTTCCAATTTATGACAGTGTTAAAAATATCAAGTTCCTTGTGATTCAGGGGTTTATTCTAGGTATCCTCAACATTTTCCATGTTCTCTCCCTCTGCCTCCCATGAATATGTGATCAAAGGTAATGTTATACTTTTTTAAAGACTGATGTGGAGTACAAAATCCTGTATACTCTTAAGGAGTTAAGAATGATTACTAAACATCTACAAAATGTTTCAATCCATGTTAAAGTAATGCATTCAGTATAAATTTTCATTTTTAAATTTCATTATTAAAAATAATATTGTTGGGAAGTTTCATTACCATGGAAATGTAGCCTGGGTGGTACTATAGTTAATTCACTTTAAGAGATATTAAAGTGGTAACAGATATTCCCTTCTTGAAAAAATTTAAGTATATGTGATCTTCAGATATTTTAAAATACTACTTTTCTTTTTGTCTGGTGCATGTGGGTATGTGTATGTGTGTATGTGCATGCGTATGTGTATTTGGGATAAACAATAACAAACAAATAACTACAACGATATTGGAAAGCATTTTCAGGAAAAATTCTAGGAGTAAAAACCCTCTACTACACTCAGTTTTCAGCACTTGTGAAGATGAACAGCTCCCAGTTGCTCAATGTTAAATCTGAAACCAGGGAAAGAAAGCCTGTGTAATACCAAGAGTGTACAACAAGCTATAGATTTCTTTACACAAAAACATCCAGTAAAAGTTCAATTCTTTTTTTTCAAAATTTCCATCTTCTTGAAAATATAAAACATATACTTGTTCCATAAGCCTTCCTGAAGGAGTCTTGCTTAAAATCTCATGGCTGCACTAGAGCAACAATAATAAAAAACTCCCCTATTAACAAAGGAAATTGTAATCATTGATTATGATAATAAAATATTAAAGTTTTTGGTTCTTAAATATCATAATGAATTTTTACTGCTTGCCAGTCTGCTACAGTTACTCATTTCGTTGCTAAGGCAACATTCAGTAAGTCTCAATATATTAGGCAGAAAGGTTGTGGGATATGCTATGGAACCTTAAGAATATATACTCTCTCTTTAAAGAGTATATGCTGACAGTATTCTTCATGGTCATTAGAAATCTTTGCTTAGTTTTTCATTCTCTCTTGAGAAAATTTCTATAATTAGAAATCTTTCTTTCCCCAAGTGAGTTGCACCAAGATAATTTATTGTCATTTAGCTTCTTTGTCATGATTCTAAAGATCTTTGGGTTTGTACCAATATCATGCTTGCTTGCTCTCTTGCCTTGTGACTTTCACTGTGTTTATTTTATGGCAGTGAATGTTTTCAAAAGTTTGAACTGTCAAATAATATAAAATCATCTTCATTAGAGTAATTAACATACCCCAGTAAAACTGAAAATAATGTTCTGTGTAAGGTCCAATTAATGAATTCAAACATTTATTCATCAATGACTGTCAGGACTGTGTAAAGATACTAAAAAAAGAAAAGAAAAAAGATTATCACTGATCTCAAGGGATTTATATTCAATAATGGAGATTTTATATATATATATATATATATATATATATATATATATACAAAACTGTGTGTGTGTGTGTGTGTGTGTGTGTGTGTGTGTGTGTAAAATGATGTATGCAGTAGATGGAGGGTAACTTTCAGAGAAAAGGCACTAGCATATGGAGGTAGGGGAATGGAAAAGGACAGATGCAGAAGGTGGAATTTGAGTTAAGACCTGCAAAGAGGTCAAGAATTGTAACAAGTGGAAGTAAGAAGGGAGAGCAATTTAGAGATGGGAAATAGCTAGTGTACAGGCATGGAGTCAGGAGATGTAGTGAGAGGAGCACTGTATAAGTAGGCAGAAAAAAAGAGGAATGGGTCATGTTATAAAGAGCTTTAGATGACAGAGGGTTTTGCATTTGATCTTAGAAGGAATAGGAATCCACTGGAATTTATTGAATAGGAATATAATCAGACCTGTGAGTTAGGAAAATACCCTTGAAAGCTTGGTGGAGGCTGGACTGAAATGGGGAAGGAACTGAAGCAATAAGATGAATTAGGAGTCTACTGAAATAGTCTAGGCAAAAAGACAGTAACAGCCTAAAATACAACAGGATGGTGGCTACATACGTAGATAGATGTGGATACACACATATATCTGTATATGTGTATATATCAAATATTGCTATAGAAACAATAATATTTGTCAATAGGTTACATATGTAGGGTCAGTGTGAGTGAGCAGTCAAGGATGATACCAAGATAGAAGGGGACTTGAAGAATGGCATTACCAAGGTATAGGCATTGACAGTAATTGACAAATTTGGTAGACCAGTGAGTTTTGGAGTAAAACAATGAGTTATGTGTTATACATGCTGAGCTTAAGATGCCCAAGTGACATTCAGTTTTAGAAGTCAAAAAGGCATTTGGTAATGCAGGCCTAGAGCTCAGAAGAAAGTCTAGGGATGAATAATGTTTTATTTCACCACAATAGACAAAAATTAATCATTTGATAACAAATTTACAATTGCAGTCATTTTTGAAAGATATCTTTCAGTGATATACTTAGAATCATGATATGCACACATATATGTTTGTACACATCCATATGCTCCAAGTATCCATAATTCTGTCAGCATGAATACTCCTTGTCTACATTTGCTGCATATAAACCACAAGCCCTCCATGGCTTAGTAAATAGTCTTTATTTATGATGACTTCAATACTATAAAATTCATCAACATATCTCAATTTTAAACATAAAGAAATTGGTAAGGTCTACCAAAACATTGTCTGCCTGCATTACCTTGAATTGCGCAGGATCATCTTTATGCTTTGATGAAACATCAGAGAAGAATTTAGTAGGATGGCAAAAACTCACTGAATATGCTTTATTTTGAGGTTTTGTTTGTTTTGCAAAGTGCTTTACTCCCCAAAACCCTTTAAAGTAGTGCAAATAATATTATCTTCATTGTACAAATAAAGAAACTGAGTCTCTGAAAAGTCAAAGGACTTGGCTGTGGTTAGATAAGTGACTGGGGCAGAATTCAAACCCCATTATTCTAACCAGTACTATTTATCATCTCATCATATCATGTTGCATACATAAATATATCTATTTAACATGTCTGTATATAGGTGCATTAGTGGATAGGTGTGTGTGTGTGTGTGTGTGTTTGTGTGTGTGTGCATTTGTATGTGCAAATTTTCAGCACATGCTGAAAAGTGAAATTGGATTAGGAGCTACAAAAAGTATTTTTGTTTTAAGTTAGCACAATGATTAAGTTGTTTCTTATAATACGCATGTATACGTATATAAAATGCCTATGTATGTGTATGTGCATATTTTGGAATAATTATTTTAAATGATTATTTATCATCACTGACATATGTAATACACTAAACTTTCACAAACCTAAGTTCATTGTACACCTTTAATTGCCTTGACGCTAAGACTTTTTTGTTCTTTTCACCAAATGATAGTTCCTATAGATTCCTTTGGACATCATTTTATGTATTTTAATGAGAGAACTACAAGTAGGAGGCTAATTAATGAATAATGCATGTATGTCAGCATTTACTTTAATGACTATCCATTGAGCAATTTAGCAGGATTTTGTTAGCTTAGGAACCCCTAATGTATGAACTTCGTCCACCAATACAAAATCACAATCATTTGGAATTTAGCAGAAACATCTTAGAACATTGCCCAAGGTTCATCAAGGTTAGGTAGAACCTTCAGTGTAATATAGCTATTGTCAGAGGAAGGATTTGAATCCAAGTTTTCCTCATGCAAAATCCAGCATTCTTTACACTAACCACCACCATACTACCTCTATTATCAACATCAAAACCTTTTCCTCCCATTTGAATGGAAATTATTTAAAAATCATATTAGTCTGAGAGGATAAAATAGACAGATTATGACTGCTTTGTCATTTTGGTTTACATACTCATTTTTCCCACTTTATCAAACTCCTACCCATCCTATGAAGTTGGGTTCAAATACTACTTTATTATCACTTGAGATGGAACTTACCTCTTCATCTTCTAAACTCTCAAAGAAATTTTCTGTACCAAGCATGTATTTCATGTATTTCATATTTCCTGATACATTGAAATTATGCATTCATTTTTGTATTGCCTCACCTTCCTCTTCTGCCCCCAATTACAGTATAAAACTCTCTGACATGTGGGTACTAGGCTTTATTCTTCATACCTAGTCCTCCTAGCATCTATCATAATTCTCTGCATATAGGAAATTTCAATAAATGTTAGTTCAATAAGTAATGCCAGATCATTGCTGAAATTTACCCAGAATGTTTGTGTACTTTTTATGGTCTATTATTTTCTTTACCTTAATTAATGTATTTTCTATTTGGCAGTTTTTACTGTCTACTATACATAATGGAAATAAAAAACTGAATTTTGTAGAATTTTTGACTGGAAATAACCTTAGAGATCATTTAATTCAACCATTTAATTTTACATTTGACGAAACTGAGACCTTAAATTTTTATCTGATTTTTGATTTGAATTATTTAGGAATTTAACGATTGTTCATTCTTTTTTTAGCCCAAGTTTCTAGGTTCTCCTAAAACCTTGCATCTTTTTTTTTCCATTCTATACCACTATATTTTTATATTGGTTTTAGAAAGGGGATAGCATGTTTAGTCTCTCATAGGATCAAGTGACAAGAACACATTGAACTGTGATCCTGGGGGAGTACTTATAGGCAAATCCACATTTATATTGCTAGAAGAGCTGGAAAAACTTTTTAAATGACTGAAGTCTTTATAAAATGGTATTTTTGAAAAAATTAAAATTACCCAAAATAACTTGAATATTTCTGTTCCAGTAATTCAAATGGCAATATTTAACATCTATGATAAATGATTAGTAATATACTACCTCAAAATCTTTTCCCAAAATATTATTCTGGTAGTTCATCCTAAAATTACAAATAATTCCTTAGATAACAGATATATTACCATTTCTGCAAATTATTTTAAGATTTTAAAATAATTTACAACAGTCAATGGCCATTTATTAGATATATACTATGTGCTGGGCACTGTCTGGAGATACAAAGAAAAAAAATACTGTCTCTGCCCTCAAGGAATCCACAGTCCAATAGTGGAAACAACTTACAAATAAACATTTATGAAATACACATACATATGTATATATAGGGAAAGAGGTGAATGTTCAGGAGAGAGAAGGCACTAGAATTAAGAAAGATTGGGAAAGGTTTTCTGTAGAATATAGGATTTATCTAAACCTTGAAGAAAATCATAGAATCCAGGCAGTGGAGGTGAGGAAGGAGAGCATTACAGGTATGGGGGAAAGTCAGAGAAATGTCTTGAACTGAGAGATGGAGTATCTTATTCAAGGAATAGCAAGAAGATCAGTGTCACTGAACCAAAGAGTATATGAGGGAGGGGTGTAAGGTGTAAGAAGATTGGAAAGGTAGCGGGGGGGGGACTAGGTTATGAAGAAATTTGAATTCCAGAGGATTTTATATTTGATACTGGAGGTGACAGGAAGCCAATAAGGTTTATTGTGTAGGGAGTGACATGGTAGGATCAATTCTTTAGGAAAATCACTTTAGCAGCTGAATGGATAATAGACTTGATGGAGAATAAACATGTGGCAGACAGATTAACCAGCAAGTTACCACAATGTCCCAGGCATGAGGAGATAAGTATTCATATCAGAATGGTGGTAGTATAAAAAGTGAGAAAGGGTATATTTGAGGGATGTTGCAGAGGTGAAATCATCAGGGTTTGGCAACAGATTGGACATACTGTTGTCCTTCAGTCATTTTTCAGTTGTGTCCAACTCTTCATGACCCCATTTAGGGTCTTCTTGGCAAAAGAATGGAATGGTTTGCCATTTTCTTGTCCAGATCATTGTACAGAAGAGGAAACTGAGGCAAATAGGTTTAAGTGACTTGCCCAGGGTCACATAGCTAAAAAGTGTCTGAGGCCATATTTGAACTCAAGACGACTTGTATTCCTGACTCCACGCCTAGAATTCTACCACACCACCTAGCTGCTTAGGTACCACTTAGTTGTCCACAGATTTGATATAGGTAGTGATAATGTAAACTCAAGAATGATACCTAGGTTGTGAGCCTATGGGACTGTGAGGATGATGGCGCAATCAACTGTAATTGGGAAGGGAATAAGCATTTACATAATGCCTACTATACATCTACTATATATTGTGTTAAATGCAGATGTTTTGAAGGGGTAGGGTTTGGGAAGAAAGGTAATGAGTTCAGTTTTTAACATGTTAAATTTAAGAAGTCTAGTGGATATCCACTCTGAGATAGATGCTTGATGGATAGCTGGAAATGTGAGACTGGAAGTCTCAGCAGAGTTGTTAGGGCTGGATATGCAAATTTGAGAATCATCACCATAAAAAGGATAATTAAATTGATGGGAGCTGAAGAGTCAGTATGGTTACTGAACTCCCTAACTTTGGAGTAATGGAAAAACTGATTTTGAAGGTATTATTTAGGATATGCTTATTGTCTCCATAATCCTTTTATGTAATATCCTTTATTATACTTTATTATATAATTTATACTTTATTATGCTTTATCTAATATTTACGCAATTATAAAGTCAGAGAATGTTAAACTTGGATGGGATCTTGAAGAGTATCTATTCTATCCAACACATTCTACAAAAGAAGAAACTGAAGTCCATAGAGATATGCCTTACTCAAGGTCGCGTAGCTAGTTAGTGGTTCTGAGAAGTATTTAGCTTTGGTATTTAGTAATGTAAGATCCTGCTGACATGTAATTGGGAGATATGAGCAAGTCTCTGAGAGAAGGAGAGGCAGGAATGGAGTTGATTTGGGTTTGTGGTATATCAAAAATTGGAAAAGACTAAAAAGTATAATAAACAGGGTATTTTGTCTTGAGCACAGATCTGTAGCACCCTGAAATAAGAGTTCCCAGAGCAACATGGAAGAAAAGTATGTAGTGTCAGAAAGCACATTAGATAAAGAAAATACAAAAGGCATAGAAAGAAAAATGGGCAAATCAGGATGAGCAATGTTGTCTTTATTGTTTTCATGAAGTCACAGGATTTTGAGCTGGAAAGAACATTAGAGAAACCCCTTCATTTCACAAGGTATAATGGAGGAGAATAGAGGCTATGAAAGATTTAAAAACAACCTCCCCCATGTGCAAAAATAGTAAATCGAACAAACTAGATTCAAACCCAGGTCCTTTGATTCAAAATCCAAGGCTTCTTCTGCTCCATTCCACTGCCAGAAGCCCTGAAGACAGATATTCACACTAGACACAGAAGTTACTTTCACTGCTATAAAAGCTCATACACCAATAGAGCACTTGTGATAACGAGCTATAAAGATAGGAGATGGCAAACCAGGGCGAGGAAAATGCATCCAAACCTAGAACTGAAATGAAATGTGGATCTCAATAATGTACACATTTTGACATTGATGATGGAAAATACTAACACAATTGTCTTTACAATTCATGACTTTCATTACGCTAAATAGGAATTTACACTGAATAAAGCACTGGGAAAATATGGGTGATTAGACCGGAGTTAAGCTTTGTGAAAAGAAAGCTCTGCTTAATGCCTACTAGCATAGACTACTTTAACCCCTACTCTACTAGCAACTGGACAGCACCTCCATTTGTGATTTTATTTTAGAAACAGAATCCTTAGTAAGACTGAATAACATACTACTTAGCATTTTCTCCCTCCAAAATTAAAATACATGTGTCTTCCCTGATATACACACTCACGTACACCCCTTGAGCTGGAGGTATTTATTTCAGTAATACTCAGACTTCAAATCCAGTGTTGAATTCAATTCATTTCTCCAATTGCTTGATGGTGATCTTATATAAAACCCCCTTGTAATCCTAGACAGCTTACATAATAAAGAAGATTTTCTCAATCAGAGGGTCTCAAGAACTCACCTTGATCCAGATTTCATGACTTTCTATTGAGTTCTCTACCTACTAAGAAATTCCAGCTCATAAAGTTGAGCCTGAAGAGTTTAATCCATCTTTCATCATATTTAGATCTCCAAGACATAGTTCTCTTAATTGTTCCTGAACTCATCATACACATAAGGATATAGACTTAGAGCTAGAGGGTCACCTGAGGCCCTTTGGTACAACTTGTCCAGCCCACTTATTTTACAAACAAGGGTAAGACTTTCTGAAGTCTGGGTGATTAAATTCCTTTGTCTGATATCATATTAGGTATTATGCACCAGAGGACAGATTGCTTTTATTTTTTTATGCTTCCTTATTCAAATAGGAGGGCTTCATAAATTTAGAACTGAAAGGAACTTTGGAAATAGCCCACGTTACCCTTTGTTTTACACTGAGGCCCAGAGAGGTTACTGCTAGCCCAAGGTCACATAGTGATGGCAGACTTTGAATTTGAACCCAGAGCCTCTGACTCTAAAGCTAGCACTCTTTACTACACCAAACTGATCTACTCTGACTGATTCACAAAAGCATTTCCTGCTTTGCCCCCACCTCCCCAACATCAAAAAAATGAGTTCCTCATGAAACATCTTTATTTTTTATATCCCTCATGGCATCTTCAACACTACCTGCATGCTTCAATTAGAAGCTCAATTCTTTCTTATAGACTCAGAGATATCAGTCCCAATCCCTATCCAAACTACTACTCTCTCTAAAAACTTTTTGATAATTGATTAGTGATACGTGATGATAGTCAAGTAGACCTCACTACTTCAAAAAGCACTTGTTTTCACTTTTAGAAAGTTCATCTTAGGAAGGCGTTCTATATACTAAACCAAATATGCCTCTCTGGACCTCTTATCCATTGGCCTTGATTCTACCCTTCATGGCCAACCTAACAAAAGTCATGGAGCCTCTGAGCTAGAAAGGAACCATGAGGTCCAAATGTCTCATTTTACAGATGAAAAAACTGAAGGTCAGAGAAAATAAGTGGTTTGCCCAGGTAAGAGGAAAATGGTTCACTGGGTGCTTTACTAAGTGATAAGAGGAAGTGTGATACAGTAAGTAGAAGGATAAATTTGGAATCGGGGGAAAATCATGTTTAGATTCTGCCTCTTAAAATAGAAAACCCTAGTTAAGGTATTTGTTTTCACCTCTGTAAAATGAAGATTATGATGCCCACATTAACTATAGCAGAGAATTGTCACATAAAATACTCTGGAAATTTGAAAACACTATATAAATGTCACCTATCATGATATGATGTATATAACACATTTTCCACAGGTGCTAGTTGAACAGTTACACTGATTTCATTTGGAACTTCAGATTTTCAGGGTAACTATTTTAATAAAGTTAAGTTCAGAAATTCATTCACACAAGCTATTTCTGAGTTATATATTGGCTTTTATAAAACATCTAAGAAATCTGCCATAGATCCATTTCTTGGATGCATCCTTTGGATCATTATCTAACACCCAAATTATATAATATGAATCTAATTAACCAGTTGGTCCTTAACCAATCAGTCCAAAGTGATGAGAACCTAAAGTACAATCCCTTTTCATACTTGTAGACCCAGGTAAAAAGCCAGCATTTTTAGAGCATCTGTCACCAACAGAGCTGGAAAGCATCTTAAAATTAATTTAGTTGAATCCTTTTATTTTTACATATAAGGAACCTGAAGACCAAAGTTGTGAAGTGACTTGGCTAAAGTCATAGACACTGTAAGTTGCAGACTATCTATGAGGAGGAAGGCATGGCATACACGTACAAAAGATAAATAAATACGTAAGAAAGATGTTGAATGAAGTCAGAGGGGCTCTGGGAAGGCTTCATGGAGGAAGGGGTCTTTGCCAAGGAGTCCGAAAAACAGGCAGAATTTCAACATAAGACAGTAAATATCTGAAAGCTCCTAAATTGCCAGAGTTAAAGGTCATTGTAGCATTGTTGGCTTATTTTGTGTGCAAAGGTGCCCACAGGTACTTCTGGTCTAGACAGGACTGGAGGTTCGCCCTCGGTAATACATTTGGAACTTGTCCTTTTAAAAGACAAGTGGACAGCTCCATCTAGAGGACAAATAATTCTTAGGAAGTTTAGCATAACAACTGCACTCCAATTTTCTCAGCCAAGTAAGGGAAGGAAAAAATAGAAAGTAAACAGAAAGATTTAGATTGGACTCAGTCAAGGTGTAGGGGGGATAGCAGGGAGGCAACATCTTCTGTAATCAACATCAAAAAGGCAACTGTGTCTGAATAGGCCTCTTCTACTAGACTGCAGATTTATTTGGCTTTGGACCAAATGAAAATGGAACAAATAACCAACCTTTGTGCTCATTTTCCAACCCCATGTTTTTGGATCATTGGGATCTCCTCTTTCTTCACCTGCTCGCTTATGTTCCAGCCATTCCAAAAGTAAATTAGTGTATTTTCAAGTTACAGTGAATGTGTCACTTAATAGGAAATCAACTTTCTAGTAATTTCAGCTATGAGGAGCATCATGACTTAGTGGAAATAGTGCTGGATCTGGAATCAGAGGACCTGAGTCCACCTGCCTCTGAGACCTACTGGCTGGAGTCATGCATAGTATACTGGATGGAAAACAGGAAGACCTAGGTTTAAATGGTATTTCTTACACTTATCAACTGTGTGACTTTCAACAATATCATTTAATCTCTCTGAGCTTGATCACTTCTCAGTAATATAGTGATCCAAGACAATCCCAAAAGACTGATGATGAAGCATGCTATCTACTTCTAGAGATAGAACTGATAAATTGTCTGAAAATACAGACTGAAGCATACTGTTCTCTCTCTCTCTCTCTCTCTCTCTCTCTCTCTCTCTCTCTCTCTCTCTCTCTCTCACACACACACACACACACACACACATCTTGTACAAAAGGACTAATATGGAAATGTTTTACCTGATTACACATGTATAACCTATATAGGACTACTTACCATCTCAGGGAGGGTCAGAGGGAAGAAGGGATAGAATATGCAACTCAAAAATAGAAAAAATGTTAAAAACTGTTTTAACATGTAATTGAGGAAAAATTTAAAATCATTTAAAAATAAACTTAAAAAATTAGAGAATTGGGTTGGATTTTATTTAAGGCCCCTCTTAGTTTTAATTCAATGATCCTGTGAACTAGCTTCAGTTTCTTCACATGTAAAATGAGGGGCTCACATCAGGTGCTTTCTAAAATTTCTTTAAACTATAACTCATGAGCTATGAAAGTAATTCAGTCTTAGAAATGAAAAATGAAAGGCCTCCATACATCTGAAACAACTATCACAAACCCTGGGTACATTTCTCCAGATAAAAGGTTCTTACTCAGAGCCTATCAAGTCATACTTTGCATGCATTTTTATCAAGGTTGATTTTTAGGTTTCTCAGACCACAATATATTTACATCAACTACTGGAGTAGGGGTGGGGATGCTGGAAGAAGATTATTAAAGGCAGGTATGATGACAAAAGCAAAAAGTTACAAATAAACATAAAGGAAAGAGTCAATAGAAATTGAAAAGCAGGCATAGAACCAGGACAGCATAAGGTTCTGAGGCATAGAAGTAAGGATAGTTCAAAAGTACCCAAGGATGCCATTCAATCAAAATGCTCTACCTGGAAACTATAAGGAAACATCAAGAAAGGCTAAATTATGTTCCTAATGCATTGTGTAAGAATACAAAGAAGTGGTTAGTTAGAGGCCAGGACCTAATAAAATCATTCGGTGCAACCTCCTCATTTCATAGAGGAGAAGGTTAAGTTCCAGGGAAGAGAGTGGCTTGCCAAGCTCAAACAGATTAGTAAGTGGCACAGATAAGATTCTATTCTGTCCCATGTCCTAACTCCAATGAACTTTCACCACCTTGGAGACTACAAAAGTATAACATGCATCTATAATACCTGGATGCTAGCAGTGTTCTTGTCTGATCTCTCTCATCACCTGTAACTACCCAAACCAATTGGGTTTATATGTGTGGAAATATACATATAAGATAAAGAGTTATGACTCAGTTTTTTACTCCTCCAACCACCCCCTCAAGAAAAGAAAATCCCAATTCGGATTACTCAGAACATTGCTGTATCCATAACAAAACAATCCCATATAGCTGAGTACTCATCCTCACAGGGTTTTACAAACATGTAGATGGTCATGTGTTTCCCAGGTACTCCATTGGCATGCTTGAGATGTCAGGAGAAAGAGAGAAAGATCTCCAACATGTTGAGTGGACTCCTTGTGGCTAACAAGAAAAAAGAAGGAGCAGAGTCTGCTCAAAGGATGAACAGTAACGGATTCCAACCTGTATCACTGAAGGGACAGCCTCATTAATTAGGTCAGAGATTCATTTTAGTACAGACCCATGGAGTATAAGAACCAGGTCTTAGAGGTCTAGCTCAGTGTATTTGGTTTTTTTCAGAAGAGAAAATTGAAACCTAGAAAGAAGTGTCTTGTTCAAGGTCACAAATCAGGTATGTAGCAATGCGGGAATTTAACTCCATCCATTTAGTGTCTTATTTGCTGGGACAAGACTCAGTTGCCTGAAAGTTCACTAAAGGGGCATCTTTTTTTTTTAATGCCACTTGAATAAGTTAGGACTTTGTACTATCACTTCCTCCCAAACTTCCCACCGATCCTGGAGTTTTTACTCCAAATACCAAATTATTTTGAATGGAAAAATCAGTTATAGGTGATGAATACTTTCCCCATGAAAAAGGGGTAGGGGAATTCTCCATCATTGTCCAGAGTCCACAGAGAATTTCAAACAATAATATGGGCAGCCTGGGATTGTTGGTAGAGAGGTGGACTTAGAGTTGGGAAGATCTGTGTTCAAATACAGCCTATAACACTTTCTAGCTATGTAACCTGTCATGATTCTGTGTCTTACTTCCAGGCAAGCTGACAGAATTCACAATGAAGAATTACAAAACACTTCAAGAGCCTCCTATGGAAGAAAGTCAACCTTGTTTCAGCTTGAGTATACTCTGCCTGACTAGGGAGGTATCAGGGCGAAGAATGGAATTAGATTTGGAGTCCAAGGACTTGGGTTCAGATCCTGATGCTTACACTTGGTTACCAGTGTGATCTTGAACAAGGTTACCAGCACAAGAGAGAGATCACTGGACCTGGAATCCACAAAACCCAAGTTCAAAACCCCATCTCAAATACTTACTAGTCTGTGACCTGGGCAGTCACTTAGCCTCTGTCTCAGTTTTCTCAGCAGTAAAGTAAGCGTAGTATCAGTAGCTACCTCTTTAAGTTTGTTGTGCGGATAAAATGAAATAATAAATTAATGCACCTGACAGACCTTAAAGCGTTGTACAAATGCTGGCTGTTATCATTATAAATCATTCTCCCTCTCTGGTTCATTTTCCGCATCTGTAAAACAAGGGAGTTGAACATGATTTTAAAGGTCCCTTCTGGCTTCAAATTTGTGATCCTTAGCCAAGAGTCACAGGTTTTCATTTGTAGAAGGGAGTTTCCAAATGAGGAATTTTCCTAATCTGATAAAATCACAGATACTTCCTTTATTTGCCATTTGTATCACTAACAAATTAATTGGAAGTAAGAAATGAGGTCTATTATCTGTCTCGAGGCAATATTTATCTATATATACATGTATACATACATCTCTCTATATTATATATATATATATATATATATATATATATATATATATATATACTTAGTCACTTTATATGTGTATATGGGCATATATGTATGTGAAGATCTGTATCTATATCTATATGTATGTATATCCATTGAAATAGGTTCCCAATATTTATTTATATTTATTGGGAGCAGGAAAATTTCTCATCGTAAAAGCCTATGAAACCTAAGTGACAACCTTTATCAAGAGGGATGCTTACAGGATTGAGAATTCAGCCTCTTAAGAATGAACTGACTTCAAAATCGATCACTTTAATATTTACTCCATAAGAAAAAAGATGACAGTGCCCAGATTTTATTAACTGTTTTTTACAATTTATAAAACCAGGGAATACAAGTATTATGGACATGAAAACATAAATATAAAATAATGTAAAAAGGACAAATACAAATTGACAGAAGTCAGAGAAAATCTCTGATCTCTGCCATAGCATAACATTGAAATTATACAAACTTCCAAAAAAATGCCACCGCATTTGGCTTTATGATACGGAAATGTCCCAAGTTTCATAAGGTATTTATCTACATCTATTACATGGTAGGAGTGTGTTGGGAAGGACTGCTGTTTGTGTATAGTTGAGTTCACATTTACTCTTGCTCATATTTCAATTGTTTCTTGTTTTTTCTTTGAAAAATCTAAATGTTTAAATCTCAGACAGTATCAGAGACAGCACAAAAATTGTGTAAATCAACTGTTATATAACATCTAGGTTTAATTTTTATCTTTTATTATGTATATATTTTTGAAATTTTGTGCTTCTATCTTTTGACAATGATTAATCTTGGTTAGGAGCAGGGAACAGTAGAAGGGATCTAGTTTCAGTAGTTAGAGAGCTGTTACTTTAATAATTTGAGCAGTCATTTCATCTGTAAGTCTCAATGGTCTCTTCTGTAAAGTGAGTTTGAACTGGATAATCACTAAGGTTCTTTTAAGTCTGAAATCTATGATTCCCTTAGGTCTAAGGAGAGGCATTCAATATTGGAGACCTTAAAATTGACAGAGCACTGGACCTGAAGTCAGGAAGACTTAAGCTCAAATCAAAATTCAGATACTTCCTAGCTGTGTGACCCTAAGCAAGTCATTTAACCTCTGTCTGCCTCAATTTTCTCATCTATAAAACAGAGATAAGAATAGCACCTACCTCCCAGGATTATTGTGAGACAAGTTTGCCTGAACTGAAGTGAATGATAAGCCTATAAATTTATTGGCGGCTGTAGGATTTCTTTGGTCTTCTCAAAATGTCATGATACTTGCACCCTCCTTCCCCCATTTTGTTTTGCTTGGAATTTTGACAGGACAAGCCTAAGTTTATGTAGATATTAAATAATTCTGTGATCCCTAGTTGGATATCCTCTTGCCCCTAAATAGCATAAAATTGAAAATTGTATGAAGACCATAACATTTAGCATAAAAATAATAATGTTTATCTGGAATGTTAATCCAAATTGTTGCAGCTTCTTTTACTAGGGATACATGTATGTTTTTAGTGAAATAGTGTAACAAGGACCCCAGTTTACCCAGGAGGGCCTGCTATACAGGTTCTTAGATCTGCTTTCCTAAAAGGAAACTAACTTCTGAGGGATCAATAATCACTTAAACAAACACATACACCAACAGAGAAAATATGAACAGAGGAAATAAAGACCAACAGACAGGGCTTCCAACTGTCTGACCATAAGTAATACATACATCACAGATCAACAGACAGATTCAACTGTCTGGCCATTACATACATACATAGCTACCAGAGAGAGAAGCCCCAACATCTGGGTTTTCAAAGGCATAAGGCTTCTCTTTAGCAGCTACCCAGAGTCTAACCTGGACAAACAAACACTTCCAATGAGTAAGCCCCAAAGTAAAACCTCACCTCAGCATATTTACCCACTTTTCAGAGCTAGAGGGCAGGGCCCTCTGACCCAGTGCCTCAATAGAAATTAACAAAAGGTACTGAGGCCTATTAATGAGCAGTGAATATCATTAACTCTTCCCCTCATCCACCACTGACTTTACATTAATATTGCAAATGGTCAGGGTGGTATATTGTTTGCAGATTAAACTAACCAGATCATTCACTATGATTTTTTTTCTGTGTAACATAATCCAATATGAGGTAATGATCCAATTAATATTTCCAAATATACAATCAAACTGAATAATGAAAGTTCTGAATTGTTCTTTTCCTCTCTTTGAATCATCTACATCATTTCAGCTTCACTTGATAACTATTTTCATTTTGTTTTATGATATGTAGACTGAATGCAATAAGCATTAATTAAGCACCTACAATATCAAATCAACCAACAAATAAGAGACAGCTTCTAGTTAAGATGGCATTGCAAAAGGATGTAGAAAAGCCTACCTCTTCCACAAAAACTACTAAAATATGAGGATATAATGACAAAAAATTAAAACTACTCCTCATTGCAAAGAATTTACTTTCTACTGGGTTAAGGGGGGTGCTATTTATATAACATTTTAAGGTTTTCAAAGCATTTCATATACTATACTTATTTGATCCTTTCAGTAACCCTGAAAAATACTATAAATGATTATTCCCATTTTACAGATGAGTATACTGAGCCTGAAGAATAAGTGATTCATCCAAGGTCACAGAGCTATTAAGATCCAGAGGCAGCATTTAAATCCAAGTCTTTGTAATCCCAGTTCAAGCACTCTTCAGTATACCGAAGACCTAGAAATATTAAGAAAGTCTGAGTTTTTCTGAGTGCTTAACTATATTAATTGACTCTAGTGGCTCAAGTAAAGCCTGCTTTTCTGTGTTTCTCCAATTTCAAAATTTCTAGGATAATGGCTCCCCAAGGGAAAAGATTGTTTCTAGCAAACTGTTAAAGGCATCTTCTAACAAATGTAGGAACCCAATAGATGTTAGCTATTTTAGGAGTACATGAAGGATCATTATAAAGAGGATGTCTGGTGCAAAGTGGGGAAGTGGGAAGAGATCTCACTTGAGAATAATGGCAGATACTGAAGGTGTTTAAGCTAAAAGGTTTAGATCATCTTTTTTGCATATTGTCCAAATGTATAATGGTATATCTTGTTCTTAGTCCACTGAAATACAGGCCCATTCATAGGAATAGTAAGAATTTGTCCAATGTCAAGGCCTCTTTCCCCTGGATCATTTCATGATCAAAAATAGACCCCACAAAATAAAAAATACATTAGCCACCCATGGAAAGAAGTTACTCCCATAATTGGGAAAGATGTTAATAGCCTTGCCGTATTTAGCAACATCAAGCTGACTGAAGAGAACTTGTGAATATGTTCATTCACAATAGGGTCAATGGATACATTGCCCTTTATAGTTTGCACAGTGAATAGTAAAGGCATCATTTCTGTATTACAACTGGAGCCTGAGAGAGAAGTGAACTGAATGGCCAAAGGTCACACTGCTATTAAGTAGCATTACTGAGACTTGAATCCAGATCTTCTGATGCAAAGTCCACATTCTTTCTAATAAACTGCACTGTTGTGAAGCAAAAATACAAATCTCTAAAAAAAAATCTCATTAAAATAAAAAAAAATAAGAATTAAAGAGCTGTAATTTATTTTTATATTGATTTAATATTTTCCAACTATATCCCAACAAATACATATTAGGCACCTCTTATGTGTCAGGTACTGTGCTGGGTATTGGAGACATGAAGACAACAATGAGACAGTCTATGTACATTCTACCGGAATCTTTTAAGTAAGTTACTTCTATTTATAGCTTTCTTAAAGCCTATTTCCATGCAAAGATATGTTCATGCCTCAACCCCTACATACAAGTACCTCTCATTACAGGCCTAGTTTAATTGTGACCTACAATGGACATCAATTATTGAGAGAAGTCAATATTGACAGATATTGAGAGATATCTGTCAGGTCATATAAAATGCAACTTAGATGGCTCAGCGGAGAGCACTGGAACCAAAGTCAGGAAAACCCAAGTTCAAATCCAGCCTCAGACACTTACTAGCTATATGACCTTGGACAAGTCTCTCAACCTCGGTTTGCCTTAATACACTAGAGAAGGAAATGGTAAATCGTTCCAGTAATCTTTGTCAAGAAAATTCCATGGACAGTGTTGGTGTGCAAGAAGAGTCAGACGTAACTGAACATCAAGGTAGGTCATATACCTATAACACAAAGAGAAAAGATGAAGCCGAACTTTAAGATAAAAGGACTTTTGTTTCCTTTTCTTTTAAAAGAAATAATTGGACCAGGCATCAGTAAAGTCTAAATCCTTTTAGGCTATGAATCTAGGAAAATGTGAGTTCCATGAGTTCCATCATAACTTCTCTTTATCACTTCTCAGTCTCCGAAGAGTAATAACAAAAACTACAAATGGTTGCGTTCCTTGACCCTCACTATAGATTTAAGGAGGGCAAATCTGTCATCCATTCCAATAAATAAACTGAATCAACTTGAACCATGCCCACTCAGTCAGCAAACCTCTGAATCTGGAAAGAGTTTCTGAAGCACAAGACTTTGTCACTCTCACTTCCCTCTCCCCCCGAAATCTAGGCATTTAAGCAGATGTTATTCATATGATATTAAACGCAAAAGTCCTGTAGAAAATGTATATAGTATACCTATGGAATATATAATATTGTAATGTAATGTATATATATACACAAATATATGTTTGTTTGTAAATGTATGTATTGCATATATATGGAGATATACATACACACTCATATACCTTCTGGAAACACATATATTTTGTGCATGTGTGTGTTTCCAGTATATAGTTCTAATTTAAAGATGTTGGACTGTCTGACATAGTTTGGGTTAAGGTTCCTGATATCAAAGAAACTGATCCTGTGGGTCAAGCTTATGACCTACAGTAAAATTCATTTATAAATATAACATGCTATTTGAAAGGATCATGTGCCAGGGAATGTTGTAAAACTAATAATGTATTTTATTTTTCATGAAACTATTCCCACTTCATACATACCTGTTAGTCAATAGAAATAATTTATTCAGGCAAATTAAGGCACTTCTAAATAATGACACAATGATTTTTAAAGTATTGAATAGAGGAACTTTCTCTTGTTCATTTAGGAGGCAGTAGCAGAGATTGATTATAGATGCATATAAAATAAATTACATTTATTTAAAAGGAAAGTATTTTCAAATTTGCAAAAGTATAGATTAGAATTCTAGACTGCTAGAACTGAGAGGGAACTAAGAGAATTATCTAGGTTTAACATTCTCATTTTATATGCATGAAAGATAAAACATAGAGACTGCCCATAGAATGTACCAGTAGATTGAAACTCCTTGAACACAAGAACTGTTTGTCATTTTGTCTTTATTTCCTACACTTATCTCAGTGCTTGTATGTAGTAGGCATGTATAAAGCACTTGCTGAACTGGACTGGCTTACACTGAATCAAGAGGTGAAGGGATTCATTGATGGTCACACAATTAGAAAGTAATATAGCCAAGGAATCTCCTGACTTACAGGATCTAAAGTAAATTTTTAAGGAAATTAGAATACACTTAGTAGTCACATCTTCTATTATACCAAATAAGTCTGCCATAAACTATACCTGATACATGTTTCATTTTCAATATCTCTCATATCATGGCCTGAGGAAAAATAAAGCCAATCTACTGCCTTTCTGTCTTCAGGCTCCTTCTCAAAAAGAAAACGAATTTGTTTCATATTCAACAAGGCATTGATTGCATCATGTCACATAAATAAAACTTGGAAAAGGAAACATGTACAATGTGAGACCAGCATCTGCTAAGAAAGTGACAAATGTGCTTCTGACAGATGCTATGAAGGATTTTGGTGGGGTTGGATGGGGTGGGGAGGGGGAGAGAGAGAGAAATAGGCAACCTAAAGCCACTAAGAGGAAAAAAACCTTTTTTTTATTTTTTAAAAGAAAAATAAATACTTAACCATTATTTCAGGAGCTTAAAATCCATCTGCTGATGGGCCAGGCCAAAGAGAAAGGTCCGTTTTTAAAAATTTATTTTTCCTTCTATCCTTGTATTATTTTCAGATGCTCTGGTGCCTAAAATTGGCAGATTGTTTTTTCCTTTCTCAAGAACAGAAAGTTCCTCCTACATTTGGTACATTGGCCCTTGAAACCTTTTGAATCCATTTAGGTCATTTGCTAAAAACTGAATTATATTACCTTCCTGGAGATGCCACTCCCATCTCCTATTATTTGTGTTATGTCAATCCCAGAGTTGTCTATAATCTAAAACTGCTAAGTGACAAGAAATGAGGTCATGTATCCTGAGTTCTATTAAAGCATATATATTCCTCTCACTGAAAATACAGTCTTTAGCATCAAAAATTAAAATATATTTTAGGAAAATTTTCCATGTCAAAATCTTATCTCTTTCCAACATGCTAGGATGTGATAGAATATATAATATTCTTTCAAGTCATCCTTTTGAAAACTACTCATATTCCTTCATAACTACCCTCACTGTAGAGTCCTCTTTCCTACAGCCACAACTGAAGCTTTAAAAGACTTGACTTATTAGATAAACCCGTTGAGTTTCCAACAAAAGCCATTCAAAGCAGCCCAGATGATGAAATACGAATAGCATCATCTTCCAAAATCAAGACCAAATTACCCGTGGAACCCAAGAGTTTCAGGAAATTGAATTGTGGCAAAACAAGACTTCCTACTTCTTACATAAAAGGGAAAGAAAAGTGGAAATTGACAGGAGAAAGGAAAAGTACTGGACAAAGATGAGTTGCTAAATAGATTGTAAAGGCCAAGTATTAAACCCATGTAGTGTTAGGTTCTCAGATACAATATAGCATTTAAATCAAAATTTTAGACCTGTAAGGAATCAAAGATGTTACCTATCCTATGGACTTAATTTTATTTTATTTGCATTTTCATTTTATCATAAATTTATTCATAAGCATGAACATTTCCCTAGCTGAAGAACAAAGAGAAGATTGTTCATGAAACCAAAAACCTGTTACATTCAATTCTTTTTTGGGGCATCTATACTTTAACATAATAAATAGTAACAAAGGTTCCCTCTTTGGGTTTCTTTCTGAACTTTTTATTTTCTTTTGCATACTTCTAAAATGTAACATTAATACTCTTTTCATTTTTTGCATCTCATACATTACTCACTAACTTTATCCCCTGACATATATGCACCCAAATACAAATCATCTTTTGCAATAACCAAGGAAAGTTAAACAAAAGAGTTAAATACTTTTGCTTATCCAGTCCATCACATTTCTACCAAGGAGTGGGAGTTTTGATGAATCAATCAATATTTGTTAAGTGTCTTCTATGGGCTAGGCATTGGTAGTCATGGGGGTACAGTTATAAAAAGTAACAAAAAAATAGGCTTTGTCTCCAAGGAGTTTACAGTCTAATGGCCATTCTTCTGAAGTCATTGTTGGTCACTGCAGGAGAGAACTGGAATTCTTTCAGAATTTCAGGGTTTTATGTTGTTATGGTCATCCTGTAGATTATCGTTTGGTACACTTCATTTCACTCTACCTCAGTTCACAGAAGTCTTCCAAAGTCTTTTTTTTCTTCTGATTTTGTCATTAGTATTCCATTATATTGGAGTACCATATTTTGGTCAGCTGGTCCCCTATTAATGGGCACCCACTTTGTTTCTAACTCATGGCTACACCAGTGTGTGTGTGTGTGTGTGTGTGTGTGTGTGTGTGTGCGTGCATGTGCATTTCTATACACATGCACATGCTTATTTTGTACCATGTGTCAATTAGTGGTATCAGTTAGTCAAAGGGTATACAGAATTTAGTGAGTTTTCGTAGACTTTTCCTTTTATACATGAGGAAATTGAAATTCAGAGATGTCGAGTGACTTGGCTAAGGTCATACAGATGATCAGTAGCAGGGGCAGGATTTGAATCTTAGTACTTTAACACTATCTCCAGCAGTCTCTCCACTGTAGCACAACATGAAATGAATTGGCAGTGGTATTCATATTCAGGACATTTGGTGGGATAAGGAATAAAATAAATTTAAAAATTGACAAGGATGAGGCATAAAGTTAACAGCTATATCTAGTGTGGAAAGTATTAGTTTTAAGGTAATTTTTTATCTTGCATTAGTTTGTAAAAACAAAAGTTTATGTTTTTAAGTCAATTAAAATTTAAAGGCAATACGGAGTACCAGGCAAAGAGCTAGCCTCAAAGCCTGGAAGAACTGGGTTATGTTCTACCTCTGATCCATACTGACTATGTAATCCTAGACAAGTTATTACAGAGCTTTAGGAAGCTCTGTAAAACAATGAGTTGTAGAGGAGGTGCCAACCTGCTTTGGTAGATGGAGTTTCCTCACAAGGAAATATCCTATAATCAATGAAATGAAATCCCTATCCCATGACATTCAAAGCTTTCAGTGTTCAGGTTACACAAATACAGTGAATGAAGCACCACAGAAATGTCTTATCAAAAAGAAGGGATTCAGGTTTAAAATAATTTTTCCTTAGTCCTTCCCACTGTGCTCCTCAGATGAAAATGTTTTCTCTCTTCTAATATGTTCCTAGAACATTTGGTCTGGAGCTCTCCTTTTTTCCCCCCAGGTCACACACTATCTTACACCACATTTATTTGTGTACTTGCCATATAATCTCTAATAAATTGTCAATTCCCCCGTGGCAGGAATTATGCCATTCGTCATCTCTGTGTTCCTAACACTGAACCTTGTACATGACACCTAAAAAGAATCACAGAACTAGTTCCTTCAGTTAAAAAAAACTTTAGATATCATCTATTCTTACTGGTATCTGAATGTGTCTTCTATATGCAAAAAGTGGTCAACTCAGCCTTAACATTTAAAAAAAAATTACACCTTGAATAATTCAGTATTTATTAAGAGCTTCTTATGTAGAAACCATTAAGCAAAACCAAAACTGAATAAAAGCAGAGGAGAGCTCTGACATTCTAGGGAAGGGGGTCTCAGAGAAGGTACAGCCACTGAACTAAATTCTGAAGGAAGAGAAGGATTCTCAGAGATGGAGTGAAATCCAGGCATGAGGGGCAGTTTGCATGAATTGGACTGAAGGTGGAAGATGGAATGCCAAGACTAGACAGGAGAAAACGATGAGGTAGGTGGCTTGTATAAAGGAAAATAATTTGAAATAAAGCTAGCAAGTTAGATAAGAGTCAGATTATGGAGGACCTTAAATGCTGGAAAGTGGATTGTGGCATTTTATGCTCTAGGCCAAAAGGGGGAGAGAAGTTTTGATCCTGGAAGTGATGTGGTCACAGCCATGCTTTAGGCAGATTATTTTGCCTACTGGAAAATGAATGTGAAAGAGACAAGACTGGAGGCAGGGATATCAATTAGGAAGCTTTTATAGTATTCCAAGTGAAAACTATTGAGAGCTTAACCAAGGGTGTTCACCTTTTGGGTGGAGGAAAAGGTACAGATAGAAGAGATATTGAGGAGAATATATGATTATAATAGTATTTATATAGAGCTTTGGGGTGTATGGGGTGTTCAAAGAGGACTAGCACCTCTGCAACGAGGGCTTGCTAAGTTCTTTTCAGGAATATTCATCAACCCTTGGTGTCCACCTTCATCCAACGTTCACCTGTGGCTCCAAGAAGCTATTGCTTGCGTAGCAATCACATCATGGTAAAACCTATCTCAACAGACAGGTGTAACTGACAGGCCCTCAAACTCATGGGGGAGTTAGAAAGATATCTACACCAAGCATATGAAGACTTGTCTTGGTGGAAGGGCAGATGAGAATAGTTTGTTCTAGCAGTCATGAAGGCAACTGAAGCAGTGGCACACTGGGAACTTGGTCAGATGTCAAAGACAACAAGGTCATCCACTGCATCCACTGGCCATTGGTGGTCATCCTTACTTTTGTCCTGCCACTAGACTTCTGTGACTCTGGAAGAGAGAGTGAGTCTGAAGACTTTGTGCAACTTTGCCTCACTTAAATCCAATTCATGTGTAAGTCAAGACATCACACTGTGAAGTCACTAGTCTTTTTCAAAACAAGAATAAATTACAAAATATAGAGCTTTAAGGTTTAAAAAGAGTTTTAAAATATTTCATTTCATCCTAACAATAAACCTGGGAGGGAAGAGCTATTATTAACTTCATATTACAAATAAGAAAGAAAGATGAACAGAGACTGACTTGCCCAGAGTTTCACAACTAGTAAGGATTTGAACTCAGGTCTTCCTGAATCCAGGTCCAGGACTTTATTGAGCAGACTCCCCCCCCCCACACACACACACACCCCGCTTTCTCAGACAACCTGCCAAGTGATTGCACACAATGTGGTCTAGGAGCCATGAAGGGGGCAGTGAGAGATAGGGAAGAATTTAAGATGACTCCAAAGTTATTAAACTGAGAGGATGGATGATGTTGCCTTCCACAGAACAGTAGTGTTTAGAAGAGGTGTAAATTGAAGAGTAAAGGAGATAATCAATTCTTTTTGGCACATGTTGAATGCTTCCCTATAAATTTATATTCTAAGCTATATGCTAATCAACTCTGTAAATATTTTAACTGTAACTAAACTGTCAAGTCCTAGAGGGAAACAGATATGCCCCATTTTACCTTTGTACTCCAGAACCTCGGAGTAACTGTATCATATAATGAATACTTTAAACTAAAAGAATACAAATAAAACAATAAAAAAATACTCCATGCCAAACTATTTTACAAGATGATTTTTAAACAATCTCAGTTTGAAATAAGATAGGAACATTTCTATGTTGAGGGATCTACTTTTGGCAATCTCTTCACTACATCTGCTGGCTTTGCTTTTCTCCAGATGTGGGGATTTCAGGCAGTGCCAAATGAACGCAACTGGCTTTATGTCAGATGACCTGCACAAAAATAACAGACTCATTAGGAAAATGCTCAGAATAGCAGGTGGATAAAATTATAGATGAAGATCAGAGTGTGCATTCGCTCAGCTAGAGTCCACAACTAATTTATCCCCTTGGACGCATCGAAGGAAACAGGTATTGTTCTCTGCAAAACCAAACACTCAAACATCAATGGTAAATCAATGCTTTAATGTTAACAGGAATCTGAAATCATCATGAGGCAGCTAAGGAGGGAGGAGAAGTGGAGTTCCAGGTACAACAACGTAATCCTTTGATAATTCCACAAAGGGCCGTGCCCAGGAAGAATTAAAAGATGCTAAACATCCAAAGGAGACAGCAATAATGCTGAGCTGTTTCTAGAAATGGAAAAAGTGAGAAGAGGCAGGTGATTCCAGTTTCCAATGGAATCAAAATAAGAGTTTTCAGCATGTTCAAAGCAAGACCTTGCTTTCAACAACCTTGGTTTTCCACTCATCATTCCAAAGGAGTAGGAGATTCAGTGAATACTACATAGCCTCGACAATCTAGATGGACCCCCATGCTTTGTGTGATCACATGCCCCAGGAGTGCCCCTCACTAAATGATTGCCTGGTGTCTTCATCGCCCAAGGTCCAATGCGAACAGAAGACAGCTTGCTGTGCCACTCAGGCACTTGCTGTTACACTTCATGTCTGTGCAATTCTTTCTATGATCTCTTCACTTCCTCATTTGATGGAACCCTAATGAGATTTCTAAGCACAAGCATGGTGCCTATCTTTGAAAGCATAACTGGTCAAATAAAAATTGGTAGAAGCTCCAGGGAATTACTATACCCCCCTTGCTCACTTGTCTTTGCACCGGCTGCCCTCCACACCTGCAAAGTTATCCTTTCTCATCCTTCTGCCTCTTAGAATACCTGGCTTCTTTCAAGAAGCAGTTCAAATCTTATTTTCTGCAAAAGATTTTTCCTTATTTCTCTCCTTGACCCTCCCAACTGCTAGCAATTTTTTCCTATATGTCTATTTTCCACCTACCCTGCCTGTAAGCAGCATACATGTCATATATTTCCTAATAATAAGAATAGCTAACATTTATGTAGTACAAATTTGCACTAGGCACTTTACAATTAGTATCTCATTTGACCCTCACAACAACCCTAAGAAGTAGGGGTTATTACTATTCCCATTTTACAGATGAGGAAACTGAGGCAGAGAGAGGTTAAGTGACTTGTCCAGGGTCACACTAGTGTCTAGTAAATTAAGTGTCATGTGTCTCAGGGCAAATTTGAACTCAGATTTTCTTGACTCCAAGACTAGGCACACTATCCATTGTCCCATCTAGCTACACCATGCCTCTCTCAATAGAATGGAAAGTTCTTGGTGGAAGCAACTACTATTTTTGTTTTTCTTGAATCTCCAGTAGTTAGCACGGTGACTGGAAAATAGTAAGCATTTAATACATGCTTGTTGATTGACTGATTTCTCAACTTTTCCTTCCACTGACATGAGGCCAAGTCCGAAAGCATTTATTAGGAACTCACCACATGTGTCAAAACTGCTAAGAACTGGGAAAAGAATGCAAGATCAAAACGACAGTAGTTCCCATATAATAATAAATAGACAGAAGTAAAATATGTATACAGTCAATGTCAGGTAATCCCAGAGGAGGTCACTATCAGCTGCCCATGGAGTTTGAGGAAGGGTGCAAAGTGTATGGAGACATATTTTAGACAAGAAGGGGGCTAGGCTATGAAGAGCTTTAAAAGCCAGAGGACTTTGTATTTGACCCTACAGCAGATAAGATGCTACATGAGCATGCTCAGACTATGTTTCATAAAAATGTTTTGAAAACTTGGTGGAACAAACTATAATGGAGAGAAATTAAAAATGAATATGTATAATGCACACTTTGCTACCCCCTTAGAATTCCCTGAAAACCAATGTTCTTTGCCCTCACACACCAACAATGAATAAATAAGAACTCACAGTTTTCCCTTTCTCTTGGCCTGATAATAGATCTTAAAGGTTAGGATATGCAGAGGGAAGACACAAAGACATGAGCAATGAAGATATTTCTGAGAGGAGACAGGGTACTTTGGAAAGAATATCAGTTACCAGTTAAGAAATACCAGGGTTGAAATCTTGGCCACATGGGGATGATAGGCAAGACACAAACTCTTAAAGCCTCAAGTTCCTTGTCTGTCACATAATGATAGTGACACTTGCTTTATATGCCTTATAAGGCTATTCTAAGAAGAATACTTGGTTATTTTCACAGTTCTACAGAAATTCAGGTTGTTTCTACCAGTTTGTGTAACTCCTCACAGTTTGTTTCCATACCACTAAACTACTATTTGAAACTGCCAGGTTGGTCTCAATATAAAATCAAAATGATCTTTCCAAGACTCTATGTTCCCTTGCTACTGATAGATTTAACATATAATAAATACTTCAAGTTAAAAAATACCAAACATTTACTATGAATTATATAAAGTATATTATACTGAATAGTTGTTTTTTACCTTGTTTCATACTTCAATTTTTTTTCTCATGCTATTCTCATCCTGGTTCCCAAACCTGCCCCAAGATAAAATTTCACCTCAGATGAAAACTCATCTATAACCCTCTAATAACTTTTAATGCAATGTTGCTTAATGTAGTTATCTTGGTTAGTCTCTCTCCCTCTCTCTCTCTCTCTCTCTCTCTCTCTCTCTCTCACACACACACACACACACACATGTATGTATGCACACACACATACACACACAGAGTAAACTATGAGTAAAGAGACCATGTCTTTTCTAATCTTTGTATGTCTCCCAGCATTATACACAGTGCTCTGTATTGAGTAGGCATAACTGTTGCTGTTGTAAGTCTATGCTTATCACACCCTTACTTAAAAATTTTGTAAACTTTGACTCTTCTTCTCTGAAATCTTTTCATTGAGTGTAGGGTAGCCCCCTTTGCCCGGATCACTTATATTATCTTTCTTATATAAGTCTTCTTGAGGCTATTTATTATTGTTGATCATTTTAGTTTACTCTTTGTGAGCCCATTTGGGGTTTTCTTGGCAAAGACAGTGGAGTGGTTTGACATTTTCTTCTCCAGCCCATTTTTACAGATGAAGAACTGAGGCTAATAGGGTTAAGTGACTTGCCCAGGGTCACACAGCTAGTAAGTGTCTGAAGTTGGATATCAACTCAGGTTCTCCTGACTTCAGTCCCAGCACTCTATCCACTGTGCCACCTAGCTGCCCCCTTTGTCCTATTTACTTGTACTTCTCATTTGTCCCATTAGACTTTAGGTCTTTTAAGAACTGGCTTTGTGTTATATCTATTGACATTCAAAGGACTTAGCAGAGTGCCTTGCATGTGGTTGATGTTTAGTAAATATCCAGTAAATTAAATTTGTGAGAGAAATTCAGACTCAGTCAGCACTTGAGTTCTACACTGGGTTCTTCCACTCCATGGATCTCAGGAGTCATTTAATTTCTCTTAGTTTTAGTTTCCACTTATGTAAAATGGCAATAATTATAATTGCCCTACCCGCAAAGATCAAGTGGGATATTATATTTGAAAATGCTCTGAGTTTACTACCTTCTACATAAAGCTATTGCTTATAGAATTTTACAGAGTATTTTTCTTACATTTGGTGTTCAAATATCTTTGTTGACTCAATGAATGTGTGAATGAAAAGATAATGCAGCTAAGACTTAAGGTCTTAATTAGTCAAAAATATTTATCCTTTACAGTTTTCTTTAAAGAAAGGATCTTAAGCAGTATCTACCTAAAACCATCAGCACACATTATATGTAATGGGGATAAGCTGGATACATTTCCAATAAGATCAAGGGTGAAACAAGGATGTCCATTATCACCACTGTTATTCAATATGGTGCTAGAAATGACAGCTTAAGCAATAAGAGAAGAAAAAAGAAATTAAAGGAATAGGAATAGGCAAAGAAGAAACTAAGTGATCACTCTTTGCAGATGACATGATGATACACTTAGAGAATCCCAGAGAATCAAGTAAAAAACTACTTGAAATAATAAACAACTTTGGCAAAGTTGCAAGTTACCAAATAAACCCAAATAAATCATTGCATTTCTATATATTACTAACAAAGCCCAATAGCAAGAGAAAGAAAGAGCAATCTCATTTCAAGCTATGGTAGACACTATAAAATATCTGGGAGTCTACCTGTCAAAACAAACCCAGGGACTCTATGAACACAATTACAAACCACTTTTCACACAAATAAAGTTAGATCTAAGTAAGTGGAAAAATATCAGTCGCTTGTGGGTAGGCCAAGCTAATATAATAAAAATGACAATCCTACCTAAATTAATTTACTACTCAGTGCCATACCAACCAAACTACAAGATAATTATTTTCTAGAGCTAGAAAAAATATTAAAATTCATCTGGAAGAACAAAAGGTCCAGAATATCAAGGGAACTAATGAAAAAAAATGCTAAGGAAGGTGGCCCAGCCACCCTACCAAATCTCAAATTGTTTTATAAAGCAGCAATCATAAAAACCACTTGGTACTGGCTAAGAAATAGAGTGGAATAAGTGAGGTATTCAAGACACAGTCAATGAATATAGCAATCTACTGCTTCATAAATCCAAGGACCCCAGCTTCTGGGGATAAGAACTCACCATTTGACAAACATTGCTGGGAAAACTGGATAACAGTGTGACGGAAGCTAGGCATAGACCAATGACATAGACATAAACATAGACATAGACAAGAATAAAGTTCAAATAGATACAAGATCTAGGTATAAAGACTGATAACTATAAACAAACTAATGGAGCATGGAATACTGTATACCCAATGCAACCAAGATTAGGAGGGAAACAGAAAACTGGGAAAGAATTTTTGCAACTAGTGTCTGTGATAAAGGCCTCATTTCTAAAATCCATAGAGACCTGAGTCAAATGTACAAGAATACAAGTCATTCCCCAATTGATAAATGGTCAGAATATGAACAGGGAGTTTTCAGAGGAAGAAATTAAAGCTATCTGTAGTCATATGAAAAAATGCTCTAAATCACTATAGATTAAAGAGATATAAATCAAAACAACTCTGAGGTACCACATCTCAGCTATCAGATTGGCTAACATGACAAAACAGGAAGATGATGTATGTTGGAGAAGATGTGTGAGAGTTGCTATACTAATTCATTGTTGGTGGAGATGCGAGTGGAGCCAACCATTCTGGAGAGCAATTTGGAACTATGCCCAAAGGGTTACAAAATGTGCATACCCTTTGACCCAGCAATATCACTTCTAGGACTGTATCCCAAGGAGATCATAAAAATGGGAAAAGGTCCCACATATACAAAAATCATTACAACAGCTCTCTCTGTGGTGGCCAAGTATCAAGGGGATGTCCATCAATTGGGGAATGGTTGAATAAATTGTGGTATATGAATGTATGAAATACTATTGTGCTATAAGAAATGATGACCAGGAAGACTTCAGAGAGGCCTGGAAGGACTTATATAAATTGATGCTGAGTGAAAGGAACAGAACCAGGAGAACTTTGTACACAGCAACAACCACAATGTGAGAGGAATTTTTCTGGTAGACTTAGCCCTTCATAGCAATGCAGGGACCTAAAAAAATTTCCAATAGACTCTTGAGGCAAATGCCTTCCACATCCAGAGAAAGAATTATGGAATTGGATCACAGAATGAAGCAGAGCATTTTCTTGTGTTTTGTTTTGTTTTCATGGTTTCTCCTATTCATTTTAATTCTTCTTTGCAACATGGCTATGGTGAAAATGTATTTAATAAGAATGTGTAGAACCTTAGACTGCACGCCATCTCGGGAAGGTAGGAGGGAAGAAGGGAGGGAAAGAGGGAGGGAGGAGGAAAAAACTCTAAGATATGTGGAAGTAACTGTGAAAAACTGAAAACAAATAAATTAATTTAAAAAAAGATTTTTTTTAAAAAAAGAAAGGATCTTGTGGTTTAACTCGTTGTTCTTCAGTGATATGGCTACAAGCAAATGCCCAGTCCTAACTATAACATCTGTCTTAGCAAAAAAACATTCAGGTATTCCTTAAGTCAAGATAACTATTTTAGAGCACCAAATTCATCTACTAATAGGAAATATTATTATTTCTTCAATTTATTCTTTCTTTATTCAAATTATTCTTCAATCAATAAATATGCACGTGACATACAAATTTTATTCGCTTCTTATACCAAAAAAATCTTTAGTATATCTCACTCTTTATAGGAAAAGTTTTATGTATATTTGAGTGAACTGGTGAACAAATTGCTGGAACTCAATAAGGCCCAAGTTCCAATTCTGCCTCTGACACCCTAGCTTTGTGATAACAGAGACTAGAGACAAATCACTTAACCTCTCTGGGTCTCAGTTTATTCATATGTAAAATGAGAAAATTAAGATCTATGAAAGTTTACCTCACAAGGATATTCATGTGATAGTACATGTAAAGTGCTATGAGGACTTTAAAAAACTCTTTTTAAAAAGTAAAATGTAAACTCCTGGGATAGAGGGAGAACAATGATTGTTTCTTTTGCCTTCAGAAATTTGGATATATTTTATACATGTGTAGTTATTTATTTGATTTTGAAACTGGGTCTCCCTATCTCCAAGGCTAGAAATGTCAAGAACTCATCCTCAATAAATAGTTATTTGCATATTTGTATCCTTATTAAAATCTGAGCCCTTGAGGGTAGGAATCTGGTTTTTGCCTTTCTTTGAATGCCCAGGGCCTCTATGCTTAATAAATACTTGTTGACTAACTCACAGAGAGGAGCACAGTATCTCATACAAGTAGATACTGAATGAATGTTTATTAAATCAAATTTATGCGCATTGCCATCTATTTGTTTTGACACGTATATATCCATCTGATTTCATGTCATTTTCATCATTTAGTATACTCTTTGAATTTTCCTTTTAAAACCAAAGGACCCAAGATCTCAAGAAAACTACTCTAGGGGTGGTTGGATTTTGTTCATTTTTCTTTTAAGTGCATAAGTTGTCTGAAGGAGAATGCCACATTGGCTTTCTGTCAAATGCAGGAAGGAGCTGTGGATGCCCCAAGCCCTTGGCCTCAACTCAACCTATCCTTCCCTAAGCCAAAAGATGAGTCATTGCATTTTACATTTGTCCCAGGCTTGTCTACCTTCATCTCCTCTAAGAAGCAGCTCAGTGAGGCTGAACATATGTCAAGTTAAGAGAATAAAGGTCTGAAAAAAATTTAAATCCCACTTGGCTCTATAAATATTATTTAAAAGCCAAGTCTTATCTGTCATAAAATTGCTAAAAATTCATGGGCTTCTCACAGGGTAGTATGGTGTAGTGCAAATAGTGTTGGACATGTAGGCAGAAAATGTAGGCTGCAGACCTGGCTGGGTCACTTGTACACATGACTTAACCTTTCTGAATTTTCATTTTCTTCCTTGTAAAATGGATACAAAAAAATTCACAAGAGGAATCATGATATCCCATGATATGGAATAAAGCATAAAATGCTAGACCAGGAAGCCCTGGCTTTAAATCTGGTCTTTTATACTTAATTAGCTGTGTGATCATGAGCAAGGCTTTTAATTATATTATATCTCAGTTTTCTTTTCTATAAGAGGGGAAAAATCTCCAGCTGAGTTGTAAGGAACAGATATCATGTGTAAAGTGTTTTTCAGATTTTAAAGCTCTATGTAAAAGTCGGCTATTGTTACTTACCTCATAGGTTAATTGTGAGAAATGTACTTTGTTAAATATTGCAATAATTTGAGCTTTAAAAATTGTTATTATACTTTAAAATTGAAAGGAGAAACATCAGCAACTAATCACCCTAAAACAAGTGGCATTAGAGTCAGATGTGATGAATTTACTCGTTACCACCTACGCTTCTCCCATACTTGATCAGAGGTAGTAGCTCAGCTTCACTCTGATCCTTACCCATGGAGGAAAATACAGTCATAGCCATGATTAAGAGAGGCTAAGTCCTATTTCCAGCAGGATCTTTATTTGAAGCATGACTTTTGATACATATAAAAAAATCATAGTAACATATTGCTGCTGGTTCAGTTTAAAGGCAATTATGGGAAACTATACTGGAGAGAAATGATTGGGTAGTATCTGCTTTGGTGTGTTGGGCTGTAACCTGGAGAGGGCGGAGAGAGGGGGGACAGAGAGGGGGGACAGAGGGGTGAGAGAGAGGGGGAGGGAGAGAGAGAGAGAGAGAGAGAGAGAGAGATCTGATATCAGAGAAGTAATGATAGTGATGTACAGTGAGAGGTAACCTGAGGTTTCAGACCACTAAACTTGGAATTAGAAGCTGAGCTGTAACCTCACTTCTGACACTTTGTGGCTGAGAACAAGCCACTTAACTTCTCTGACCTTCAATTTCCTGACTGTAAAATAGGGATAATTATACCTCTTGTGTGCTAGTAAATGTTTAACAATTAGTTTTCCAAAAAAAGTATGACACACTTTTAAATTTAATCTCCATTACTGATATCTTCTCCATCATTTTCTTAAGTCTAGACAATCAATAAAATAATAAATTCAAAGCCTTGATTTATAGTGTTTGCCAATTTCTGAAGTACAAATGCTCACACTGAATATTTAAGAATTTGGTTTCAGCACACTCTGGTTGTGAGACTCACATGAGGTAAAGTGTTTTGCAAACTTTAAAAGACTCTAAAAATGCAATTTTACAGGTGAGGAAACTAGGGCTGTAGGTAGCTGTAACCTGTCCGTGATCATATACCTATAGTCAGTATCAGAAGGCTTCTTAAACGCCAAGTCTGTTAGTTTATTCCCTGATCCACACTGATTCTACTGAGGCCTCGACTTGTAAGGGTAAAGACAGTTTCCTTACTGATCAAGTAATGGACTTTGAATTAATTCTAAAATTTGTTTCCAAACAGATAAGAGACCAGCAAAGCTAGCGGACTAGCAGAGAGAAGTCAATTCAAGATAAAACATTTGCCACAGGAAACAAAAAAACCACTTAAATAGATGGAAATATGCTGTCAGACATGACCTCATCCTTAGGCACTGGCTTTGTAAAACAAGGAGTCTTGACTATGTCATACTTATCAAACATAGATACCATTGGTTTTTTAATTATGCTGATGTAGTTAGCTGCATCTTATTCTTCATTGTTTCAATGGTATTATAGTGAAATGGTAGTGTTTGTAGTGAAATGACAAATTTAGAATAGAACAGAAGAAAAAAGTCAGAAGGATGCTCTCTGGTCACTCCCTCTACCATTGGACGCAGATGTAGTCTCAGAACCAGGTCGCTGGGGACTCGTCTCACCAAACTAACCAACAGGCAGTTCTCATCCATGATCACTGTCCCCTCTAGAACCTCACCAACTCCAGATGCATTCTTGAGTTCTTTCTGCCCTTACATTGGCAGGCAAAAACCAATTAGAAGTCACCATGCTTCTGTGTTCTGGAGACACTGTACCCACTGTATCCACAATGTTGACCCAGAAGGAAACCTCAATTCAATGACATAGTAGATATATATATATAATATGTTAAATATCTACTATGTTCTAAGCCTGTGTAAGGAAGTAGAAATACAAAGATGAATATGACACAGTTCCTGCCCTTAGGATCTACTAAGGGAGATTTGACACGTACAATAATAAATTTGATACAAGGAAGTCTGTTCTGATGAGACAAATGACAGATCTATATAAAGCTCTCTTTTAGAAAAACAAAAGGGAAAAATTACTTTTATCTGGAATAATCAGGGACAAGGCTTTGTTCCAGAAAGTAGGAACTGAGTTGGTAATTAGGGTTCTTAAAGACTTTTGTGGAATTAGTCCCTTTATCAGTCTGGTGAGATTTATGAACACTTTTTCCAAATAATGTTTTAAAATGCTTAAAATATAATATAAATGTGGTTACAATTATGTGGAAACCAATTGCATTTAAACACAGGGCTTCCCAAAAGTCTTAATGAAGGTTTAAACTTTAATAACTTGAAATTGCACTAAGACTTTTGGGACAACTTGTATAGTTAGAATAATATTTTTTAAAAAGTTCAGATTCCAAATTAAGAATGCCTGAAACTGAAGTAAGAGAAAGATTTTAGGCAGTTTGAAATGATGAGGGATTATGTTCCATGACTGCATGAATGCAGAGAGATGGGAGAGGAGAAAATAAGATCAGAGAACAGGTAGCAGTCAGTGCACTATAAGCACAAAAAGTAAACAGTGGGACACATAAGTTAATCAGTCAAAAGCAATAATGAAGCACCTAACATGTGTAAGCATCCTTTCAGTTCTGAACTACATCTGTTGCTCATGTAGCAGGGGTGATCAGGAGAAACCCTGAACATTTTGGTGACCATGCTCCCACCACCAAGTTGTTTATTCTTTACATACAAAATAGTTTTAATATCAAAATTTCTGTTCAATATAAAAGATGCAATCTAGAGTCAAGTTCAGTTTAACATTTCGTTAAGTATATTTTTAAAAAGAAAGAACCAGCAGGGTAAACATAGCTTTAGTTTCCTGGGTCTAAAATAAAATGACAACCAAGTACTAAAATCTTGTCTATGAAAGAAAATGTTTAGAAAGTTTCTAAAAAAAATTGAACCAGCATGGATATGCACTCTGTTAAGACAGATTTCTAGTTAAAGTCATATTTTATACATTGTTACCATTTATATTGAAAACTTGTGTTACATATAGAAAATAGATTGGCACTGTAATTACATTCATATGGGGAACAGGTGAAGAAACTACCTTGTAAATACAGATTGGCACCTTCATTGTGATTTATAATTTTTTCAAGAATTGCCTAGGGTACTGAGAACTTAACTGACTTCTTGAGGGAAACACAGATGGTACCATGCGAAACACTTTACATGTATTAATTGCTTTGGTCCTCACAAATACTTTATCAGGTAGGTGCTATTATCCCCATTTAACAGACGAGAAAAATGAGACCGAGTAAAGTGACTTGAAAAAGATCACGTAGCTAGTAAATGTCTGAGGCAGGATTCAGGTTCACATCTTTCTGACTCCAAGTTCTGTACCTTATATATTGTACCATCAAGCTGTCTTACCTGAGTGTTGTATACACAATGCAAAGACATTCATGTTTACTATGGGAAAGGTCCAGTATCTTAGGTCAAGGATATTCTCAGAGATTATAATCTAATGGTGGGGGAAGAATAACACATATGAAAAGAATTATAACCCAAAAGTGAATGAGAAGTCCAGGCAAGTGTTATGAGAAATTCGAGAAAAGGAAAAGATTCCTTTCTACTGAGAGAAGCTTCATAGAGAAGAAGATGGGATCTGAATTAGCCAAAGAAGGAAAGGAGGAGAGCAGACAGAGATGGGGGTGGGGGTGGAAAATATCCCATTCTATCAATAGAAAAATCATAACCCTTTAAAGGCACAGAGATAGGAAAAAGCAGACAAGTAGAGGAGAGTGTAGAATAATTCACTTTTGGTGAAACAATATGTGAAAGAGAAGCAGTATGAGATGAGGCTGGATGTCATGTTCTCCCTTCAAATATTCTAATAGTTTTTTATTTGACCTCCCTCCCTCCAATCTATCCCCTCTCTCATCCATCTTCTCCACCGTTGTCTAATGTACCATTATCATCATGTCAGACACAAAAAAATAGCCTTTCTACTGACTCCCTATGGTCTGCTGCTGAAAGAAATGTAAGCTCTAGATGCCATCATTTAAGTCTCTCCAAACTGTATTTTTTTCTGGAAAATCACAGGAATGATGAAAGGAATCATAAGACAATTGATATGACATGTCTAGGAATAATTATATTGAATCTATTGTTGTTCTCAGAAGCAGAAAGCAGATGTGAGTGTCAGCTGGGGTGCTTCAGTGTGATATAAAGATGGCTAAAAAGCAATTGGGGCGAGTCTTTGGGCCAGGGTAATATGATCAACTCTTATCGGTCAGGAGCAAAGGAGAGTTGGGGTGCCATATATTGACAAAAACAAAACTCTCCTAAAAGAAACAAGTTACCATCTACCACTTCCATGTGTCTTAGTTTCCTCCTCTGTAAAATGAGGAGGTTGAGTCCCAGTGCAATTCACCACTAGCATTCTATGAGTCAATGAATATTAGTAAAAATCATATTTGTGAATCTTATATGTTGGGTCTTTTATTTCTACAAGAAAATTCTTCTGAAATGATGATGGAAGTCAACCAGAAAAATAAGATTTGCTCTACAAATATTTATTTTAGAGAGAACTTTTCAATAATTATCTACTACATAAATAAAAACCTTACTATGTTCCAGGCACTGGGATATAGTCATAAGTAGTAATACATGAGCTAGAAAACTGCAATGAATAGGCAATTTCTACAGTTTTATAACTTTTATATAAGATATCTTTAAGCCTGCAGTGGATCAGACTGTAGAAGAAATATGTGTTATCTGAAAGGTCCTAAAATTGAACCAATGGCTACCACATTTCTAGGCAAATGACAACAAGAAACACAGTTTTGATAAGGATATAAAAATACTAATAATAGTTCATTTTTCTATGGTGTTTAAAGTTTGCAGAATATTCTCCTCACAATAACCTCTGTGGTATCAACAGTGCACATATCATCCTTTCCATTTTTAAAACTAAGAACTGAGACTTAGAAAGAAGAAACTTTCCTCCAAGCCACATATGTAATAATTCATCAGACTGGAATCCAGATCCTATGACTTTAACACTCTTTGCACTGCATACAATATTGGTTATAAGGATGTTAACTCATGTTTAAAATGTGACACAAAAAGATTTTATATACTCTGACTGAATTTCAATAGAAGTAAACTTTAATTGGCAAGATTGGTCAGGACTTTTTTCTTTCTACTGAAATTAGTCCCACAGTGAAAAGTACTTCAGAAATTATCATGCTCATGAAAATATGCATGTGGTTGTCAGCTAATATTCAATTAACATCTTCAATGAAGTTTAATCTCACAACCACTCCAATCAGTCAACTCACCACTTGAAAAGACCTCTCTTTCCATGGGGGACAGGAACCACAGAGCTGGTCACAGAGATCATGCCACTTCACAAACTAAAGGATCCAATATAGTCACTCCCTCAGGTAGTTAGTATACTTCTCTCCCCATGAAATTCAAAAGAGGTACAGTGGGAAGAATACAGAGTATTCAATCCAAGAATTTGGGTTCAAATTTCAGCTTTGCTATTTACCACCCATGTAACCTTTAGCAAGTTGTCTCAGTTCTCTGGGACTAAATTTCCTCATTTGTAGAATAAGAAGGTGAGATCAGATGACCACTAAAGGTCACGTCAGCTTAAAATTACTGCCCACATTATCTTTTATAACTGGCTTCATCTCGCTATGTCTCACTTTCTTTTATAAAATGAGTCTATTGGACTATTTTTTGAAAGCAACAGAGAAATGGCTCTGGAATCAGGGATCTGTGCTCTGCTCCTGTTTCTGATGCTTACTGTGTGTTTTAGGCAAATTCCTTCATCTACTGGGCCTAAATTTCCTTTTTGGTAAAATGAGGGGTTATGCAACTCTTCAAGTCCTTTCCAACTCAAGGATTATTAAGGTAAATGAATACTAAGATACCCTCCAACTCCAAATTGAATTAATCTTATAGAAAGGTTATATACATCAAAATTTTCCTGTTTGTGAACTTGGACAAACCAATAATAAGAGGGGTGAGGAAAAGCTGACTATAAGCCCAGGTAAATAACAAAAAAAACCAATTACTGACACAGAATAGGCCATTTATTCACTCAAGGTATACTCAATAGTAGATGGAAACTGACCAGTACCAGCACCACTTTGCACATGCTTCTAATACATACCTGGACAGACTTTGTAGCTACACAAACCACATATGAAGTACTGAAAGGTGGAAAATATTTGACTTCTGACTTGGAGTCAGAAGATCTTAAATCAAGACCGAATTCTAACACTTAATGAACTATCATTCCAAGCAAGTTGCTTAAATTGTTTGTGCCTCAATTTCCCTATCTGCAAAATGAGTCTTTGTCTTACATTCTTAACAGGTTGAATGAGAGAAAAATGATTAACCAAACTGACAGTGCGAACAATTTTAATTAGTTTTATTAATATTATAGGTGCCACATTTTAATAAGGATGTTAAAAAAATTACAGCGTGTTCAGAGGTTGGTGATGAGAATACTGAAGCTTCTAAAAGCTGTAAAACATGAGGAAGTTTGGAGGAGAGAAGGCTAAAGGTAGGTAGGAGGGCTTTCTGTCAAGTACTGACCATGTGGATAAGGCAGGAGACTTCCTGTGTTGCTCCAATCCAGATCACAGAACTAGGACAAAAGACTAAGAGTGTGAATATTATCCTTTCAAAACCTAAGTGAGATAAGAAATCCGATGAGTTAAACTCCTCCTAGTCCCAAGTTTGTTACTGAAGTTATCAAAAAATCTGGGTAATATCATGGGAATAGAAAAAATAGGTTTGGGATGTAAGTTTTCTCCTTATCTGGAGCTGAAAGTGAAGCTGAATATGTATTTAATGAACGCAGTCAAGTCAGTCAATTAGCATTTATTAACTCTTTTCCTATAAGCATTTACATTCTCTCTCTCTCCTATCTGTATTATGTGTAAATATATTTCCAAGGATTAAACTAATAAATAAAATCACTGGTTGTATAATTTATTAACAGTTTTGTCAATAATCCCAAAAGGTATAATTGTTTGGAAAACTTTACTTATGAGAAAAATTATAGCTAGTCATCTCATATCACTACAGTTTCAGATAGTTCTTTACTTTGGGAAACAAAATTTCATCATTCGGTTCATCTAAAAAAATTAAATTCACTTCTCAAGAATATTTTTCATCCTTTTCATAAGATATAGGTTAGGAGAATTAATTCCACCAGGAAAGACATTCTTTCCTCATGCTCATATTTTTTCTGCCTTTTACTCTGGTTCCCTCAAGTAATAATTCTAAAATTTTCTCTCTAGACTTATTTCTCATAGGATTTTATTTTAAAATTTTCTTCTCAATATGAATTAAACTGTTCTCCCAAGTGAGTTTTTCTTCACTGTCTTTCTCTGTCTTCTCTACAGTTTCCTGTAAACCATGTACATTAACTCTATTTCTCCACAGAATGGTACCTCATGGAATAATAATCCTACTGTTAGCTCTCTAAACTTTTCTGCTTCTAAAAAGACATAGTACTTATTTCTACAGTCACCTTGGAGAGGCTTTTGAAACAAGTATTACAGATAAGAATTTAAATGAAGGGGAGGATGATGTATCCCCAACTAGAAACACGGGATTACAAATTTTGGGGGAGAGGAGATGATGATTTCTCTTTTAGTTGCAGTTTCAGCATGAATCCTGGAAGGTGCACATGGGGTGTGTATGGCATGCGCGCACAAACACACACACACACACACGGGAGAACTGGACATGAATGACAATCCAGTAAAGGAGATTGAGAAAGCCCTAAAAAATATTCCTCCAACATTTAGCTAAGTGCTACATCTACAAGAGACCTTTACTGGTCCCCATGGTTATTTCTAAGAAAGAATTTTACTAATTCATTTGGCAAAGGAAAAAGTCAGAAAAAGGCTTTTTTTACTCTCATCTGATTGGGTGGAATGTAGGCAATTTCCAGGTAAGGTTGCTTGAGATGTTTTTCAGCAAGTAAGTACAAACATTGAATACAATTTAGGTGAAGTCAAATCATAAGCTATTAGGGAACTCAAAACATGAGTTTTTTGGGTGAGCTTCCCTGGAGGGTCTGTGAGATCACAACATGGGCCATGGTTTCAGATTAGACAATTTCTAGCCACATAAATCCAGGTTCAAAAGTGATTAGTAAATAATATACAATTTTCCCCATAATTCCCTTCTTTTTGGGTCTTTTAAAACTCAACATTCTCATACTAGCAAAAGTATAGGTATAGAAGGAAAGAACTGAATTAAGGTTTCAAAGAAAGTTCATTAAAATAACCTGAGTTAATAGAGGTATCTTCCTCACTACTTATCCAGAGTTTGACAGAATTCCATTAAGGAAGGATAAAAGCTGGATGAGTAAGAAACTTTTCTCAATATCTTTTCTTTCCACAGACACGTCATGTCTTTCTTCACCACATTCCCAGTAGACCATGAGCTCCATGATGGAGCAGAGATTGCGCCATTTTTCATCTTTGTATCTTCTAAGTACAAAACACATGACTTTCCTTATGTCAGGTATTTAAATATGCTTAATGGTTAAAATTAGATTATTTGGCTTTGAATTTTTTGACTTGAATTATTTAACTAACAAACCAAAAGTCCTAAAGCAGTAATCCTTACCCCAAGGTGAATCCTCCCACCAGCACACACACCAGCATCTATCTCACCCCCTCTGCCTCCACTGAACACTAAGCATAAATTCAGTGTTGTTATTTTCAATGTTTTTATTTTTTATTCAATGTCAGTTTCATTAATTACTCATTAATTTATTAATTAATCATCAATTCATTAATTACTTATTAATTTATTAATTAATCATTAATTTATTAATTAATTATTGATTTATTAATTAATTCAAAAGTCCTCATGCTCCACCACATGAAAGGGTGTTGGTATTTGGGGATCTTCCTTCCTTCCTTCCCTCTCTTCCTCCTTCCTTCTTTCTTCTTTGCTAGCTTTTCCAGAGCTTAGTACAGTGCTTGATATACAGCAGGTGTTTAATAAATGTTTTTTGATTAATTCCTTTTCTTTGTAACCCAAAACAAAGCAGAGCAGAAACAATTCACAAAATGGCACAAGATCCCTTCTCTTTTAACTTAATTTTTTTCTTATTTCAAACTAAAACAGCTGGGTAAAAATGTCATTTCCATATATAGAAACAACACAAAAAGTGTATGATAACCTGAATCTTCATTTCATACTGCTTCCTTTTTCAAAGAGTATGACATATTCTACATGTTACTTTCAAAATTGTCCTGCGTCTTTGCTTCCTTTTGAACTTCCTTATATTGTATTTCTAAAAATGTTTCAATGGCCATCTTTTTTGTTCATTATTTGCAACATTCTTTCCCATTAAAAATACAGAGAAAAAAATCCTTGTAACATGCAGTCAAACAAAAAGAATGTACAGAGACAATGTTCAAAAATACATGTCTCTGTTCACATTACAGACCATCTTTCCTGTTAGGAGGTAGGTAAAACGTTTCTTCATAACTCCACATTTCAAAGTTAATCTAAGGAATTTAGGAAAAAAACTCATCTACATTTTTCAAACATTAAAAAGTGTTTGGAATTTTTAACTGGAGTTTTCTTATTGAAGATAATGCTGTAAACCCATATGTCCAATATTAGTCAAATGCTTAAATAAATGACTTGACATTAATGCAATATTATAATGCCATTACAACTAATAAGTATGAGGAGCATGAAATTTTAGAGACATTTATTAAATAATATAAGAGGGCAACTAAATAGAAAGAGAGTACCCATTAATTATAGACACATAAGGAAAAATGAATTAGAATGAAGGGGCAAGAACTCATATGGAGATGTGCTGTAGAGGGAGTGCCTGAAAAAATTGTTATAATACCTTATGCATATAAATCAAGCAATTTAAATGGAAATAGTTACTAGGCAAGCTTACCTATTTTTTGTTGGGATTTGGTACTCTTTAATTTTATTGTATTTTTTGCAAGTGTGGGGAGAAGAGGAAAGAATCTGTATATAAGATTTCAACCTTCTAGGGTAATTCATAGTGTAGAAACTTCCTCTATAAAGATGAAATCCACAACTTTTTATGAACATAGGCATCTCATTTGTATCATATCTGAGAGTTAGCTTGATATAGTGAAAGGTTAAGCAACTTGTTATTGGTCAGAAAGCTAGTCAATATCAAAGACAAGACCTGAACACAGTTTCAAGACAGGCTGTATATTCGCTACCTGCTACTGCCTCTTGGAATTTTAATAAACATTTAATAACCATAAAATACTTATGAAGAATTTTAATACTTGTAAATTCAGAATAAGATCATCCTCACTATTTACATGTTAAGATAGAGACTACAACAGATCTTAATGAAGGGTGAAAATTAAAAGGTGAGATTACAAGTGCCTAATTTTAGCCAGCAAATTTTTAAAGAATTTTCCCTTCCCTTGGGCATGGAATAAAGTTATCATTCTTCAGGGACAAGGTATTGGTCCTTCATTTCAGCACATTTCAGCTGCCTTTTAGCAATCTACATCATCTTTGCCAAATATAAGGTAACAGTAAAAAGCTTTTCTCTGTCTGGCCTCTTACTTGCATTTATCCTGAAGGGCTCTTAGATGTTATTTGGAGTGCATCAAGCCTTACAAATCCTGCTACAACACTGGAACAGAACAGACCTTATTAGCAGGTTCTAAAAAGGTGAGTCACAAACCATTCATAAGGAAATTTTATTTTTGTGACTAGAGAAGAAATCTTTTTTTTAAATATCCCTTTCCCCTACCAAAGGAACTCTTTCTATAAAAGATCTTTTTTACTTCTTATTCTTTATACACAAAACCTCTAAAGAATCTTGAATAAATCCATGTAATCTAGAAACTAAATAGCACTATGAGCTTGCTGCAGGCCTCAAAGGATAAGATGACAAAATGGAGAAGTAATGAAGTAATCCGTTTTACTAAATAAGTTAAACAGAGACAGGAGTAAACTTTGTGGTTGGAAAGGTAAACAAACTACATTATTATAAAATAGGGAGTGCCTGGATATATATATATATATATATATATATATATAGACACACACACACACATACACATACACACACATATATTTGTATATATATAAATATATATAAATATATATATATATATATATATGTATATACAGATATATGTAATTGTTGTTTGGTCCTTTCAGTCATGTCTGACTTTTTGTGACTCCATTTGGGGTTTTCTTTACAAAGATACTGAAGCGGTTTGCCATTTTCTTCTCCAGTTCATTTTATAGATGATATAACTGAGATAAACAGAATTAAGTGAATTGCCCAAGGTCACACATAACTAGTAAATTTCTGAGGCTGAATTTGAACAAAGATGTCTTCCTGACACCAGATCGGGCACCAAATCTGCCCAAAATAATGTTTTGTTAAGTCATGGATGACTCTTCATAACCCATGAACCATACAGTTCATGAGGTTTCCTTGGCAAGGATATTGGATTGGTTTGCCATTCTCTATTCCAGTAGATTAAGCCAAACAAAGATTGAGCAACTTGCAACTATTGTCTGAAGCTGGATTTGAACTTAGGTCTTCCTGACTCTGGGCTCAGCATTGTATCCACTGAGCCATCATGCTACAAATAAAGTGACCAAAATATCTGGTTATATCAGTAGGAAGAGATAGAGGGAGAGAATGAAGAAAAGGACAACGAAAGAATGAGGAGGAGAAAGAAAGTCTAGATGCAATAAGAGAAAGAGGAGGAGTTAGTAGGATTCTTCTGGGATGAATGAAAAGAGAGAAACAGCAAGTAACCCTTCCATACATTTATAACTGACTACAATTAGGAGACTGTCCAACTACAGCTTCTGAATTCAAGAGGGTGGAACATGACACAACAGAAATGTTGAAACAAGAACCACAAAAGTTCACTTTTTGGAAACAAGGACCATGACAAAAAGCTAAAATGACGGAGATGAGTTAACCCTCAAAAGGAGAAAGCTGTGCAAGTGATCTAAGAAGTCTTTATCTTCATCAAGGACAGAAATACTGGAGATGGTAGCCAGCTGTTCACAGCACTAAGGACAGAAGAAGAAAGGTCACACCTGCAGGGTACATGATGAGGGGTTGTTAGGCACTAAGGGAAATTGTGATAAGATAGAGGCAGATATGTTTTTTCATGAAAGGCTCTAAAAATAAGGTAAATTTTCATCTCTCTGCCAGTTTTGAAAGACTGCTTCCTTTCAGACCTGTGATCCAACTAAAATTTCTAATAACAGCCTTCATCTTCTACACACAAAGCTATCCCATCCCACACCCCATGTTTTTAGACTTAAAACATGCAATATTTCATTCAATATATTTGTACCTTAAATGTTCTCATTGAGCAACATAGGGGTGGGTGGAAATCCCCATGAATAGAATTTTAGGGTCATTCATGAACAGTGACTGGATAATAAACTTACTGGTTAACTCTCACACTTCTAATAACATAAGCAACATATTTGATGGTGCTTCCTCACCCTGCAGAGTCTGATTTCCTGAATCACACTGCATACACTATCAGAGTTTTTTCAGAGTTGGAAGGATTATATTTTCTACTTTAGAAGAGGACTCTTAAGAAATTTCACAGGTCATTTCCCTAACATGTAATGGAGTTTATTGATGGGCTAGCTTATTGATTGGCAAGAACAACTTCAGATAGGAGATAATCAGGCTGTCTTAACAAGCAAAACAGGTAAGGTCTAGGCAAATTTAGGGCAGTTTTTTACTTTTTAATCACTAGTCCCCACAATCCTCTAGCCTGATACCTTACCTAAGTCAGTTCTTCCACTTCATGTCTTCTTTTCTTCAAGGGAATGATATTTTTTTTGAATGGGAGGAGGAAGAGGGGAGCATGTAAATTCATGATAAAACATTTGAGATCCTTCAACTCATATACTTTCTCTGCAAGTCATATCTCATCTCTAGTTCAGAATGAAAAATACAAGTATGGTCCAATCCTTTGGTTGCTGAAGACAACATAACACTGCTCCCCCACTCCCCATAGAAAGCTGGCCTTAGAGTGAGAAAGATCTGGATTCAAATCCCACCTCTGACATGTATTGACTGGCGGTTTGACCCCAGCAAGTCATTTAGATTTCCAGTGGCCCCAGGCAACCTTTTGAGACTAGGAGAGGCAGAGATGGTGTCAGTTTTCATTTATAAAGAAACTACTTAGCTAGAGCCCCAGGTGCTACCCTGAAGAGATACACTGATGAAGAAATCATAGGTCTGATTGTGTATAAATATACACATATACACATGTCTATAAATATACACATTTATGTGTATGCAGATATGTATATATTGGTGTATTGTGTATATCAGTTTTTCTATTAGTTCTATATTTCCCTCATAAAAAGAGATTTAGTACTCTGTTAATGTTGAATTGTTTTTCAGTTATATCTAACTCTTTATGATCCCATTTCAGGTTTTTTTGGCAAAGATTTTCCTACTCAGACCTCATATGGATATGGATTCTATACTTCTTCCCTCATTCTTAATTTTCTTGGTTCTTGAAATTACTTCATTATTTTGCATATACTTTGTACTTTTTTATGTACATGTTATTCATGAAGTGACACGTAGGTGGTACAGTGGATAGAATGCTGGACTTGGAGTCAGACAGTTCTGAGTTCAAATCCTACCTCAGACACTTAGTAGCTTCTCAACTCTGTTTACCTCACTTCCTTGACTTATAAACTGGAGATAATAATAGCATGTACCTCCAAGGGTTGTTGTGAGGAACAAATGAAAGTGCTTTACAAACTTTAAAGCAATATACAAATGCTAGCCATATTACCCTCTGCTTCAGTAGCATATATCCAGGTACCTAAGACTGTTTGTACAAAGTAGGCACTACATATTTGCAGAATTTAATTAAAGATATGTCATTTTCAGTTAGAGTCAATATGTAAAAAACTGAAAGATTCCCTTGATATGTCAAAATTTTACATCAGTCACTAGCTAGAGAATATTGAGGGGGAGATTTATAAATACCATAGACAGATGCATCTTATTCCATGCCTACAAATCCCTACTCACTTCTCACCAGAGACAAGTTTCCACGGTTGAAGCTTCAATAAAACTGATTTCCATTAGACTAGTTAACTTAGATCCATTAGAACAATTGAAGAAAATCAGAGTTGATCCTTGGGGTAGGATCAAGCCCACACAAGGAATCTGCAGGAGGATATATATCAAAAGGAAGATATAAGCAATAGATACCAATGGGATGAGAACTATATGTATATAAAGACTATTGATCCGAAGAGGATCTAGAGAGGAACTGAATATAGGTTTGGCGAAAAGAGCACTGAACTTACTGTCACAGGTCATGAGTTGAAAACCTTAAGTTGATTACTTATTGGCTGTATGACCTTGTACAAGTCAAAGCAACCTCTTGGGGCCTCAGTTTACTCATCTGTAAAAATGGAAGAGGTTAGACAAAATGACCTAAATGAATCTACAAGAAATTATCCCATTAGGATGAAGAGGGGAGAATGAAAGTAACAAAAAAGTGAAGGACTACTATTTAAATAGTGGTGAGTGAGGGAATAATTTAAAGGACTTTCTTGTTTTCCTCTCCTAAAATCAATCATTTAGACTAAAGGGAAATTACCCATATTCAGAGGCAGAGGGGAAAAGGTTATGTAATTGAAGGTAGGTCATGAGGTGGCACTTATGTGCCCTTGTAGGTTAATAATAAAAAAATTAACTAGCATTTGTGTAGAATTTTAAAGTTTACAAAGTCCTTTACCAATATTAATCTTATTTGATACTCATGACTAACTTGGGAGTTAGGGGCTATTACTAGTCACATTTTATAGATGAGAAAAATGAGGAAGACAAAGGTTAAGTGACCTGCTCAGGGTCTGTAATGTTAATGTAAGGTTAATGGTGGATGAGGGGAAGAGTAAAAGATCTTCCCTGCCCATTAATGGGCCTCAATACCTTGTTAATTTCCACTGAGGCACTGGGTCAGAGGGTCCTGCCCTCCAGTCCTGAAAAGTGTATAAATACTCTGAGATGAGGTTTTACTTTGGGGCTTACTTATTGGAAGTGTGTTTGGGTAGCTGCTAAGGAGCCCCCAGCCCCTTGGAAAACCCAGATGGTGGTGCGTCTCTCTTTGGTAACGATTTTTGTGTGGTCCCCTGTCTTTTGGTTTTTATTTCTCTGCATGTATTTTCTATGTGATATATGTGTTTGATTAAAGTGACTGTTGACCCCTCAAAAGTTGCAGATCTAAGAACCTGTACAGTAGGCCTTCCTATGTATGCTGGGGTCACACAGTTATTACATGTCTGAGTTTGGATTTGAACTTGTACCTTTACTGACTCCAGGTTCAGCATTCTATACAGTATGACACCAAGCTGCCAAGATGATGTTTGATATTCTATCAATTCCACAAGGGACAATAGAAATGAGTTCCATGGACTTGACGCATTGGTTGAACCACTCCTTCAATGATCCATATGGTACATTTATATCATAGGGAAAAGAGGAATAATTTTTGTAATTATTCAATCTGAAGCAATGACAGTTAAGGTAAATTATCTACTGATAAACATGGACAGAAACACATTTTAGAGTCTTTTTGTCTGGGACCTCACTTCATCCAATTACTTCATTTTGCTAATGAGATAAGCAGGGTCCTGGGAAATAAAGTGAGCTGAATTAATCAATAAACCAAAACATATTTGTTAAACTCTTAATTTATGCCAGAGAGTATGCTGAAAGTCACATAGGCTTAAATGTATTTCAGCTGAAAAAAACTGTTTAGATAAGAACAGAAGGTATGGAAAGATGAATATAAAAGAAACAAAGAATTATCATACTATTGATAAATTATTCATAATATTTTGATAAACAATGGCAAAGAGAACATTGGTAGAACTCATTATAAATGTTTTCTTGATACTGAAAAAGCCTTTGCAAGATTACTTTAGGCTATTCATAAAATAATTCCAATGTATAAATCTTAGTGTACCACTTTCTGATTTTATCTATGAGAAAACCTTCTACTGAGAGAGATTTCTATATGCTGTCCAAATTCTGAACTGTGTTCTGCAATAATACCAAAAGAATTTTTGCAACTATAAAAAAAAGATTCAGATTTTTCTATGAATTTGTATTTGTCTTTAAGGAAATTCAAAATATTTGCACAAAAGTCTGCCAAGAATTTCTAAATTCACTTATATTTGGTGATCCTTTATACCCAAAAGATCCCCAAATTTTTCAGATCTGAGATAGACCCATTTAAGTGTCAGGGTGAAATGATATTACCCATTAATTCACTAATGATCAACAGCGTGATCAGCCATTTAATAGACTGGGCCTTTGCTGACACATCTATGTTCAACTGACACCAATCTTCATTAGGGATTGTTAGTACATCAAAATAGTGCTTGTTCACTCTGAAAAGTGACTTCCAATGTTTCTTTGGAGTTAATCATACTTTTCTTCTCCAGTGATTATCACGAACACTAAATTACCATATTTTTCTGACTAAGGCTTTTGATTATTAACAAGATGCAGAATGTACTGTCTCCAGAGGAAAAAACTGATATTGCTTAAACACAGATTGAAGTATGATATTTTTCACTTTTTTCTTTCATTTGACTCTTCTTGTACAAAACGACTAATATGGAAATATTTTACACAATTACACATAGATAACCTCCATCTGACTGCTTACTGTCTCATGGCAAGGGAAGGGGAAGAAGGAGGGAGGAATAGAATTTGGAAGTAAAAACTTTAAATAAAAAAGTTAAAAAACTGAAAAAGATACAAAATAAAGAGCAACAACAAAGTATAAAAAACGGTTCTTGGAAAGGGTTATAAAAACTCAATGAAATTCTGTGGAAACATTAGAAATTCCATTGAATTGCATATACTTTTTTACATCTAAAGCTTCTAAAATCAAAAGTGATCATTCTAATGATGGATCTCCATTAGGAAGAATCAAATTACATTCACTAGCCTACAGTAAGGCAGTAGCACTGTGCTAATAGTTCAGAAATATTGTCAATGATGATATTTTTTCTACTGCTTCAGTTATGATTCTGTCCATCACCTAAAGAAGAATTAAAAATTCCTTTATGAGCTACTGACTTCAAAGGTTTAAAATCAACCAATAAGTACTATAATATTAATATTGCTAATCTTGATTAATAAAATAAATCAATGAGTTTGTCATCTAAACCTCAGCAAAAACAAATTATACTACTTGAGCTGGCAGAACATCAAAATTAAAACTTGATTTGATACCTAGAAATAATTTTAAAAATGGAAATATGCATATGTTTGGATTTTCTGTTCTTTCAAGTAGAATCACAAGGTCAAGAATTAGGAGGTACCTTACTATCTAGTTTGAACCATTTAGACTAAACTCCTAATTGTACTAAGTGGAAAACTGAGTCCCAGAGAGGAAAAGTGATTGACCAGGGCTCTCACAAGTATTAAATATCAGAACTGAGATTTAAACTCCAAATCACTGACTCAAGTTTAAATATTTTGACTACACAAACACACAAATGTATACACACACCTGAAAAATTGCATAAAAAAAACAAAAAGAACTGATTAGGGTAAAGAATGTTAAGGAATAAAGATCTTGGAAGAATAACAATTTAAGGCTTTAATTACTGGGAAAATGAGACCTTCTCATGCATTTGAAGCTCTATGTCTCACACTGCTCTTATATACCCTATTTGCACAGTAAGCCTTAAACTCAGGCAAGTATGACATCAAAGTAGCAATTCAGTTACAAAGTAATCAATAGCTTCTTTGGAAATAAAATTTTATTAAAAGGAAAAAAATTCCAATTTTACATTTCTCATGATATATATATATATATGTATAACAATATAAATTATAAAAATTCAAATAAATTTTTTTCAGATATCTGAGAATTAATTAGTAGTTTGTCATATATATACATATATAATTCAAGTGTATACACACATATGTATATGTGCATATATTTGTATGTGTATGTATATATACATATATATATATATATAGAGAGAGAGAGAGAGAGAGAGAGAGAGAGAGAGAGAGAGAGTACAAAAGTACTTCAATCTCAGGAAAAAAAACATAAGGAAAAAACAATATTTATAGAATTTGTCCATATCAATTTCTACCTCCTAATTGAAGTTCAAATTTTGGTATGCCCAAGCAAGAGGAAAATATTTATATAAGGACCCAGATACAACTTCTACTCTATTATTTGAGGACCAGCCTAGCTAAATCAAAGCCACTCTTTACCAAGTTGGGCAGAGGGTATTGATATTTTTTAGTCAAAGAGATTCTACTTGCTAGGTACATTCTTTAGTAAGTCAGTAATAAAAAGAAAAATCCAATAGACACCAAATAGCTTCTTGTAGTATTTTTCTTGGACTATTATAAACAAAGTAGGTACACATCAGTACAGATCATTCAAGGTTCAGCTCAGTAATCACCTCCTCTGTGAAGCTTTATGATACTTCCTTCCCACTTAGTTTTTTCTCCCTCCTAAATCACCTTTTCCTACATACATGCTACAGCCAGAAAGCAGAAAGGAAGCCTCTTGATAGTAAAGACTGGTTTTGTGTTTGCTTGTATTTGTTCATTTTATACCTTTATTTTTTTATCATTCATCATTTATTTATTTTACACCTTTCACTTAGGCATGTATACTATATTACATATGTTTTGTGAGAATATATATGTGTATGTATATAAATACTATATGTACTATGTTGTATATGTAAATACTCTGTATATACATGGGTTTATACATACATGTATATGTGCATATGTGTACTATGCACAAGCACATGCATTTATAATTGCAAAGCTATAATTTGAACAGCCAAAAAAAAGTATATTTGAGGCATGGGAAACTGAAAATGTGAAGAAATTGGAGACATCATCTGAGGATTTGAGAACAGGCATTAGTTCAATTTCATTGGAACACAGAATATATGAATGCCAAAAAAGTAGCTAGCAGGAACTCCGATGAACCCAATAACCAAACATAATTCCAGAGGTTTGACTGAAAATTACTAGCCGTGCCCTGAAACACCTAAGAGATGTGATGGGCCTAGGGTATGGAACAAGGCATATATATTTTAGATGTGGACAGTGTGAATTTGTTTTGCTTAATTTTGTATATTTCTTACAAGGATTTTGTTCCTTTTCTTTTAAATTAGAGAGGGTAGGAAGAAGAAAAAATAATACCTTATTAAATGAAATGGAAAAATATTATTAAAGAAAGTATGTTGGGGCCAGACAGTGGAGAGCCGTACATGTCAGACTAGGGGTAGCCAATAAGAAGTCATTGGAATAAGTGCTCTTTTTCTTAGTTTTATTTAAAATTGACTCTTTCTTAGGGAAACTAATGCATTCTTTAGTGAAGTTAATGAACTGTGTTTGATTACATGAGGTGAGCCTTTGACAGAATGAATTTTATACCTGTCACTGGAATGGTCCTGTCAGATTTCATTTACTTAAGACTTTGAATTGATCATGGATCAAGAACTCAGAGATAAGGCCTTTTTTCTTCATGCAAGTTTCATAATTTTTATACTTCCACCTAGAGTTATTATTAGTGCTATGTGACGCCTGGGGCAAATGCTTCTATAGTTTGTCCTTTCTTAATATTTTTATTAAACAAACAGGGCTTTCCTCTTACTGAGGCTGGGCAAGGACTGATGGTAACTTTCCAGAGCAGTGCAGAAGGCTAGAATGGAAAAATACCTGAAATGAGACATCTAGCATGAATTGCTCATTTATCTGCAAGAACCTTAAAGATACTGAAGACCAGGACCCTGAGCGATCTGTTACATCTATAGCAGTTTTTTAATAAAAAGGTAATATGCTCAGGAACAATAAAATTTTCAGTCTGGGTCATTTAGAGGGTCTATTCTCTCACTGACTTAAGCTAGGGCAGATAGAGATAAGAAGTAGATCTATGATTTCACTGCCATAAGGAACTCCTAGGTGAAAAAAAAAATGTCCTTGTCCTCTGCCAACGTACAATGACACCTTCTCTCTTCAACTTATAGGCTTAGCAATTTGCTTGGGACAATGAGAATTGAAGTGAATTGTCCAGGTTTACATAAGCAGGATATGTCAGAGGCCAAGTTTGAACCTAGATCTTCCTGGCTCTAGGCTGGCTCTCTCTTTCCACCAGGCCATATTACCTCTGATTCAAGTCAAAATAACATGAAAGCATTTGTCAAGAATGTTTTCATTACTCATTCAGTCAACAAACACTTTTGAGGAATTATATGCCAGAAACTGTGATAAGCCCTAGAAATATAAAGGCAAAAGAAGAAAGATAAAAAGAAACCATAGATACTGCCTCAAGAATTCACATTTTAATGAATAATGGATAAGACAACTTGCACATAATTGTGTGCACACAAGATATAGAGAGTGTAAGTGAGAGGTATTGTCAGAGGAAAGGGAGTTTGGGGGGGAAACCAGGAACGGCCAGCCACCTACAGAAGGTTAGATCTGAGCTGAGAGATTGAATGTCAGAAGTTCAAAGACAATCAGATATTATCATAATTCCAACAATTGGAACTGTTTAAGATTTGTAGGACAATAGATTTACTCATCAATCAACAAGCATTTTATTAATTGTTCACTAGGTACCCCACTCTATGCAAAGCGTTAGAGGTACAAAGAAAGAGCTAGAAGTCCCTTCCTTCAAGGAACTTACCTCCTAATGGTGTAGACATGTATACGTATAAACAAATCAAAACCACATAGAGTAGACAGACAGTAAGTGTAATGGGTAAGGCACTGGCAGCTGAATACAGTGGCATACCTTCTATAGGAGGTGGTATTTGAGCTGAATCTTGAAGATAGTCAGGGATTTCAAGGGAAAAGGTAAAGAGAGAACATTCCAGCAATGGGTGACAGTTATTGCAAAGTTAAAAGGATAGAAGATGAAGCATCCTGTGAGAAGAATGGGAAAGAGGCCAAGGGATTCCTCTTCTATTTTACCTCTGCTGGACATCCTCCATGGTGGTGGCAAACATCACTGGGAAGAAATATCTTCCTGATTTATGCTTCAACTAATCTAAATAATCAGAGGACCGATGACCAAAGTTGTCTATATTATTATATTGTTTCAAGGAATTTTGTTGCATTTTTATATATGACCTCAAGATTCTCCTTGAAACAAAGGTTTGTCTTTATAGAATTATCGTTCTTCTGGTGATGTTTTAGGCTAAAAGTAATGGAATCTTATAATCCATCAAGAAGTTGAAATTCACTCAAAGTACAATGGGTAAGATATGGTGGTCATGAAGAGTGACCAATAAAGAAATAGGAATGAGAAACAATATAAAGGAATGTCCCCAGTACGTTATTTGAACTACCTGTAAACAGGAAAACATAAATGGAAGTCACTCAAACCATGAAAGAGATGAATAGGTTGCAGTCTGCGCCACTGAACAAAGTATTAATATTAATGAAATCATGGACCTATCATAATATTCAACATTCATCCAGGTATGTAAGTTTTGGTAAGTTTAACAAAAATGAATTGATCATCTTACCTTATAGTGAGTGGCACCTTGTATATCTAACAACCCATGCTAACTACTTCAGTCTATTATCTTATAGGACATATAGATAATCAATGTGGAGAGGGAAAAGATAGTTTTGATATTATAACAACCTAGGATGAAATTACTTTATATAGCTACAACTCCATGGATTTTTGTTCCATCAAATTATCTATTTAGGAAATTGATGAAGTAATTTTTAAAAATTATGTAGAGATTTAGATTTACCTAATATAAGACTTGTATTTCCTATTCTAAGGTGGGAGTCACTGCGGTAACATGAATATTTCCAATCACAGAGTCATAGGTATTTTGGAGCTGCAGTGCTTGGTGCCCTATAGGTGCTTCCCTTACTATTTATCCTTCTTTAGAAAATATTCTTCTTTAGAAAATACGCAGAGTATGCAAACACAGAACTGTGCTGCAAAAGGAGTTGGTTTCTGCTGTTCCCATGGCAATAACTTGAAAATGAGAGAACCATTCTGGCCTACCTAAAAAATCTTGAGGAAGAATCTTACAAAAGGCATATGGATAATGCTGGAGAAATAATTTAAAAGTTGGTTTTCTCCCATCCCTCTCACTTATGTCATATTAAAATAAAATGCAAGTAACTAGAGACATCTAGGGGTTGAAATAGTAAACCTCTCCCCCTCATCCTTCTCCTTACTTTCCTTCTCTTCCTCCTGCTTTACCCCTTCCAACTCTAATGTGGACTTTGCAGGGTATTCTAAGGATTTTCCTGCCTTCCCATTATAATGCCTCTAGAATTAGGCCAAGAAGACACACTGAATAACAGAATACATTGAAAATGAATTTAATATCTCTTCTTAAAGAGATAATGGGATCATCTGCCTCCAATGATATCCCTAGCAATTCTATGACATGGTTGGAGTTACTTGAAATGGAAGAGAGCAATTGGCTCTTCCCTAAGAAAAGATAAAATCCACTTGGCTCTCCAGAATGGTAGAAAGAAGAAGATTTTGCCACTTTTTTGTTGCCCCCAAGTCTACAAGTCCTAAATTTTGATGCAAGGGCTTTGATTCTTTGGAGAAAAAATTGTCAAGTCTTGTCTTGAAGCATGAGTTACATACCTGCTGTCAAAGTAATAATACAAAATAATAATATAAATAATAGTAAATAATCTCCAGAGGTATTTGTCACCTTCAGCTTAGGAGGCTCTTTACAATATAACCTCCTATGGAAGGAGGTGAAGATGTTTTTTTCATCCCAAAATTTGCTTTATTAGCTTAGGGATCTCTCAGGGATCCAAATCCCTTTCCTAATGTAGATAATCAATTACACTGCTGTATCATTTTAGAACTTGTCTGGGGTCTGTGTCCAAGATGGCCTTCCTGACTCTAATAACAACTCTTCAGTCACCATCCAAATGTCATATTTCAAGATAATAGACTTCCATTAAAGTCAACCTCCAATGTTTCATCACGATATATATGGCTTCTCAAGGGCTATATCAGCAGAATATAAGTGCTGGAGGCTCCTAAGAAACTGGAAACTCTTCAAAGATATGTCTACATATGTGTGTATAGGGAATTCAGGTGGTACAGTGGGCAGAGTGCTGAGCCTGGAGGCAGGAAGACATCTTCCTGAGTTTAAATCTGGACTCAGACACTGAACTAGCTGTATGATCCTAGGCAAGTCAATTTGCCCTGTTTGCCTTAGTTCTTCACCTGTAAAATGAGCTGGAGAAGAAAATGACAAATTGCTCCAATATCTGTTAAAAAAGAAAACCTCAAACAGAGTCACAAAGAGTCAGGTGTGAGTGAAATGACTGAACAGCAACAACAAAAATGTGTGTATACATATACGTGTTGTCTCCCCATTCAGATGTAAGTTTCTTAAGGGAAGAGACTGTTTTCTATGCACAGTGTTTAACAAATGCTTCCTGATATATTGATATAATGGGCTATAAGTCTGATATCTGAAGATCTCTCCAGTTAAGTTCAAACTGGCTTTAGAAACAGGTTATTGTTTTGGTGTTGTAGTTTTTAATCACAGTAAAGACCATTCCTAAGGGCATAAATAATGGTAGAAGGAATCGTCATAGTGATGAAATCCCAGATCCCTGAAGAACTAAAGTAAGCATCTAGTAATATAAACTTAGAGAACTGAATGGGAAAAATAGATATTGTGTGGATCCTGGCACAAAAGATTGGATTGGAAATCAGGAAGACCAAGAATCCAATCATTCCTCTGATACCACTGTGGGCATATCACTGTTCCCCCATGGGTCTCAGCCAACTCCCTAGGGTTTGCTTAGTAAGTCAGAGATGTTACTGCCATATTGGAAGAGAGTTTAAACCTTGGGTATTCCTTCCACTAAGTCACAAAATGAAAACAACACTGACTGCCAGCACTCTGGGCAGCCAGGAGAGTTGGGTTCTAGTTCCAGCTCCTCCAGAAGCTGCTTGTGTTACCCTGAGTGCACCATTCTATTTTTCAAAGCTTTCATTTCTTCTTGTAATATTCATTCCCCTGTCATAGAAAGAGCAAGGCCTAGATAGTCTCCACTATTCCTTCCAGTTCTAACATTCAGTTTGCACCAGTTTATGATTCCAAAGTATCTTATGGCAACCAATAGCATAAGGAAAAAGAAGATTGAATGAATGATTTCTTACAGATGGCATAGAAAAATCAGGATCCTGAGAAAGGGCATGTTTTGTGAAAGAATTATTTATGCTTTAATTAATTTTTAAATAAAATGAATTGTGCTTTTGAAAGGAAGTTGTGTAAGTCATTTAGAATCCAGACAAATTATAAGCCATTTTATTAGAAGGGGGATTAATCAGCTATGTAATTTAAGGAGTTTATAAGTCTTTTAATTTAATGCAACAAACATTTGTTAGGTAATTACTATTTACAAAAGGAGAGTTAGGATGCCATAGTGGGTAAAGAACTGGTTTCTGAGTCAGAAAGACCTGAGTACCTAGTCTTGATGCTGAAACAGAGGTTGTGTAATACTTGTCAAGTAATAAGCTCTTTGTGCCCCCAAACAACTTTCTAAGGTTATAACTTGCAAGAAGAAGTTGTAATTTGCATTGTGAGAAAGAGTTCACCACTGCACTGAAACCAGAGGTCCAGACCCCTAATAATAAGAATTATATTATTAATATTATAAACAAAGTACTGTATTGGGTGCTGAGACAAGGAGTCCTCAAAGGCCTGGCTACCATTCTTTTGGAGGGATGTCATATATATAAAGATAAATGTACATAAGGAGTTTTGAGGATGGGGAGAGTACAGGGAACTGACACACTTATAATCCCTGTTGCTGGGGAGGCTGAAGCCAGTCCCTGAGTTGGGGAGTTCTCAGATTAAGTAGGGATCAAATCTATTGAGTGTCTTCAGTAAGTCTGGTACCAAAATAGTGCCCCCTCAGAAGCCCCCTACAGACAGTGACCTGATCAGAAACAGAAGTCCAAGTTTCTTAAACCTATAATATTGAGACTGGACCCGTGAATGGCCACCGCACTTCTGGTCTGGATTAAATAGGGAAACTCAGACTCAAAAAAACACAACTACAGGAGTTGGCACCTTCATGATTTGATATGAATGTTTCTAGAGCATTTACATGTGTATGTTTTCCATGCTCTTTTCATGTATGTACATAAAACAAGTAATGAAAAATGCAAAGAAAGAAAATGTACCAATTAAAACATAATTAAGTTGGGGTTTTTTTTCTGAAATGTGTGTTATGTGAATTGTCACTAATTAGGCATATTTTACAAGAGCCAAGGGATCTTAATTACAAAAATACTATGAAATTTAATTGATAACTGACAAGAAGTGGGTCTGCATAGCATTTACACAGATGGAACTTAGTTTCTTGGAGTCAGAACGCCAATTTGCCACCAAAATAGTAGGGCTTACGTGAAAAAGTCGGCTGTGTTTCTAGTAAGTCACTCCTACTCCCACCTACCAAGCAGATGTCCTCTGGAGTGGATTCCAATTTTTTCCCATGTTAACACAAGAGAGTCTGAGGGAATGTGAAATATTTTCTTTTAATTTCTATGTCAACCACCTGGCTTATTCAATCATTTACATGTATTTTTATGGACTTTGGGATAATTACATTGCACAACAGTATTAGCATTTTTTTCAGTCTCTTGATAGATCACTCCACAAATATCTATTTCAGGAGCAAAATACATGCCATGAACCAACTAAAATATGTTCTCATTTGTTTCCGACGTTCCATTTGCAAAGTCATTAAAGCAACACACACTGAAATGGAAATTAAACTTGTGGTCTCTGAACTGAAAATGAGTGACTTTTTTTAGACTGTTCTATATTTACCTGGCAGAGCAGTAATGGGGCTCTCTTCAGGCCACAGGGAAATCGAGCCAGGGCCTCCACTTCAGCTGGTGTACTAGAGGGCCACCACTGCCACCATCTGCCGTTAGACAGCACAATATTTTTGCAAGCAATGCCTAAGACTAGTTTCTGTGAGCTCACCTTAAAGGCCCAGTTCTGCATAAAAAGGTAAGACATTTCATGAGATATGTCCTGACATTAATGAGTATTAGAAAATCTTGAAAAATGAAGTGCCATTTTTTGTTTCTTTATCAATGATGTCAGCAGGTTTACCGTTTCCTAAAGTGGCCCAGAAAGCTTTCAGACACATCTGCTTCTGAGGAGAAGCTCACTGGTACATCAGATATCTAAGAGCAGATATCCAAAATGTCATTTTACCCCAACTAAACTGTAAGTTCCTTTTAACTTTCTTATTTCAAAATGTTTTCAGTTCGTATAATTTAAAACATCAATCAATCAATAATTACTTCCTAAGAACCTATTATATTCCAGTAACAGTGCTAGGATTATAGACAAAAATGAAAAAATACCTTCACTCAAAGAACTCACAAAGTTTCAGGGGAGACAACGTGTATACAGAATATATCCAAAAAAGTAAAAACCCACCAAATGATTTTGGGAGGGAGAGTACTAAAATCTGGGGGGATCAGGAAAGGCTTCACTTAGAAGATGAGTCTTGGGGGAAAGACTAAAGGATTCTTGAGTCTTGAAGGATTCGAAGAGGCAGTGGTAAGGAGGGAGTGCATTCCAGGCATAGAATTCAAGCAATGCAAAGGCACAGATATGGCAGATAAGAGTGATGTGTGAAGCACCACAAGGACAGTTTGGCTGGACCAGAGTGCTAGAAAGAGTCATCTATAGCAAGACAAGAAACACACATAAGGGGCAATTGTGAAGGGCTTTAAATGTCAAGCAGGGAAGTTTCTATTTAACCTTAGAAGCAATGAGGAACTTCTTGAAGTTAAATGTATTTAGGAATAATACAGGAAAACTTGTACTTTAGGAAGATGACTTAGGCGAGAGGGGATATTTGAGAGAGGAGATGCTCGAGGCAGAGAAGAGTTAGGAGCCTAGTCTAATAACATGTTTAATAAGAACAACAGGGCCCTGCCCTCAGAGAGCTTACATTTATGTAGCACTTTGTTTTCCAAAATGCTTCACTTACATTGTACCTTTTGGTCTTCAAGACAACTAATTGTGAGTTAATTAGGACAGGTATTAATATGTTCACTTCTAAAAATGAGAGGACCAAGGTCCAAAGAAGTTAAGGAACTGGTCTACGGTCATAAAACTAATAAACTGAAGGAATGAGATTTGGAAACTACTCATCTGACTCCCATACTGAAGGTCCTTTCACTACACCATCAAGACATGTTTGTCTAATGTGGGGTTATCCAAATTTCTTCAATTAAAGGTAAAGAGGTCAAAAGTCAATTTTAATTTAGACAATAACAATATCGATATTTAAATTACTGAATTATTCTTAAGAATAAGAGGGTGTGTTCCATCAGAGTAAGTCTTAGTTCTGACTCCTTTCAGTTGAATATAAGCTTGAAACAACACTTGGTTTTTTGCTACAAATCTCAAGCAGTTGCACTCTAAAGTTAAGTGGGTCACATTTGACCCAGTCTCTATGCTGGATGATGGATATCCACAAAAATGCCAAATAAGTTCCTAATAAAGAAAGATGAGTTGAAATGGAAGGAAGTTATAGCACGTAGGTATTTGAAATGCACATTTTAATTTTCTCAAGCCAAGAACTGAGCTGACTCTCACTTATCAGAAACTTGTACCTATGCCTGCCAGGCATTGTTTGTGACTCTATGTACCTCAGACACAGGCAAATTTCCACACCTACTCAGCAAATTACTAAAAGGACAGATCCTGCTGAATTAAAAACTCACAGATTCCAGTGTTGGAAGAGATCTCAGTAATTCTCTATTCTTATCTCCAAAGCACCTAACACATGGTTTTCTTGCCTTTAAAGATCTCCAAGAGGGGCACTCCAAACACTGGGAAATGTTTTGGTCCACACGGTTGTTCAAAGCATCTATGTCATTTTGGCCAGCTCTATATGTTAAGAAGTTTTTCTTTGCATAAAGTCTAAGTTTTCCTCTTTGCAACTTTTCCTCCTTACTTCCAACTTTTCTCTGGGGACAAGTCAAACAAATCTAATCCCTATTCCATGTGAGCACTTTTTGAATATTTGAAGACAAAAACCACAACCCTTAAGTCTTCTCATCACCAAGCTAAACATCTTCAGTTTCTTCAGCCAATCCTTACAAGACATGAACCTTGAACTCCTCACACCATCCTAGTTTGCCCTACTCTTGAAATTTTCTATGTTTTCAAAGGACTTCCTGAAATGTAATTTCCAAAATTTAGTAAACTACTCCAGATGTGATCTAACAAGAGAACTAGTATTGGGACTATCACCTCTTCACCCTTAGACACAGTGCCTAGAATCTATTTACATTTGGGGCTTCCATATCGTACTATTGTCTCATACTTATTGTTCTTACAGTTTGCTAAAATCCATATCGTACTATTGTCTCATACCTATTGTTCTTATAGTTTGCTAAAATCACAGGATCTTTCTTTTTTTTAGATGAGAGTCTATCGATAGCTTACCAGTTTTGTGCTTTTAAAGCAAAAGCCTTTTATACACACTATTAAATTTCATCTTATTTGATGATGTTCAGTGTTCTATCCTGCAAAGGTCTTTGTTAATCCTTACTTTGCTATCCAGCATGTTAGTTATTCCTTCCAGTTCCGTGCCATCTGAAATGTGATAAATATGACATTTATGCCATTATCATTGTGAAAAATATCAAACTACTCATGGTCAAACACAGATCCATCAGTTGCTCCCCAGGAGACCTCCTTTTCAAGCTAATATTGAACCACTGATGGCTTTTCTTGGGGTCCAACTATTTTTTCTGTTCCAAAGTATATTAGTTTCTAATCCGTGGATCTCCATCTTTTTGGCAAGAATAACATGAGACTTCATTAAATTGCTTACTAAAGACAAATGATGGGTAAACAATATTTAAAGTCCTTTGACCTATCAATTTAATAACTATCCCCCCAAAATGAAATCAAGTTAGTATGGCATAACTAGATTATAATGAAACTAGACTCATTCTTTTGTGACCACCATTTCCTCTTCTAGATATTCACTCATCAACCTTTTGATAAAAGGTTCTAGATTTTACCCATTACTGAGACTTCTATAAGTAAGCAGAGAGTCCAGATATAAATATTTTCACTGTCTGTCCCCCAGGCCTACAACTTTCTCCCCTAACCTCCCTGTCCTGGCTTCCTTGGCTACCTTTAAGTCTCAGCTAAACTATTACCTTCTGTGAGAAGTTTCTCCTAGGCCTCCTTAATTCGGGGGCCTTCCCTCTGAGATGACTCCCATTTTTTCCTGTATAGATCTTGTTTGTACCTAGTTATTTGCATGTTGATTCCCATAAAAGTCTGTGAGCTCCTTGAGAGCAGAGTTGGGTTTTCCCCCCTGAGGGATGTGGTTGATGTTGTTGATGACATCGCTGTTGTTATGTTTGTTTTATACTTTGGATTTCATTTTTTGCCTTTCTTTGATTACCAGAGGCTTAAGAAATGCTTATTGTTGATTAATATTCTCTCAGAAGCATCTTATGGTGCTCTTGATAAGAATTTTATTTTCACATGATTATTGTGCCCTTACACTAAAAGCATATCTTTATGGTTTTATTTAAGGGTTTTCTGTTGCTGGGATTTTTTTTTTAGGCTAGACTCGAGGAGCTTTAAGCATTCTGTTTAACAGGCTAACAATATCAATGTGCCATAATACTCTCCACTACAGAGTAAAGCTGTGGCTGCTTTTTCTCCCTATCGATTTTGAAAAGTGAGAGACATAGTGGCCCACTTATCACAGAGTAGGCAAGAGTCCAATGGGGAAAGGATTAATAAAGAAGTTTATAGACCTTTATTTAAACAACCAGCAACCACCTTCAACGCAGGCAAGAATATAATTTCACTTAGAAGAGAATATGTGAGAGCCTTTCATTAGTTTAATGGAGCCTCTTTAGTTACTGACATTCCTAGAATACTGCAGGATTACAAAGCAGTCCTCACAACATTCATCTGATCATCACAAAAACCCTGTGAGGATGACAGTGTGTGTGTGTGTGTGTGTGTGTGTGTGTGTGTGTGTGTGAAGTTTAAACCTGTGATTTCATGTTAAAGTGAAACTCCCAGGGTAGAAACTCCCTCCACCCATAAAGACACAACTATTCCTTTATAATTCATAGTCAGAGAATTCCCTGGGAAAGAGGTTATGACATGCCACCCAGGTATTCCTGACATGAATGATACATTTCCATCCACTATGCAACCTTATCTCTAAGTATTTTTAGCCTCATTTTGTAGAAGGGAAACCTGAAGATCAGAAGGATGAACTTACTTTCTCAGAGTCAATTGTCAGAGTCAGTTATTAAGAATTGAATTAAAAATTATACTTAGGTTTTCTGAATTCAAACCCAATGCTCTTTCCAATATAATAGAAAAGAAAAGGAATTCTGATATGATGGTTTAGGCTGCATAGTCTCTTTAAAAAACAAACCAAAAAACCCCAGCTTCCTAACAATTGGAGCTCTCCAGAAGTGGAAGGGTGTACCTCTGGGAAGGGATAGGTTTTCCCTCAGTGATGGTCTTTAAGTAGAGGTTGGAGAAGGGGGCACTTGTTGGGGATACTATAGAAGACATTTTTGCTCAAGTTGTTCTAAGGTTAACCCCTAAATGTCCCTCCAGCTCTGGAACTACATGGTTCCGTTACCCAATTCAGCAGTCATATGCGTGTGTGTGTTTGTATGTATGTGTGTGTATGGGTGTGGGTGTGCATACATACATACATATATACATACATATGTATATGTATGTATATAGGTGTGTGTGTATGAGTGTCTGTGTGTGTATTTAAATGGCCTCAAAGTAAAGAAAAGAAAGAAAACCAATGGCAGTCAGTTTTAACTCAGACCAAAAGAAGCAGCAGAATGTATTTCATCCTCTCACTGCTCTACCACCTTAAACTTTTCAGAATCTTTACCTCTAGTCACCCTTTATCTTTATGGAAATCACTGATTGTGGGCACCAATGCAAGTTGTGTATGGAAATTAATGATTTCTAAAGCCAGAGGAACTTATGTAATTTGAAACTATATCTCATCAAAATCTGCTTGCCAATAAAAAGAATTTTTTAAACTAACAAATACAATCAACCTTATCCTACAGGCTACCTCAGTGCTTTCAGAATTTGGGACAAATTCGGAATATGGATCACTGAGAACTGGTTCTGAATCACAGTCTTGGCCCAAAGTATACCCAGACTTCAAGAACCCTAAAATGCAAAAATTGAGGGATAAGTATCATATCTTATATATTAAATTCAAAAGTAATTTTCCTGAGAAACTTCTCCCTCCTCCAAATTTATATAGATATACACATGTGTATGCATGTACACATATGTGTGTACATGTATTTATGTGTATGTCTAACACTATTAACTATTTCAATGACTTTGCGAAAGTCACTTTTTATCTCTTGGCTCTTGCATTATCTCATTAGCAAAACTAAGAGGAAGGATGGGTTCATTGAATTCTGATGTACTTTCCAAATTTAAATCTAAATCAATATACAAAATGGGTAATGTATGTGTGTATAATACACATATGTATACACATAGATACATATCATGCATAGATCTATAGGTTTATATATATGCATGTATATATATACATACACATATGCACGCAAATTTCCAGTATCTGGAGCAAAAAAAAGAATGTTCCCTAAAAACATTTTCCATCTTTGTTCAGAGGCTCAGCTACAAAGAAATGAGACCCACTCAGGACCATTCTTCCTGTTTACCAATTATATTAGCAATAATTAGAGCTGAGAAGAGCTGTTACTAGACAATCAGCTGCTCACTGAGAGAGAGAAATCTGCCAAGACTCACATATATGATAACTTTCCCAAATGAAATATGTGCACTCATCAGGGTGAAACGAAAGCTTCACTGAAGCCTGTCTTTTCTTTAAAAAACAAACAAATAAAAAAGTCAGTTCACTGGAAAGTAAATGAAGTTAGGAAAAAAGGAAGAATGTGAATAGCAAATTTGTGAGGAAGTGTGTGTGTGTGTGTGTGTGTGTGTGTGTGTGTGTGTATAATGAAAGTGGCCATTCAGTAGGGGAGAAAAATTGCAAAGATCACAGATTAGAAGACTTTTATGAAAATTGCATCGCAAATATTTTTATTTGCACCTTGGGCAAGTTATTTAACATTCTTTAGCATCAATTTCTTGTGCAATTAGTGGTCTCCAAGGTCTTCCTCAATTCTAGCATCGTGAACCCATGATCAGCCTCCCAGGTTCTTTATCATGCAACAGAGCCCAGCCCAGATTCCACCTTCTCAATCTTGCCTTCTCTTCCCTCCCCTAGCTGTTAGTGTCCTTTGTCTCCTCAAAACTTCCAAGAACATTTTATGACTTTCTTCTACTGATCATTGTCTTGCATTAAACTGGTAGATCATGAAAGTGATGTATCCATCTGCTTTCCTCCCCGCCCCACCAAAAATATATGTGTATATACATACATACATACATCAGAATTCAATTAGTCTCCTCCCAGTTTTACTAATGAGATAACACAAGAGATAAAAGAAGTGACTTTCTCACGGTCATAGAAGCAGTCATAGCACAGCATTTGAAACAAGGTCCTCTGACTCCACTGTATTACAAGGGTGTCAGTTTTAATCTTTATATTCTCTGCATCAAGCACAGTGCCTTGCATACTGTAGATGCTTTTCTTGTTAAATATATTCAATGAAGAAATCAATTTTGTAGTTATATCTGTTCAGTTAGGAATTTTCTTGTATTTGGATCACCGGAATTTAACAGTGCCTACCAAGCAGTGAACAACTAATAAATTTTTTATCTAAAATCTAAGGTTCATTCAAGAAAAATCAAAATGCAATTATTAATATTGACTATCTGCAAGAATTATGCCACCTCCTGCAGGGGCACAGAAACTGGATCAGAATCACAGACTCCCTTGCCCCAAAAAGTTTATAGACTAATAGTATCCGAGATGTTTACAGGTGAATCAAATAGAAATTAGACCTTCAGTGCAAAGGAGAGATCAAAGTAAATTCTATTAAAATTGCAGAGAGACCCCTTGTAGGTGCAATAACCTGAGAAGGTTATATGGAGAACATGTGGCCTCAGTAGTTTGTCAAGATTGACATCTTTACCACAGATATCACAGCACTTTAAATAAGAGCCTTGATTTAATCAGTGTCTTGAAGTCCTCAGTTTACAATTCTCAAATTTTCTGGTGCAATATTTTGAGTTGGTGTCATATTACATCATCATAGTCAACAGTCTGCTCCATTGAAGGAAGGAGGGAGGAGGGAAAGAAAATGGAAGTTTGTCACCTCCAGCCTCCCTATGGGAAATATTTCCTTACACTGCTTGATACATCACCATGATGGAATGGTGGTTGGGTTGTGGGTGAATTGGAAATTTGGATGGCAGTGTGATGAAGTGAACAGTACTAAATTTATAGTCAGAGGACCTTGGGTCAAATCCTGCCCCACATGCTTACTCTCTGTGCAGCCTTGACCTCCTTAATATCTCTAGATTCCAGTTTCCTCAAATATAAAATGAGAAGATCAAATTAGATGACATTGAATGTTCCTTCTGGCTTTCAATCCAGGATCCTATGACAGTACTTTAGATAAATTTTGAAGCTAGGGACAGTCACTTTGGAGGAAGTCCAGGCTGGACAAAATATCACAATGTAGTTGAGTTTGAGGGCATCTCTGGAAGTGCATTTTCTGATGAAGTGAGTTGGACACATGATTATATGTGGTTGTGCCTTTTTCTTCTCAAAGAATGTATGATTCATGAAGGCAGCGACTACTTTTAATTTAGTCTTTGAATATCTCCCAATGTCTGACAATGTTCTGTATTCATATAACCTGTCTCATTTTTCGCTTCCTCAAAATAGAGATGTTGATGTATGTACATCACAAATGTTATTGTGAGAATCAAATAGTAAAATGTATGCAAAGAGCTTTGCAAGTTTTATAGGGCATTGTAATTGTCAGCTGTGTTGATGATAGCCATTTATTATGGTTTTTTTTAATTTATGATTACTCTGGTGTTGTTATATTTTAAGCAATAAGTATATTTATACAAATTCTACTGTACCAAAGTGACCTTTGTTCATAGTCTTCCCGTTAATATTTGCCCTGTCTCCTGAAAAGATCAAAATTAATATTACCTTGAGTTACTACTGTATTGATACTACAATGCAATTGATTTTATGCTATATTGATTTTTATAATTGAGCCCACATCTGCCCAAAACCATATTTCTATGTCCTTGAGTTGAGCTCAGAAATTCTGCTTTCTGAGTTAGTTTAAAATTATAATTAAAAGAAAAATTGTTGTTTCTCATACAGGTAGCCTGAATATCTGCTTGTTACCTTTCATCATCAAATATAGATTAACATTATAGGTATGTATGTATATATGTCTATGTACATATAGTTTTATATATATATATATATATATATATATATATATATATATGTATTGATTACTGGAAATGTTTTACAAGATGCACATCTATAAACCATATCAGATTGTTTACTGTTCAGGGAAGGGGGAGAGAGAGGAAGGAAGGAAAGAAAGATAGAATTTGGAACTCAAAAAAACCCCAACAAATAATAAAAACTGCTTTTACATGTAACTGGGAGAAAAGAAAATATTATTTTAAAAAATAAATATTTATATGTATGTATATGTGTATGGATATTTATGATAAAGAAAGAATATAAAAAACAACATCCCCTGCAAAGACCAGCTGCTTCACAGAGGGAATTTGGTCTAATATTTCATATTTCCAGAGTCTTGTACACAGCAAATTTCCAGATAAAAGTTTATTGCTGATCATGATGGTGAGTATTAAAAAACTTTTTTTGTTTCATATGATATTGTAATTGGCTTTAGGTGTGTGACATTTAGGCTACTTTTTGGCATATTCACTAATAAAGCAGCTTTGTCTATGCTTTTTTTTTTCATTCCTTTGTTTCAAATGTTCATTTTAAATAATCTTGACAAGAAATTAGTCTGAAATGCAAGTTAATGCTTTGTTATCATCCTTCCTAATGAGATGGCCAATAAAAACAAAACCAGAAACAGCAAGCACAAAAGTCAATTAGAGATGTTTTCATTTTCTGTTGTGTCTAATCATATAGCTTTTTAAAAAAATCAAATGCATACAATATTTTATAACTATTTTAAGAGTCATTGTGCAAAACTATATTTAATAGGAGAAATAATCCAAAAAATCACAGATTTGTTTGGTAGTTAAACATATTTTCCACGTGATTTTAACCATATGTTGACCATATGTGGCATGAATATCACACAACTGACCTTCCATCAATAGGACTTCAGTATTTTAAGTAGTTTTCCCAGAAGTAATGACAGGTTAGCATTATTCCATTAACACTCTCTTACCTAGAATCTCCTTTGGACCAACCATGTACTTTCAAGTAGCCAGGACAAGTGTAGGGTATGGCAAATTAAGATAAGCTGTCTCAAGTAGGCCTTAAATGTATGTCCATCATCTTCTTAGTACTGGACTTCAACTAGCTTAACTAATTGCACTTGCTTCTTAAATCAAGAAGTATTATTTTGTGCCTCTTTAATTGAGATGCAGGATGTGTGTGTGTGTGTGTGTGTGTGTGTGTGTGTAAAAGTTGTGTGTGTACTGAACAGAGTGCTGGATTTGAAGGAGGTTTGTTCAGTCTTTCAAATGTGTCTGATTCTTCATGACCTCATTTGGGGTTTTCTTGGAAAAGATACTGGAGTAATTTTCCATTTTCTTCTCCAGTCCACTTTACAGATGAGGAAACTGAGGTAAACAGGGTTAAGTGACTTGTCAGTGCCATACAGTAAGTACGTTTCTGAGACCAGATTTGAACTCAGGAGTCTAAGCCACCAAGCCACCCAGCTGTCCTATTTGGCGGAGGACCTAAGTTCAAATCCCACCTCAGACATTTACTGGTTGTGTGATCTTGAGCAAGTGATATGCTCTCTTGGAGGTGACAACAACATCTACCTCAATAAGCTGTAGAGATGAAATGAGAATTATTTTAAATGTTTGTAAAACTTAAAGGTATTATGTGACTACATTTGTTATATTTAATAAGTTCACACCTACATAACACTTTACAGTTTATAAAATACAAAAACCTTGTGAGGCACTCAGGTAAGACTGGACATGAGTAATTCAATGAATGTCATCTGTGAAGCCAGATAATTGTGAGGTTTTTTTCCTTTTTTACTATCTTAGCACCAAATAACATCTTCATCTTTTCACTTTCCTTGTAGAAACAATTTAAATGATACAATAAATGAACTAATATTTATTAAACACATATGATGCTGGGTTTAGGGGGAAGATACAAAATTCAGATAATAAAAAGAAAAAATTAAATGGTGGAACATAGGTATAAAAATGGATATCTATGTCACCTTTTCTTCCAGGTAAAAATAATTCATTACACATCAAGCATTGTACAAGACTGAGTATATAGCTTGGAGTCAAGAAGTCCAAGTTCAAATCTTTCTTCCAACACTTGAATCTCTTTGTGTTTCATTATACAACCCTCTCTGAAGAAATCACAAAGGCCTTGCAGTCTTATGTGTCATGCATATGTGCAAATACTGCACAAAATACATAGCTGGGAGACCTTTCTATTGAGAAAGCAACTTCTATAACTTGAATAGGATTCCCCTTTTTCCCTGTCAGCAGATCAGCTAGGTAGTTGAAAATGGAATGTGTGTATGAGCATGTGTGCATTTGTACTCAAGCATTATAAAGCAGGTAATGCAAATCACACCAGGATAATATCTTAATTTCTTCACATACTTCCCAATCATATTCAGCAATCATGCCCGATATAGCACACTAGGTGACAGGTGATAACTACATTTTGCTGACAGTTCTTTGAATATTCTCTGACATCTTGTGCTAGACTTAACAAGACATGTTGACTTCAATAATCAAAGCAATTTGTATACAAAGTAATGTCTTTAATCTTCAAATAAATATACTTGTGAGCATTTATTTTAAAGCTTACCCATTTTTGAGAAAGGTTCTCAGTGTCAGAATACAAAGGAAAGAGTTAATTGTGTCCATTTTTATGAAATTTTTCAATTTCTTGGTGTGGCTTTTTTTAAATTGGCTAAAGAAAGAAAAGAATATTCTTCAAGTTCAGAACATATACCTAACATATCTAATGTAAATCTTATTTTTATGAATACCCAATGTTACCTTGTCAAGTTATTTCCCTCTGAATGAAACATATCTATTGTTATGTTTGTTCTGCATATCCTATATCAATCATTTAACAATATTTATTAAGCACCTACTATGTATAAGGCAGTGAACTAGCTACACCAGATACAAAAACAAAAATCAGACTCAGTCTTCTTAGAGGACTAATATTCTATGTACAGTAAAATATCATATGTTGTATTCCACATTCTAATTTTTTTAAGTAGATGTATATGGGACAGCTAAGTGGCACAGTGGACAGAGCACCAGCCCCGGAGTCAGAAGGACCTGAATTCAAATCCAGCCTCAGACATTTACTAACTATATGACCCTGTACAAGTCATTTAACTCCCATTGCCTCCAAAACAAACAAATAAAAATATAGTAGATATATGTTATATAAGATGTTCTGAAAGACACGATAACATAGTAAATGGAGGGTCAAACTAGGGGTCAGGAACCCCTGGACTCTAATACTAACCACGTAACAATGGCCAAGTCATTTAATCTCTCACTGTCTCAGGAAACTCCCTAAGACTCTTAAATAATCATGCATGAGCTGAGAATCTACCTCAGGGGAGGGGAATTCCACATTATGAGTTTGCCTGCACACACACATATATGTACACACCTATGGGGGGGAGGGATAGTGGGGTCCAATAACCTCACTGCTAAAACAAAACGTGCTATGGGAATGATGGAATGACAAATGACTTCCAGTGTGAGAACACAAAAACATACCATCAATGGATGGAAAGAGCTAATTTAATAATACTTACAATCATAGTCCCCCCTGCCCAAGTCTCCATAACTGCTGCATTAGCTGTTGGGATTTCTCTACTTTCCTAACTCAGGGTTCACTGCACAATACACTGATTGCTTTTTGTTTACGATTTCCTGATTTACTATTTCCTGAAAACATGCAAAGGGTACTCTTCAAATCTTATCTGTAATCATTTTCATTGATTTTCTGTAAAATCATAATGCCCTTTCATTCTTTTCAGTTTTATTTTCATCATCAGTAATGCTAAACACTACTGTTTACAATCTAAGACCCTAAAATTAGAAGGGTCTCCTAGTCAAGAGGTCAAATACATATCTGACAGACAACATGAACAGCCCAAACAAGATCAAATTGTAATTGGGAAATATTTAACAAAATAAATAAAAATACAATAAAATATAGATAACCTTTCATTTTTAAAACTAAATCAATATACAGCCTGCAGGGATCCATATGCATGAACTGGGGGAGGGAGGGGCCGTTTCCATTTAAGTTTGAGACCAATGCACAATAGTTCAATCTATTCCTGAGAAAGAATTCTCAGGAATTCAGATGGCAAAATGTCATTCAAATTCTGATGAAAAGGGGATGGTGGTATATCAAGAAAGGGTTCTATTTTCTGAGGTTTCTGCCTTTTGAGGACAAATAGTCCTTTATCTACACACCATCCCTTCGTATTCCTAAAGAGAGCTAGTATACCCTATCCCCTTCAAATTCTTTCATTTAATTTAAATATCCCTAGTTCCTTCAATCTGTTCTCATGTGCTTTGTTATTAAGGTCTTTTACCATCCTCAACATCTTTTTCAGGATATTCTCCAGCTTGTCTAGATCCTTCTTACAATGTAGCGAACAGAACCAAATACACTCCAGTCATAGTCTGGAATTGACCTTGTAATGTAGCCCAAATATATCATTTTACAGATGAGGAAACTGAGGCCCAAGAAAGTGAATTATTCAAGGGTACACGGAATGACAAAGCTAGGATTAATTGTTGACTTCACTGTGTAAAAATACAGATCCTAGGTTACTCACCATTTTCCTCCTCCTCAGAATCATTTCTGCTTGTGTCTTCAGAAATTCATTCTTGAGAGGTTTTCATTAATCTTGAGAAAGCATTCTTTCCAGAAATTAATCATTTGAATTTTATTCATTATTTCTCTGGACCCCTCGAATCTGCTCTTCCAAAATCAAACTTCCATGTTAGACCATTCCTGAGTTTCCTCTCTTTCTCCACCATAACCATCCTGATCACTGCTATCCAAGGTTGCAATTATTTTTACTGAAATAATCAAATTTTCCTTGGTCAGAAACTAGTACAGAATCACAACTCCCCTTGTTGCTTCCTTCATCTTGTGAAGGATGAAATTATCATTAGGTAAGTCAAATATTTATTGACTATTTTGCTCTTGTCAGAGAGACACTGAGCAACTACCTGGGTAGTTGAAGTTTCTCATTACTTTGATATTAGGTATTCATATGAGATTTGCAGTCTTTTTTCTCAATTCTTCATCCATATCCTCCTTCTGAGTGGGTGATCGATATATACTACACCCCCAACGACAATATTACTTCTATTTTTCCCCTCATTGATCTTTATCCAAAAGTTTTCCACCACATTCTCTTTCTCGTGACTATAATTCTTCACAAGAATTGGAGTAAAATATCAGCAAGTACTTAATCTTTAATAAATAAACCACCAATGTGTTTTATTCCTCCCACTCTCTTTATTCACAATTCAGACAAGTTTTAATAAGGATCATAACAAAAATTTGTAAGATAATATTGTGTAATATAGAATTCGTAATAAGAATTTGTAATATGATAATATTGTAATAATAATTTGTAAAAGTAGTAACAATGCTACTTCCATCACATTGGGGATAACATAATCTTAGATAAATTATAAAATCTTAGACCATTAAGGGCTACTCCTTTACTGGTCTCCTTGAGTCAACTTCACTCTCAGTGGTATTTTAATGTGATTCTCAGCTTTCTTGGGAACTGCTTGATTAACCACTCTTGAAGCAATAAATATGAAATAATGTGATTTCCATTTGGTTGATTTTTGAATATTTTGCCATTATAATTCTATTTTAAAAGTTCCCAGCCCCCATTTTTTCCAGGGAGCTAATGAGACTGGTTTTTAAGGTGGTTGATGTTTTTTTTTTAAATGTCTCACACTTGGAGGATCTAGAACTACAGTCATCAGCCTTGATGAAATGAAACTCAAGCTAAATGGTTGGAACTGCTGTGTTGCACAAAGGCTGAAACTCTCTCCATGCCTCATGTATGGGAAATGAATTGGCAAGTGAGTCAAGCTGCCCGAACAGGATGCTTCATTAAGCGTGGTGCTGAAATAAAAAGGCTGCTTGATTCATAAACTCAAGGTAGGCTTGTAAGAAAACAAGGATGGTAAGGAAAGAAATGCCAGATTATTTCTATAGCTAGAAACCTCATGCAATCCTCTGACTACCATCCCTGTGAATCAATGTTATTTTTGTCTTAGCCTTTGTCTAAAGCTGTGAAATGAACAAAAATTGAACTGCTTTGCAAGGACCTTCTGGCATTAGACTAAGAGCTTTACACTTGTTTTTTTACCAAACCTCCATTCATTCTTTCTTTTTCTCTTATAAGAATTCATGGGTGACTTGTCCATATCCTCCCATAATTCTGCCATCGGTGATATACCCTACATGCTGGGAGCCTTCCTCAATTTCTCCTGACATAATGGGAATACTAAGTGAGGACATGGACAGATCATTGATTATCCCTTGGTCTCACCACATGACTAGTCTACCTCCTTTTAGAGACATACAAGATAAGTAGACAAAGATTCCCCCCCCTTCAAGGGGGGAAATGGTATTATTTTTGTACATCAATTCCTAGTCTAGCACATAGGATCAAAGGCTAATGGTTTCAGAGTTGAGAGAAACATTAAATGGCATCCCCCAATTTACAGATGAGGAAAAAGACATAGGGAAATTAAGTATTTTATCCAGTGCAACACAATTAATGTCTGAGCCAGGATTTCAACCCAGGTCTTCCTGACCCTAAATCCAGCATCCTGTTCCCTATTCCATGAGCCCTCTAAGTACTTAATATGTGCTTGATGACTGGTTGATCTGTCTTTTGAGGAAACAGCCACATTATTGGTATCTCAAAGCTATTTGAGTATTTGAGAAATACTTATAACAATTATGTAATCGTGCCTTTCATAATAAAGTCATCAGAGGATGTCCAAACAAAAATAAAACAGCTGGATGTCAGCTAAGGGTGCAGTGGACAGAGTGTTGACCTTGGGATCAAGAAAGGCCTTCAGGGTTGCTGTGAGGGTCAAATAAGATATTTGTGAAGTGCTTCAAAAATCTTATAATGCTCTATAAAGGGTAGATATCATTATTAAAACCAACATTAAAATACAGACACACATGGGCTAATATATATTTTTCAATTTAGTTTGCAAAGTTCTCTCTCTATATATATGTATGTATACACATATATACATGTGTATGTACATATAACATGTTCTATAGTCAGTACTGAGTAGAATATCAATAATATTACAGTAGAATGGGGGGTGGGTAGAGTATTGGCTATGGGGTAATAGGAAAGAATTGGATTTGAATCTAGGATCTAACACTTAGCAAGTGTGTGATTCTAAGAAAATTATATCCTCTCTCTGAGTTTCTTCACCTGTTTCTTCAGTCTGTTTCTTCACCTGGAAATAGGTTACCTAATGATCAAAATATCTATGTATCAGAGACACAACTTGGACCCAGGTCTTCCTGGCTCTGATACCAGATCACTGCTATGCCACACAGATTATTATAGGACAAATACTATCACTCCCATTTTTCAGGAAAGGAAACTATTTTTCAAAGAGTTTGAGTGATTTCCCTAACTTCATCCAGAAGGTAGCAGAACTGAGAGTAAAAGTTAGTTCGTCCAATTCCCTATCAAATTCTTTCTGACACACTGCTTCTCAATCAACAGGCTCAAACTCAGCTTAAATAGCACAAGTAAGGCAAGGCAGCAGCAGGAAAGTGACTGCCTATAATACCATAAGGGAAGAAGAATTTCAAGGGTTTGGGTTGGAAGTATTTCTGATGAAAATATCTATGAGGGAAGAATTACATTATCTGAGTATGTGTGAATACTTCCAATAGTTAATCAGGTCAGACAGTGAGAACAGCTACCACAAAATCTTAACTAAGGTGGTCCATACCAAACCACTGAGAACGTTATAGACAAGTCAGCATCACACGTTCAATTCAACAAGCACCAAAACCCACGTGTAGCACCAAAGGGTAGCAAAATACTAACATCAATGCCAGGCTTGAAGCAGACACTGTTTAGGGACTGTCTCACTCTGCTCTCTGTCTCTGAACTTATGAACTATCCTCAAAGTCAGTTCTAGAAAAGGACTTTTACAATAATACTTTAGCTTGGAGGTCTCGCTAGCATAGAGGAGTTATTCAAAGTCCACATTGGAGAGGGGAGGTCAAATATGTAGGTGTACCCTCAAAAACTGTGAAATCTATGCATGCTTGCCTATCATAACTAGCATCTGCCAATTCGAGTCTCTGTCTGACATCAGAGAGCACAGCATGCTATTTAATCATTCCAATTTTGTATTTACTTAGAAGTGTATGATTATGGAAGAAATCAAGACAGTCTGGCGTACTATACGTGTCATGGAAAGTCAGTAACATGCCTCAGGTATGCTATTAAGCCAGAAATCAGGGCCAAAGAACAGGCTTGAAAGTTTGCAAAACTCAAGTCTATGGGATTCCAATTTAGAATGAATAATTAAAACATTTATCCTATGTTAAACTTTAAAATCATTTTATTAAAGTAATAACACATCTCTAAGAACATGGATTTCAAGCATTTTCATATTTTTAGACAGTTGTGTGGAAAAAACTCCTCTGGAACTGAGAAGACATATAGGACCATGTCTTAACTAAGCAGAATTCTGTCTTCCAAAGCCAAGAGCTTTAGAATATCACTAGGCCCACAAGTTTTGCATGGTATGTGAATTTCTCTCGGGGTTTTCCCTAACATCTTCTACTAATCCATCATTAACTAAATATTTTTCTAAAGGAAAGATGCATTCCAAATAATTCCTCAAAGAGACTTTCATGCAATAGTAAAGGGATTTTCAAAAGAGAAATTAGATTCTTTTAATTTCATTGTCTGATTGACTTTGGATGTTTTAAAAATATTCTCTTTGGTCCCTTAGTTCGTGGTTTAGTGCTTAACTTATTGGCAAAAACAATATCAGTCAGTTAACAAGCACTTACCCAGACACTGTGCTAAGCACCAAGAACACAAAGAAAGGCAAAAGACTCCCTGTTCTCATAAAATTCATGGTCTAATGGGGGAGAGCATATTAAAACAACAATAACACCATCATTAACGGTGTACAAAGTACTTAAAATATTATCTCATTTGATAATCACAATGACTCGTAGAGATAGGGCTTATTAGTATCTCCATTTAACAGATGTAGAAAGTGAAACAAAGCTTAAGTGTATTGCCTAGGTTCACACAGTTAGTAAGTGCCCAAGACAGGAACTGAACTCAGGTCATACTAATTCCAGGTTCAATGCTCTAGCCACTGAGCCACCTGGGCATGTATAAGCAAAATATGTACAGGATAATGTGGTGGGTAAGGAAACAAAGGTTTGAGCTTCTGGGCATATAATTTATTAAGCAATTCATGGCAACTGCCCAACAAATCAGGACTAGTAGTCTTTAATTTTGTAACTGAACCATGAATATAAAGAAAGATTGTTATACATTAAAAACAATCAAGTAAGGCCAATTGCTTAAAGTGAAACAATTAACCAGGATACAATATTAGGTAATCTGATTTCTAACTGGATGAAAGAGTAGTAACTTTCCAAATTGGGAGGGAGAGAGAGTGACCAGGTACAATTCCCTAAAATCAGAAAAAGAGGTATCCCAATAACTTGAAAGTAATCAACAGAGGGAAGGCACTGGCACTAGGGAAATTTGAAAAGACTTGCTGTAAAAAATGGGATTTTAGCTGGGACTTAAGGAAGCCAGGTAATCCAGGAAGTGAAAATGTGGAAGGAGAGAATTTCAGGTGTGGGGGAAAGTCAATGAAAATAAATAGAGTTAGAAGATGAAACACCCTGTTCAAGAAATAGCAATGTAGTCTAAAATGTCAAGTTTTCAAAAAAGAACTGATAACTGGCTTTACTATAATCTAAAATGTGCCTTCTACAAATGAGCCTAAGAGGAAGCTAAGAGAGTAATGAAAAATAAATTCCCAATTGAATGATTTTTTTTAAATAGACAAATGAAAATCTACAATTCAGATCACAAAGGAGGACACATGACTTTCAAATTACAAAATGGTCAGGAGATCAAATGAAAAAGAAAACTGGCAAGAATAAGGCAATGAAATTACTCCCATGAGGGAGAAGGGTTACAGAATAAACCAAACTAAGCAAACCCAAGAGGAAACAGATCATCTCATCCTTCAGGAAATACATCAACAATGATGTAGAAACATGCAACAGTAGAAATGCCTCTGTAAGTCTTCAGAAAAATGATGAGGCTACAGAAATCAACTTCTCCCAAGGACACAAAGGGACAAAACACAGACATACAAACATGTCACTCGACTTGATCGATGAGAATTTAATGGTGTGTTAGAGTGTACCACAAGTTGTCTGTGAGAAAATCTAAGACGTTTTCATTTTTCTTTATCTCACCTTTTATACTGTCTGCACTGAAAACATACTCCAATACCTCATCAGCATGTGGAGGTGACCCTGAAGCCTCAAAAGTTATGCAGGTGGGATCTAAACTCTGGCAAGTCTACCAGAGTTCTACCAAGAAGACTATGTGATATATAAATGATTATTCTCCAGTGTCCAAAATTCGGCCCAGGTGACTCCAGAGACATTCAGCATTAAAATGGCTTCAGGAATGATTTTTTTAACTATAACTTTTTAAATATCTTATTAATGCTTAAAAATACATGTCACTTTCAATACATCTACCAAAAGAACCCTCCTATATAATTAAGAAATGCAATACCTGCACTAGCCCATCTCCTCTTTAATGACCTTGTCAAATGGCCATCCAACCTTTGCTTGAAGACATCTAATGAGAAAGAATGCACTACTTCCCATGTTAGCTCTCACAACTTGTACTTTTTGAATTGTTGGAAAATTCCTCTTTGCATCTAGATTAAATCTGTTTCTGTACCTTCCACTCGCTGCTTCTAGTTCGGTCTTTGAGAGTCAAGCAGGACAAATCTAAGCCTTTCCACATGATATCTCTGGAAATTATTTATAGATAGCTCTCATGTTGCTACTAAGACTTTTCCTTCACCAGCATAACTGTCTCCAGTTACTTCAAGAGATCTTCAAATGACATGATTTCAAATCTGTTCAGCTAGATGATGCAATGGATAGAATACTGAGCCTGTATTCAGGAAGATGACTTTTCACTGGCCTTGAATACTTTCTAGCTGAGTGACCCTACTAAAACCTTAGATTCCTCAACAATAAAAATGGGGATTAAAATAGTACCTACTTCACAGAGTTGTTGCCAATGTTAAATGGGATATATTTGCACAGTGTCTAGCACATAGTAGACACTGAATATTTGTATCCTTCCCCACCCACACTCCTTCTTTATTACAAATGAGCACATATACCCAAAGGCCATGGCCTTCATTTAAAAAGTTTGGGAGATATGGAGATATTCCTAATGAATTGGCATCCAAGCTAGCACAGGATTCCAAAGGCTCATCCATTACTTAAACCCTCAATTTTCAAAAAAAAAAATGGTGTTTAAACTAACCTCTATCAATTTCATGTAAAGTATAGCTGGCTGTAAGCAAAGAAAATCTATAGATGAAAAATCTCAATGGATAAGACAAGAAATTTGGAGGCACATTGTTCATTTTACAAATAGCTCCTTTCTTTATAAAATAATTTGTCATATGATTCCTTCAAATGATGGATCACTCTAGAGCTTTTAAAATATGATTCAATATATCAATTTTCTATTTGCATGCAACTTTTCAGGAAGGATCATAGATTTAAAGGTGAAAGGGACCTTAGAAGCCAGCTTTTCCAACCACTTCCCAGTGATGAAATTCAAGATACGATTTGTTCGTATTCAAACAGGTAGTGAGTAGAAGGGCTGCGATTCAAAACAAGGTCCTCTCTTTCCAAATTCAGCACTATTTCCACTCCCCCACAATCTGATATGTATAAATGGGACATCTATGAGTCAAAACTATTCTTCCCTGTCTTATTTCCCTTCCCTCCTCTCCCAGAATCCCACTGCTTGGCATTTATTCCTTTGCTCTCTATAGGCTAGAACTCTTGAGCAATTAATATCGTGTCAGTCTGGCTGATCCCATCCCCACTACAAATGAAGCCCGTGGTCACAAGGTAAAAATCTCCCAGCTTCAGAAAATTCCACAAGGATCCTCCTTCAGCAAACAATGAAACAAAAAAAAATCATTTCTTGCAGTTGCCATAAATTAATCTTTAGTGAGAACCCACTCGGGAAAGGAGAGACAAAAAAGATGCCCCAGCAGTATGTGTTAAATTTACAGCAGAATGCGGTCCTCAGTCAGAACAGCAAAGTCAGAAGGTCTGACGGGCATCACTGTACTCTTTCTTGAGGAATGAACCTTTGATCCCTTCTCATCTCAAGTCATGCATCAAAAATAAAAAAAAATGAATGTAAATGTTCTCTCCTCAATATTTGATCTTGACAATAGCATCATAATAATTCTAAGCTCCAAGATGAGCACTGTGTGGGGTGCATTACTAAACGTCCCCAAAAAAACCTCTTCTCTGCTGGCTGCACAATCACGACTCAGCCAAGATTAAAATCTGATCCAAATGCCTTCTTGTATGAAGAATTAGCTAGTGTGAGGGAGAGTTATCAGGCACTCCTTAGGATGGTAAGTGCCACTTGTCTGAGCTAGGGAAAGTTCATCAGGAGAAAATAAAGATTAATCATGAAAGCTTAAAAATGGGATTTTCAAATGGAGCCATATAAAGGTCAAATTCACCTGACAAAAAGAAAAAAACAACCACTTCTACATAGTGTGCATAGAGAGGATCTCAACCCTTTACAAACAAATCACAAGAATAAGGTCTTCATACCCTAGAAAGAGTTCACAATACTTAAAACCAGGCCACTAGACCCTCTTTGATTCCTGGGCTAGGTCATGATACCTACCCAAAGAAGAAGGGAAAGGTAGGAGAGATATTTTACTACCAAGTGATCAAAAGAACAGAGACCAAAAGGATATAAGTCAAAGCTTAGGGAACCTGAGAAAAGACGACAAGAGAAAAGGATCATTAGGGAAAGCCATTGGGTAGGAAGCGGGGAGAAGACTGACAGGCAATCTTCAGAGGGCCTCCAGTTAGTTGGTAAGTCTCAAGTAAAGGAGGATCTAATGCCTCAGGAATCATGTCTGTGGGGCACCTGAACCCTGGGTTATTTCTAAGTATCTATGAATGACTGATTTGCTTTTATATAAGACATAACAACTATCCAAACAAATAAAAAATAACCTGCAAAACCTTTTCACCAGTAGGTACCAGCTTTAGCTATCCTTTCCCCACTCACCACTGTCACCCAGATGTCATATCTACAAACAGTCATTTTCTTTTAGGTCTGGCCAATCAATTTCTCATTCTAGGCTCCAGATGTCTGAGTTAAGGAGTTAGCTCTCTATGCAAACGAAACATAAAAATACATTCGAGATTTCCCCTTTCATGAAAAGTTCTTAACAGCTCAGGGCCTAGCAATGAGGTTTACATGATTTCTCTCTCTGCTGAATCATTCTTTTTAAATTCATTCCTTTAGTAAATTAATCTCATAGCCAGCTGCCCATGCATCTAGATGATGAACATATTGGTATTCTTAAAGGCTATGCCAGCTGAACAGTATTCCTGGCAGGTCTTTTCAAACTAGAAATGTTTTAAGCGAAGTTCTGGCTCCAGATTGGGTCTCCTCTCTGAGAACCAGTATTGCAAAGTACCTAGAAGGCTCATCACCTGTTGGTTGGCCATTAGGTGACAATTTTGAGTTTTTATGACCAATGTCACTATTATGCCATATGCTTTTTCAGGTGTGAAAATCTAAAACAAATAGAAAGCTCTAACTTATGAGGGAAATCCTACATTTGTTTAAAGTGGAATAGGCTACCTTGGAAAGGGGTTAAGTTCCCCAAACAGGCATTAGATAAAGGGTGTCAGAAATAGGATTGGTGTAATAGTTAGGTCAGCTGATTTGCATGACCCTTCTAGCTCTGCAATTCTTTGACCCTACGATAAAATCATTCTATCAGTCTTTTCCTTTCATTGCTAGCAATGTGTTAAGATGCACAACTTCAGACTCTAAATAATCATAATTGATGCCATCATCACAGTAGTTATATGTGCTTTGTTTTGCAAAGTCCCTTGGACATCTAATATTATTTAGTTCTCACAACAACCCAATAAGTTAATTGCTATTATTAGTTTCATTTAACAAATGAGGAAACTGAGGCTCACAGAGGTTAAGTGCTTCATTCATAGTCACACAAATAGTAAGTACTTGAGACAGAATCTGGACTCAGGTCCTCCTCGTTCCATGGTCAGTGCTTTATCCATTAGGCCACGTAGCTGTTTCTAATAATGTATTTATGTGTGTCAGCACCCAGAGACACACACGCACATACATGTGTGAATATGTTTATATATTGCATATATAGTGCTTTAACATTTGCATGATTTTGTATTATTTTACATAATAATTGCTAGCATTTATATAATGTTTTAAGTTCTGTGAAGAGATTAACAAGTACAGCCTTATTTATCCTCACAACAACCCTGAGAGGTAGGTGTGATTATTATTCCTATTTACAGAAAAAGAAACTGAGGCACAGAGAGATCAAGTGATTTGCCTAGGGTCACATAGGTATTAAGAATAGATTTGAACTCAGAACTTCTTGGTCCTAAGTCCAATCCTCTAACACAGATAGCCACCGAGCTGTTGAGACCCACTTTGATTCCTGGGCAGGACCATGACATCTCTTCATGGCAGTTTGGGGTTCGCAAGAACCTTGTGAGCTCGAGACTATGTGTAGTATTAGTGCCATTTTACAGACTAAGGTGTTATATTTTACAAACTAAGGCTCAGGGAGAGGCATGGACTAATCTATAATCACACAGCCAGCATCAGAAGCAGGACCTGAGCCTACCTCTTCTTAATTCAAAGTCCAAGACTAGCTACTCTGTCTGCCTCACAACTTGCTTACATTTCCCTGTATTAATAACGTTCTTCTTTGCCTAACTCAATGTGTCAATCACTTCGTTCTTTTTAAAATGTGTAAACTCTCTTTAATCAATAACAATGATTCCATCAGTTGTCACCAGAGCAGTCAAGTTATTGTAACAGCAAGCAAAGTGGAATTTGTTTCTTTGGAGTTGTTTTCCAGGTTCAGGCTAAATTGTGAGCACTGGAAGGTTCAATATTCTTTGAATCCTGAGAATTCACAGCTGTACTGAGTCATGTAGGTTTTGTGTCTATTGACTGAGCCAATAAGGAGCTGAGTCTTCATTATATATACTGGGAGGTTAGTATTTTACTTTGAAGATTCATTTATGAGAAGGATCTTGTGATTATCTAGTTGACACTCTGAGTGACCATATGTTCAGACCTCCAGTTGTTCGGGTGTAAAGGCTCTCTGGATCCAGGGATGGATATCAAGTGTATAGAAATACTGCTTTGATTCAGACAGTAGAGCCCTATGTGTTGGTTTTTATTTCTCTGTATTTTATGTTTGTTGAATAGATAGGAGGTTTGGTAGCTTTAGAAATGTAAAAGATAAAAAGGCCTATCTGGAAGGATTTGGTTGAACTAATTAAAGTGATTGTTGACCCCTCAAAAGTTGCTTCTCCTTTTATAAATGAAAATCTAAGGAGCTGGGATAGCAAGTCCCCCTTTGTATGTTGGGGTGCTTACTGATACAGTTATAATATAGTAGAGTGAAAGGTTTCCTATCATGCTTCTCAACATCTTTTCTTTAAGACTTTAAATATCATTTACTCTATGCTATGTCTTAGGTCTACCCTAATTTATCCATTCTTGATATACTACTACTAAATTTATTAATTAATAACACTTCATTCAATATTAAAGACACTATTCATTATTTAATTATTAAATAGCTAATAATTTAAGGTTTGCAAAGCACTTTTGCGTATGTTTGCTTATTTGATTCTCACAACAACCTTGTATATCCCCATTTTATAGATAAGGAAATTGAGGGCAGGAATGTTTAAGTTCTTGCCCAGGGTCACACATCTAGCAAGTGTCTGAGGTGAGAGTCTAACTCAGGTCTTCTGATTCCAAGTTCCTCACTCTCCACCGCACTATTTGCATATAAAGGGAAGATATTAGCTGAGAACAATCTTTCACTTACCTTCCACTTACAAAATTCTTTTTCAGCTGAAAGTAAATTTATTTGTGAAAGTAGTAAGCTAATGAAAAAATAAAAATGTTCAGAGAACATTTCATGAAACATACCTTCCTCTTCTCAGTAACAAGATGTGGTGGGGGAAGGCTTTGGCCATGGATATTGGTTTTGCTTAACTGTCCATGTTAACAAAGGAAATTTCATTGTCAGAGGAGGGGAATATTAAGAAGTGACTGTTGCTTTTTTTAAAGCCTTGATAGAATATTTTTAAAAGAAAAAAATAGGGGTTGTGAAAACAGTCTAATTAGCATTTTATGCCAAAGTTCCCTCAAATGGTGGCTTTAATGTGGGATTTGCTTCAAAGTTCTACTCTGCCAACCAAATTACTCAGTGGGTGAGGAGAATATCCAAGATAAGAACACTTAGGGCAACACTTAAGGGTAGGCTATGACAATGAATGCTTCTGAGAGCAGCAGAGAATTCAAACTTTCATTTGGAATTGAGTAAGTGCCTACTGTGTGCACAGCACTGGGTTCAAGTGTTTCTGCATGAGCTTCCAAGTTTAGACAAGATGGATCCTGGCAATAAGACCCACCCACTGCCCTCATGGACCTCACAGGTTGGTGGGCAGGTATGATTCCAACCTAGGTAAGTATATTCAACTACATTACCTGAGGTGATGACAGCAATATCCCCACCTTCCAGCACTGTGGTACTTTAGAACATACTTTCACATGCATTATTTCATTTCAGCCTCACAAAAATACTGTGAGGTAAACTAGACAAATAAAGTGCGTATAACATTAACCCATTTTATGAATTTAAAAAAAATTCAGGGTTTTATCACATTCATTTCTTGGGGGCAGTGCCTGATACTCTAGAGTCTACTGCCTGGGAGACTGAGCAAGTCATTTTGGGTCTTCCTTTCATCATCAACATAATGAGTGGGTCAAACTAGAGGATCTCTATGATCGATTCTTTCAGCTTTTAATCCATTATAATTCCAGAAATAAAAAGAAGTCAGTGTGAAAATGACTAGATCATCAGGACATCCTCAGGTATTTAAATCAATGGGACCATAGTTCAAATCATCACTAAACATCTTCAGCATCCATGCTTGCTTTTTCATTCAAGATTCCCTCACTTGTTTTTTTAAAGAAAAAATAATGACAAAATCCAACAATCTCAATTCCATTTTGTTTTTGTTTTGGAGGAAGATAGATAAGGCAGTTGGGGCTAAGTAACTTGCCCAAGGTCACACAGCTAGTAAGTGTCAAGCATCTGAGGCCAGATTTGAACTCAGCTCCTCCTGAGTCCAGGGCTGGACAACCCCCATAGGGGCCTTGTAACAACACTCTCAATTCTGACAACTTCAGATGATCAGCTGACTAATATTTCTAATATGAGACTCAATGAAAGCACTATGAAAATTGCCACACAGTAAAGATACAGGTGAACCGGGGAAAATAAAATTCTCAATTTATATTTTGTTCTAGTGGGGTATACTAGTACAAAATGTTCCTTTTTCTTCTAACAGCAATAGCATCTAAATTGCTAGAGTGTCTTCTCCAATAAAAGAAGTAAGTAGATGCTTCAGAACTGAAGCAAAGGCATCAGGCTACCACAAATGATCTCATCACCCAGAGAAAAACACTATTCATTGTGTATTTCAGATGGTGCAAAGCAGTGAAATGCACAATGCTTGGAATAATATTTGAATGCACAATATTAACAAAATATCTCTGATGAATACAGTATAAGTGTGGCAGTTTCCATGGAAACAAGATTGAGTTTGCAAATTCCAATAGTGGGCAATGATTTTCAATTATGACTTCTACTAAAGAAAGAAAATCTGTTTTTTTTAAAAGTACATTGTCAAATTCATAAAATATTTTATACAATGTAAATGGAGACCATATTTGTGACATTTTATCAGGGTGTGTATGGGACTAGAAATGTTATTTTCCAAGAAGAATAAGGATCAAGTTCCCATTGTTTAAAAATTTTCATTTAAAGGTGTTCTAATCTGTTTTATAGCCAATAATTCATGAACAATATGTCTTCGAGAACAAAAAATTTAGCTTCTGAGGACCAGATGTAGGATGTGGTTCAAACTAGTATGACAACTTTCCAAAAATGCATGCTAAGGAATTCATGAACACCTAGGAGATGCAACAGGCAGATGAAAATTTAACATACTGATTATCTAAAGCAGGGAGGTCTCCATTGGCACTAAGCCCATGCCTATCCTGAGTACTTATGACTTCTCCCTCCTATGCCCCACTGCTGCTTCTAAGGTGGGAATAAGAAGGCAAATGGCCATACATTTCCAATTCCACTACTTCAAATTTCTGAGGAACATTTCAACTGACATTCATTCAGTACTAGTTATAAGCAAAACCATGTGCTAGATTCTACTGGATGTACAAAGCTTACCAAAGACACTGACCTGCCCTAAGGGAGGCCACATTGCCAAGTAAATGTGCTATTTAAGCATCTGTAGACAGACAAGAATGAGAAGGTATGATCAGGGTGGGATATACACTGGTATTTATTTTGTGTGTGCATGCCTGTGTGTTAACACACACATATGCATATACACATGTTGCATGTCCCTCCTTTGCTCCCCTCAAATTCAAACTTTTAACAGAAGTGACTAGTTTACATTTGTTCTTTGTATCCCCAGTACCTTGTATACCTGACATATAGTACGTGTTCAATAAATGATGAGAAGATTGGTATTTTCCAGTCCCAATCTCTAGCTGCTAAATTAAAGAATCATAGGTCCACAGCAGGCAGGAATCATAGAGGTCATCACAACCAAAACCCTTGGTTTACTAAGAAGGCCCAAGAGAGGTTAAGTGACTCCCTTAAGGTCATACAGGTTGTAACTGGTAGAGTAAGTATTTTTACCCACATCCTATCACTTCAAATCTAGCTCTCCAATTTCAGTACTCTTTCCCCTGTACCATACTGCATCCTAAACAGATCACACTGAGCTGGAATGGCTCCTCTATGCAACTATTTACTTATCACTTTAAACAAGTCACATAGAATTTGATCAGGTTGTATTTCCTGTTAATTTTCACAACACACAGTTAAGGAACAGTTGCTCTGGATTCTGAGCTATCATGGGAAATGAACCTCAAACCAGGCATGGGATCAAAAAGCAGGAACTGGAGCTGATGTTCCAGAATGCCTCTCTTGCTCTGAGTGGTTTTACAGGCACAGGCAGGGAGCTGCAAGTCCTCAGGCACTCAGAAGACTCTGCTGGACGGATAATACAGAACTGCAACCTGTGTGTGAACATTTGCTGAGAAGCAAGAACAGCCCTACCATAGAGAACAGCCTGTCCATATGTCTTCTTGGGCGCTGCCTGTGAGGAATGTTATGAGAGACTGCTGTGTATACACTGAAATCAGCAAGAGCTAATATTTTCCTATAGAGAGAAACCAATAGAGCATTTCACCATTTGTACAAGTATGGCTGAGAAGTTGAGTTGCCCCTGTGCACATCTGTGATGCAAGCTAAGTTTGTTTTCTGAATCTTTCTCTGCTCCTTCCCTAATTTAAACTGACCACCTGGCTTCCAAGGATCTCAATGCTGAGAATCCCACCTGGGCATCCTCTCTTCTGTCTCTTTATTGGAGTTTACTGCCTCATGTCTCATTGCCTTACGACCCTAGAAGGTAAATGAAGATGGTAAACTCATTTCCAATAAGGCTGGATGTGTTGAAGATTGTTACATAGCATGTTTGCATTTTAATCAGGGTCTTTAATGCTTTTAACCCAAAGAAATAACTGATGTTTATTTCAGGCACTATGAGATACTGAGGATTTAAAGGGTTGATTCCCCATGAACATATCTTACACTTTCTCAACTCTCTTCACCAGTGCTGTCCCCTAAGTGTGGAATGTCTGATCCAAACAAAAGAAAAAACCTTGCTTGTATTCCCCTGATGCACCTGAAACAATTCTGCATTTTGGTTTGGCACTGTATGTCCACACATAGGTAGTGAACAATATTCTGAACTTGAGGCCAGAAAAAAACCCCAGCTTCCAATAAATTGCAATACTTAACTAGGTTTTTTGTTTTGTTTTTTGTTTTTTTTTGCCTCTGACAAACAACCTGATCTCCCAGCTTCAGTTTCATCATCCTTAAAAAGGAGAAAATAATCATGAAAAGTATAATTTAGCAGATAGAGATTTGGCCTTAGAGTTAAGAAGACCTTGGTACAAGTTCAAACTCTGACACGTTTTCTGTGTGATGCTGTCCCTCCAGCATGCCAAATGGTAGTTTCCTACTTTAATTATTTTTACTAACTAGATACTAAACTTTTGTCTTTGTTCCTACATTGCTCAAGGCTTCCAGTGCTATCAACCCTCCCTAAATCTGATTCTGGAGCAACACTTTAGTGATGGCTCTACCCCAACCAGAAAACGGGAGTAGACATCTTGTCTACTATGTAGCTCAGAGGCATGTTAAAGGGCTTGTCTATGATTTATCTGTTTTCTTTGTGCCTTGCAGAATTACTTTACTCAAAAAGAACCACTGGATTTCTGACAACCATCAGCATCACTTGTGTCTGCCTGCTATTTCTTAGCAGTAAACAGCTCTGCCACCACACTGTGCTTACCAATCCAGTGTGTATAGTGTCCTTGTCACACCAGTCTTGCATAAGGGAATCCTGCTGTCATAATCCTGCTCCCTTACCCAAGTCAGTGAGGCAAAGCTTTGGAAAAAACATGCCCTTCATTGGAATGACCGGAGTGTCTCCAGTGTCTTGATGTTTATGATATATTTGCCCCTGATGAATCTCAGGACATGCTATTTTTAAAAAGGATCGAATTTTAGAGCCAACAAGGACTTTAGAGAGCATCTATTATAACCCTCTCATTTTGCAAAGGAAGAAATAAAGTCATCAAGAAATGACTTGCTCAAGGTCACACCACTAGGTTCTAGAAATGCTAAAGTGAGGATGGGACCCAAGTCTATTGAATTCTAGTGCAGGGCTTTTTCCCATTATATCATATGACACATAGTGGAATAACAGGTAATATGCTTTTGGCTAGGCTTTTAGCTCAGTTCTATTTTCAGTCTGCTCATCTCCCCCAGATACTTGCTTTTACAGTTCGTCAACAAGTATTTATTAAACATCTGCTATGTATGTACCAGGCACTATGCTAAGTGCTCAGAATACAAAGAAAGGTAAAAGACAGTCCCTGCCCCCAAGGAGCTCACAGTCTAATGGGAAAGACAACATGCAAATAACCATGTATCTAAAACACTACAAATAAAATAAACTGGAAATAATCAGCAGAGGAAAGTCACTAAAGGAGATCGGGAAAGACTTCCTATAGAAGGTAAGGTATTATGTCAGACTGGAAGAAAGCCAGAAAGAACGAAAGAGTGAAATGCCTGGAGGAGAGAGATGTAGCGTCTTGTTAGAAGAACATCGACGAGGCCAGAGTCATTAGAATGCAGAGTACATGGCAGGGTTGGAAGAGGGGACTTGGGGGAGGAAGAAGGCTATAGGAAGATCGGAGGGTAGGGGGCTAGGTTTTGATGAGCTTTAAATGTCAAACATAGGATTTCATATTTGATCCTGGAGGTGACAGAGAACCACATTGTAATTTACTGTGGGGGGAAGAGTGTGTCACATGGGTAGACCTGTGCTTTAGGAAGGTCAGTCTGACAGCTGAGTGAAGGATGGTTCAGAATGGGCAGAAATATGAGGCATGGAGATCCATCCCCCTACATAGACCAAACTAGCTCTTTGGTTTTGTTACAATTCTGCATTTTCCAGAGTCTAACAATAAGAAGAATCATTTAGGTGTTTAATAAATGATTTTTACTTGATTGATGATTGAAAGAAGCACCTACTACATGCCTACTAAGTTCTTATAGATACAAAGACAAAATTGTCTTCATAGACCTCATTCTTCTGGACATATAATCTTCACCTATAAATTTTATTCAATAAACCATTCATCAATTCAACAAGTTTGAAACCCCTATTGTGTATAGTTTATTTCAACTGGGGTAAGAAGAAAGGACAAAATGATGTGTTCCTTGCCTGCAAGGAGTATTTTTAACTCAATAATTACTATAAGAAAAAATTGAAATTCTAGCCCTCACATTAATTTAATTCCTGTCTAATGATACCAGTGTTCTTAAAAAAACAACGTGATTACCTAGCTCTGAGATCTACTTTGGCTTCCTTGAAGGTGTTTCTGCTTACCTATTTATTCCTATATAGGTGAACAGACTTGCCCTCCTTCATATAGCAGATTCCTATGACTGCTGGTTCAATGCTCTTCCTACAATACTGCATTATCTAGTTGGACCACTTGATCTGTGAGGCTCCTTCCAGCCCTAAAGTTCTGGTCCTATGTCTCTTTCATCTCTAAGACTCCTTGATCCTATGAGTAATTATCAGAAACATACAAAAGAAAAGTCATTAGGGGAAAGTATCATTTTGTGTGTAGTGAAAATGGAAAATATCTGTTAAGGGAAGGTTTGCCATCTTACCCTATCACCATCCTTTCTCTTCCCTCCTCTCAAGAAATACCTGTCACAATGGGAAATTCAGCCCTTTTCTTCCTGCAACACTATTATTTGTGAGGACTTCTTATAGATTCAACAGAAGAGATTCCCACCTCCTTCTCTCTTGACTATTGGGTGCAGGAAAGCATCTGAACATTGGATGTTTTCTCCTGGGGTTTCTCTTCCTGCTCAAATCCTTAGGGAGAGGTATTTTGCCATCTGTCCTCTTGGATTGAGAGACAATGAAGTGTGAGTACCAGTACTTTCAGTCTCTTCTGAGTTCCTTGGGGGAACAGTTGAATTTCCTGGGAATGGAGACTAAAGAATGGTTGCTCTTTGCCAACACAAAATTCATCAGCTTGTTCCTGCTTCTTTTCCTTCAACCTTTTTGATTTAATTCCCTTTCAAATCTTGTATATCTCTAATGCTTATACAGTAGCAACCTCTTTTTACTCGGGTTAATAGAATGTATGTGAACGCAAATTTGTATGATATATATCTATGACTAGATCTGTTATTTGGTTGATATAGGGAACTTCTAATGAAGACCTCATTACCCATGCAGAGGAGCACCTACGCTGCATCTTAGAGGTTCAGAGAGTTACGAGGGACACTTAGAAGTTGTCTCGTGCCCAAGGTCAATCACTGAGAGTTAGCATATGTCATCGCTGAGACTTGAACCCAAGTTTTGTTTTGTTTTTTTAAACTCTGAGGCCACCTTGCTAATCACTGCACCTTCCTGCCTCTCTGACATAGCATACATAATCTTAGTAAACTGGACAAAAGAACATTGTAGTTTGGTTATTTTCATGGATCAGAGCTTTACCATTTCCTGAACATAGCTGAAGCATCCAAGTCCCAGCTCTGCCACTAATGTGCAATCTGTATAACTCTGGGCAAGCAATTTCACCTCTCTGATCTCAATTTCTTTCTCTACAAAATGAAGGACTAAATGATCTCTAAGGTCCTTTTCAGTTTTAACAGTCCTTAACTATCCCTCTTCCCATCACTCACATGGGTTACATCTTTCAATGTACACCTTGGATCCCATTCCTTCAGTAAAACCTTCCCTGATTATGTCATCCCACAATAAAATCTGTCCTCTTTGTGATAAAGTGGAAAGATCGCTAGATTGTGACTTGGAGAGCATGGGTTCAGATCCCAGCTGTGCCACTTACTACTCACATGGCCTGATGCAAATCATTTCCCCCCTCTAGGTCTCAAAACCTAATAAAAGTCAGTATTTACGTAGCACTTTAAAGTGTTCACAGGCCTTTACAAATATTATCTCACTTGATCTTACAACAACCCTGGGAATAAGTGCTATTATTTTTCCCCATTCTGCAGTTGAGGAAATGAGACAGACAGGGTAAGTGGCTTGCCCAGGGTCACAGGACTAGAAAGTGTCTCTGGGCAGATTTAAGTTCAGGTCTTCATAAGTCCTGCTTGGGCATTAAATAGCTGCCTAAATATTTATATGATCTCTAAAGTCCCTTGAAACTTAAATCCTATTCTCATTTGAGCTCCTGTGGCTCTTATTATCAGTACCATGTCTTTTGACCTTGATTAAGCATTGCCTTGTTGGTTAATTATCTTTTCCTTCCAGTTGTTGGGGGGAAGGGGAGGGTGTAGAGGCAGGGATTTGGAGTTTGTTTTTTCCTGATTAGATTGTAAATTATTACAAGGTATAGAGCATGTTCTCTAACTTGTAACTGTTAAGAGAGGATAAGGAACTCATAGGCACATTGGGACTTCTTAATAAAGAAATAGAAGTAAGGTAAGAAAGGATATCTAAAAGATAAAAGAAGGAAGAGAGTCTTAAGCAAGAAGAATGATTTATCTTCCTTTTTATAAGAAAGCATAAAGGGACCTCAAAAAGAATTTGAGACTAGGAGGAGACTGATTAGGGGGAATTAAAACAAGAAATGAAGAGGTCATGGAGGTAAGGAAAGGGTAAGGTAGTACCTGCATGGACTTCTGGGTGGTTTTCATTCTTGTATAGTAAACTATGAAGCAAGGTGACCCAGTAGATAAGAGTGTTGGTGCCATATAGTCAGGAAAGACCTGTGAAAAATTCTGCTTCAGTATTTTGTTGTTATTGATTCCTTTTTCAGTCATGTCCAACTCTCTATGACCCCACCTATTAGTTATTGGCAAAAATAATGGAGTGGTTGGCCATTTCCTTCTCCAAATCACTTTACAGATGAGGAAACTGAGGCAAACAGGGTTAAGTGATTTACCCAGGGTGGCATAGCTAGTAAGTGTCTGAGGCCAGATTTGAACTCACAAAGGGGAATCTTCCTGACTCCAGGCTTTGTTGGTATCCACTAAACCACCCAACTGTCCCCAAAATTTGCAAAATAAAAAACCTTAGGCAAGCCCTTTACCATCTCTCAGCCTCAATTTATTTATTTTAATAAATACTTGCTTGTTGACTCATCTGTAGACTTGGAATATTAAAAGTATCTACCTTTCAGGATTGTTAGGAATGACATAATGTAGGTAAAGTACTCTGCAAACCTTTAGCAGTACGTAAATGCCAGCTGTTATTGTGAATGGCATTAAGTTTAGGCTTGGAGTCAAGTGCTGATCCATTTCCTCTTGTGGGCAGAGAGAACAAACAAACACTTCTATCTGATGCTTATATGAAAAGCTTCCCAGTTAATCTGGGTCTTAGGCCAATACTGGAAGAGAAGGCTTCCCATATCCCCTACCCCCAAAAGCTAACACAATTTACACGTCTAGATTCCTTGTCTGTTCGAGTTGATTGACTAGAAGCATATTCATCCCTCATACAGTTAGGAAAAATAACTTGCTGTTTTCTTCCATCCTCCTAGTGAAACAGCTGGCTTTGGATCCCAGACTATTCTCCTACGGGGCTTCCATTGGGGCAAGCCCCTTGTCACTGTGCTACAAAGGCTGGGGGCATCCATACAGCACCCACAGCTTGCCATCTGGCCGGATCCTGCTGGGGCTGAGACTTCTAACGCAGCAGATCCTCTTCTCGGGCTCGGCTGCTTAGGGACCCAATTTCACAAAGATAAACAAAGCCAAAGGTGACATACTGACGCAACCAAGGACCAAGCTCCTGCTTCAGGCAAAAGGTTTCTCTAGGGACTGAAAGATGCCCAGTTTGGCACCCTTGTCGGTAAATCTCCTCTGCAAGTGGGGATTGTTCTGATCAGGGTTCCCAGTGGAGCCAGTATGAAGTAGCTTTGGCCCACTGGGTGGCACTGTTGCTCATGAATTCCCCCAAATTGACAATTCCTTCAGACGCCAAACCTAGTTTTGGGGGCTTAGTACCCTCCCTACCCTCTTAGTATCTTACAGTTGGAGAAGAAGGATCTCAGAAACATGAATGCGTTACTGTATTTGTGTTATGCTCATTTGTGGTGGGGAGAGGGGAGAAACATGTAGAACTAACTACAGAACTGCTTGCCTGAAATCCCCAGGTTTTGTTTTTGATTTTTCTCCAGGGATTTATTAGTTTTGGAAAAGAGATAAAACCGACCCTTGCTCCTGTGTTGGTTAGTTTCCTTGAGCATAGATTGTTTTTTATTATGCTTGTTTTGCATTTGCCTTTGTTTAGCCTTGATTAACTAGAGATGGGGGGGGGGGGGCAGTGCAGATTTAGCAGGCTAAAAGAAAATCAGAACAGTTCAAGAAATATTCCTGGAAATGACAAGGAATAAAAATTTAATCCAAAACTTCTCTGGGAGGAAGACAACCTGCAGCCTTCAGTTAAATGTGCAACTTTGACCAAGTAACTTTTACATTAATTAGGGCCTTTGTTTCTTTATAAAAAAAAGTTGGTCTATCTGGGTGGGGAATCTACAGCCTTAACTCTTGTTGTTTAGGCTTATCCAACCTCATTTGGGGTTCTCTTCAAAAGATACTGGTTCCTTCCTTTTAATTTATTTTTCTTATTTGCTTTCTTTAGGGGGAGGGGACAGGGAAAATTCCTGTGCTGTGATTTCATTAGCATAGAGAATTTCTGCATGAGGAAACTCCTTTTACATATCAGCACATTCACTGCAAATTTTTATGTTAGGAAACCCCCTGGATTCTGAGAAAGTTAAATGACTTGTTCAGAGTCACACAGCCAGAAGGTGGCAGAGGGAGGACTCTTAATTTTTTTGGCTCCGAGGACAACTCATCTTCTACCATGTCCTATTGCTTCTTCTCAATATTTTCTACATCTGTGTCTGTCTATTCATCTTTCAGATGGGCAGCTCTTTTACAAAAAAAAAAAATGTGTCTAAGGAATATAGTAACCTGGGGAGTTATCAATAAACCAAAGTATTGTTGCTATTATTATTTTATATTCTTTTCAATTTGACCCATTCAGCAAGCATCTAGTCAAAGAAAAAGACAACAACCAATCATTAGCACAGAAGATATATTTTGTTGAGTTCTGGAGTTACAATGGCCAAAATGAAATTAGTCCCTGTTCTCAAGAAGTCTATTGGAAGAAAATAATATGCATAGATAAATAAATTTTAAAACTGTAAAAAATTAATTCTGCTTTAGGAGTGAGGGAATGGTAGAGAGAAGCCTAATTAATAACTGGGCTTAGGCAGACAAATAAAGCATGGGAGGTAGCATTCCAGTGATGATAAAGTTGCCATCATTCCTCTTTTGAAGTTCCCTTTCATTCAGAAAAGAATGGGGGGAAAATCACAACTTGTCATTCTCTAGTTTGTATGTTGGGAGATGGGACGTTACAAATGGAGAAGAGCATGTATTAATTCTGAAAGAGACCTGTACAAATGACCTCCCCAGGAATTGGTTCAAATGATCACATAGATTTGTAACAAATAGTCATCTCAGTACATTAAATGATTCTTTGTAAATGGATCTAGTCTGCATTTATTCTTCGGAACAGCTCCCAGGATTGACTCCAACAATGCAGTGGAGGTGGAGATAAAGTAGATTCCCCTAGCATGGGAAATTAACCCATAAACACTTTCTAGCCCCAGGTGCATAAAGGACAAAATTCACAGAGAGACATCTCGTTTCTCCATTCAGGTAATTAAAATGGTTGGGTTAAAACTTAACATGTCTCCATCTTCCACATTTAAATCTATGTCACATTTAGAAAAAACTGACTACTGAGTAAAATGAGATTGCAAAACTTGGAAAATCTGATTAGAATGATAAATAAATATTATTTAGATTGAGAAAGACAAGCTTAAAAGCAAAACTTAATAACAGTACTAGGGTAGGCCAGTAAAGTGATGAGATGAATTTTCACAAAATTCATTCACTAATACACGTGATAAACTAAAATACATTCACTAATATAAATCACTAATGTGTGAAACCCTTCTTCAATCATGACTCATTTCTTGAGAACCTATTACGAGTAAGGTACTGCATGCTAGTTGCTTTGGAAGGAGTGTGGGACTTGGAAATAGAGAGTCTAGGAGAAAATATTGGATCTACCAGTTATTCACTGTGTGACCTTAATTAAGCACTTTTAACTCTATAAGTATCAGCTGCCTCATCTGATGGGACTAAATGATATCATGTATATGAAGAGGTAGATAGAGCTTAAGGCACAATACAAATGTAAGTGATTGTTACTATTAAGGGCTATTAAGTTACTATTCATGCAAGGCACTCAGTTAAGGATTAGTTATACAAAAATAAAGACGTGATTGTCCCTGACCTCAAATAGCTTCCATTCTACTGGAAAGGGGAGAGGAAGTCATACAACACATAGAAAGGCAAATAAAGATAAATCAAGACATAGAAGGCAGTTTGGGGGAGAGGAGGAATGGGAGAGAGCAGGGAGCAGGAAAGGATTTGAGGAGCTGCTGGCATCTGCCCAGTAATTTGAAGAAAACTAGAGATTCTGTGCAGTGCCAGGGAGGCACATACCCTATGCAAAGGCATGCAGGTGGGAGATAAAATTTTATGCACTAGGAAGAGTAGGGCTCTCAGAGCAGAAGAAAGAAAAGGAAGGGAATAAGCATTTAATAAGATCCTACTATGTGCCAGGCATTGTGCTAATCATTTTACACATAAATATAAAAAAAAACAATTAGTTTAAGCTGCAGCATAAGGAATCCGGATTGAATATGAAGAAATGTTACAGAGAATATCAGCCACTTTGTTCATTAATTATGCTTAGCTGTTTTCATTGCTTCAAGGAATGGTTCAAGGTGGGAAGGAGCTGTTAAGAGGTGACTGCAATGTAAAGAAAAAAGGGCTTCAATAAATCATTTTTAAAAAAAGAAAAAATCAAATTATGATTCACTGGTGCCACATCTCCACAAAGGTTAGGAATTAGGCCTCTAGGGACTCTATGTGTCAAGTCTACTTGAACTTCTCAGTATAAGAACAGCTGGAAAACAGGGTAAATTGAAATTCTGCCAAGCACACACAAGTACTGAAACATTAAGTGCATTATCCAAGGTCACACAATAAGTCTGTGACAAAGACAGTGAGAACCAGAGCCTTAGATTTTTTCTTCCTACTCTAACAATTCAATTCAACAAATATTTATTATGTGCGCATTACATGCAAGGAATGTGCCCCATACCAGCATCATTCTAGTAAAATGAAAAGTACACTGAACTAGGGAGTCAGAGGACCCAAGTTTGAGTCTAGGTCCCAACATACACTTTGTGAGTACACAGTCATCTAACCTCTCTGAGACATGTTTCTTCCTCTGTGAAATGGGAACAATCACATTTACACTGCTTGTCTTAAGGAATTGTAAGAAGCAGGAAGGAGATAGTGGCATGGGACCTAGAGGAAGGAAGGTATGGGCTTGTGCCTTATTTTCAACATTTATTAGCTTGTAATCATTGGCACATCTCTTCACCATTCTGACCTTCTATTTCCTTGATCTAAAAATGGAAGTAATAGCTATCATACCCTCTTGACAAGATTGTTGGAAAGTTTAAGGGAAATAACACACTGTGTAAACCATAATATGTGAAATTCTTCAAGTGCCAAATAAATATCTGCTACTATAATGTATGTTTTCATTGTCTGTGCTAAGATAGCCTATGAGTAGGCATGAGAGGCAGTGAAATGTTGTAGATAGAGAACTGGTCCTGGAGTCAGGAAGATCTGGGGGCAGGTCTGTGGGATCCTGGTTAAATCAGTGTGCCAGGCAATTCTCAATAACTCTAAGTTGCCATAGTCTTGCTAATGTGCTTTGATGGCATTTCATCACTAGTGACATTTATTTGCATGTAGTCTCATGCATCAGATTAAAAACTCCTTGAGGGAAAAAATTGTTTTTCCCCTCTTTTTGTATCCCCAGCCCTTAGCACAGTGTCTGACACATAGTACGTGCTTAATAAATTTTATTGATCCATTAACTGATTGATGAAGGGATTGGACAAAATGAAAGAAACACCGGTCTTATAGTTAAAATACATGGGTTTGAGTTCTAGTTCAAATCTCCTGAGCCGATTTCATCATCTATAAGATGGAAGCATCAATAAATCTCAGTGGGTCATTAAGGAAAGTATTTTGTAAACCTGAGTACTCTAGAAATATGAACTGTCATTATAATTGTTGTAGTTGTGATGTATTCTACGTACCTTGTCTCATTTGATACTCATGAAACCCCTGAGGTAGCCAGCACAAATGTGAAAATAGCTCTTTTTCTTAAAGATGACGGTATCAAGTCTAGGATTGCATTGCTAGAGGAAACAATCTGTGCCCTACAAACCTGCCAGTCTATAATTTAGAGACAAGACATTTCCTGAAGCACTGAGAAGTTAGGTGACTTGTCCAAGGGCACTAATTTTTAAAACACAAATAAATTATAATAACAGTAACATCTAGCATTTATAGAAGCATTTTACAAGTATTAACTCCTTTGATCTTTACAACAACCCTAGGAGGTAGATGCTATTATTACTCCATCTTTCAGATAAGGAAACTGAGGCAGAGAAGTTAAATAATGTATGTCCCAAATCAAAAGACTAATAAGTAGAAAAGCCAGTAGGGCAAGCCAGGAATTTAGATTCATAGCCTAGGGTTTTTCCCTCTATAGCATCCTGCTTTTCCTGTGACCGGTAAGTATTATGCCATATTCACACTGGGGACAGTCTATAAGCTGATACCAGTAAGAATGAGATAAACTTGCTAGGCAACAAGTAGAGAGAAAGAATAAAAGTAGAGGGAAAAAAGAGGGTCTAAAGGGGAAAGGAAGCAAGAGAACAATGGGACTTTTTCTAAACGGGCAGGAATCATCAAGAACACAAGACCCCTTTGATTTTGACATGTGGTTCATACTTGCTGAAAGCAAGCTAGAGGAAAAGAATTGACTTTGAATCATAGCTTTGACGGAAGGTTTTGTACACTGAATCCTAATCCACACTGATCTGGGTTCTTGCAAAAAGAAACATGCCTGATAGCAGATTACCACATGAGAAACCGGTATGTTCTTAGAAAGGATTTCTTTCTGAGTATTTGTCTTCAACCCACAACATCTATCTACCAGAGACATGGCAAAAATAACACTAGAAAACCTAAACTCACTGGCAGGTCTTGCTGCAGCAAAGGATATTAAAGAGGGCGACATCTCTCAGCTGCTCTCAATAAGCTTTATCAGGACATGAGACAAAATCAATCCACTCTAAGAAGCTTTCTCTTATTAAATTAGATAAATGCAGCACTTCATGGCTATCTTAATACATGCAATTTACCTCCCCCACTTCCCAATGCATCCCCCCAGGGAAATCCACACATTACAGTTAAATGCCAGATCATATTATCCCTTAAATTCATTAAGTATGCTTCTGTTTGTACATCTATTATCAAAACTAACCAACATGATTTGATTATCTAAAATACCAGTTGAGGCAAATTCCATAGGTAAGAAGTAAAATTCATTAGTGTTCATGAAATGTAAATATTATATTCTACTTTTGGTCAGATGGGAGCAAAATTCCTTTAAAAAAACACGAAGCTGAAACTGAAATGTAAACAGAACTACAATGCATAATTTAGGATTTGTATTCCCATACTCTGGCTATTTTCTTTAGCATTTTATATACTTAAATATAAAAACTGGGCATAAATCCATTTTATAGTATAGTATATACATTGATATAATAGTAAGTCATTTCTATTTTCACTTGGCCTTTTTCCCCATTGGACAGAAATATATAGATATAGATATATTTAAAGTCAAAGCTATATGGAACAAATCTCTTAGCCCATATACGGACAACACATTTCATATTGCCACATCTGGTTTACACACGATCTAAGTAGGGCCTAGAATCATGCTCAGATTGCTTTATGCTCAAACAGCATAAAGCTACTTTTCTTTACTACTACTTTACTACTTTTCCTTCTCATTCACTAGTAAGGGGAAAGGAGAAAAGAAGTATGAGAGAGCACAGAATTTGCATTTGGTCCCCATCACCCTGAAAAGGCAACTTTCTTTGTAAATATATAATTTACACAGAAATACTGGGCATGTAGGTGGTGAAGGTAATACAGTGCTAGACTTGGAGTCAGGAAGATTTGAGTTCAAAGTCAATGTTAGACACTTACTAGCTGTGAGGCTCCAGACAGGTCCTTTCACTCCTATTTCCTCACTTTCCTCATCTGTAAAATGGGGGTAATCATAGTGCTTATTTCCCAGGTTGTTCCCAGGATCAAATGAGATAGTAATTTAAAGCATTTAGCACAGACCCTGGCACATAGTCAGAGCTGTATAAATGTTAGCCATCACTAAGGAGGAGGAGGAGTAAAAATATCATTTTCATATATATTTTAGGAAACTCTTCCTAAAATTAAAGGTCACATCTGATAATTCACCATGGCATGGACATAAGCCTGGCATTCAAAGGCTATGCTAAAAGAGCAAAAACAGCTCCAGTCCCACCAAGATAGTGGAGTTTTGACAATGGGTCAGACACTGCCCATGGGCCAGAGAGACTTAGTTTATAAAGGTTCCTTACTGGAAGATAATATCAATGACTTTTGACCTCAAGCAGAGACAGAAGGGAAATAGGAGCATGTACAGGGGATAATGGACTGATCCAAAAATGTGGTTCAATGCAGTTTTTTAAAAAAATGCATCAGGAATACTACTTCTCAGGATAATCTAAGACTGTTGAGCAAAACTCAGGAGAAAAAGAGGCAGAGGGAGCTATATTGCGGCAAAAAATGAAGAATAGAAGACAGTCTACAAGCTCTAGGCCAGTGAATTTCTGGCCCTCACAAAAATTCTAGAATGTATTATTCAAGATATGGTCGGTGATGATCTGGAGAGAAGGAAGCCGTGATAACAAGGTTCTAGCACATAGTTTCATCCAGGGATGTGCCGGTAGATGTCTAACAGCTGGTTTTCTGCAAACATGCCCCACATTCACCAATTTAATCATATTAACAATTTCCCTACCACTTTCTTAAGTCCAGACAATCAACAAAAGCAATAAATCGAGCCCAATGTGAAGCTTTAGCCAATTTCCTGAGTAGATGCTCACACTGGAGAGAGCTAACCCTAGCATATCTCTGGTTGCATCAATACCTTTCCATTTATTCTGTATTCATCTTGTACATATACACTTATATGGCCTCATTCATGAGAATTTAAGCTTCATAGAGGCCAGCACACACACATATACACACGTGTATATGTACACATGTGATACACACACTTTTGTAATGGCAAGTAAAATAGACTCTTTTGCTGTTTTTGTTTGAGTATAATCAAGAACTATAAAGCCTCCATTTGAATGTATTTGGGGAGGATCTTTCCCATCAATCGATGGGCCTGCCCACTGTGGGAAGCTTGATTAGGGAAGTTGTTTTATAGGAGGGCCCCACGTACCTTTCTCGTATTTTTCTATTGAGGCATTGGGCCAGAGGGTTATGCCCTCCGGCTCAAGAAAGTATTTATACACTCACTCACACACACACACTCACACACACACACACATTTACCTGAAAGTGAAGTTTAGCTTTGGGACTTGGTTTTGGTAAAAAGGTTTGAGTGCCAGAGGAGGATTCTGGGAAGCCGCTAAGGAGCTCCCTGGCTTTGAGAACCCAGATGTAGTGCTTCCCTCTCTGGTAATTATGATCAGACAGCTGTTTGTCTGTTGAATTATGGTTAGACAGAGAAAATCACGTCTGTTGATTACTCCCCTGGACTAGGTGAATGATTTATGTGTTTGACTAAAGGATTGATAACATGTGCTTCATTAAAGTGATTATTAATGCCTCAAAAGTTGCTTTTCTTTTACCTAAGAACCTGTGATAGCAGGCTCCCTATGTATGTTGGGGTGTTTACTGATACAGTTGTGTAAACATATATATATACACATTATACGAATATACATACATATATGTATATATACACACATAAATATACATACATGCATGTGTGTGTATGCGCACGCATACACATACCCGCATATAGTTCTTTCCTTGTATCCTCAAGACTTAGCAGGTAGCTTGCCACTTGATAAGTTCCTAATAAATTCTTGTTGGTCGACTGACTGAAGGACAGGTCATGCCTACCTGATATTGTTTGCTTCTGTGATTTTCTAAACTAGTAAATCAGGAGATTTTTGTAAAAGAACAAACCTAGATTTGGGCAAAATATTTGATAAAGTAACTCATGATATTCACGTGGAAAACATGGGCTAGATTAAAGGACAATCAGATGGATTTGGAAGTGATTGACTGTTGTGATTCAGAGAGTAGTCATTAGTGGTTTGATATCTGCTTGGAAAAAGCTCTCATGGAGCACCCCAAGGATCTTTGCATGGCCTTGTTTGTTTCAAACTTCTATCAATGACGTAGACCTGCAATGACCTGCTTATCAATTTTGCAGGTGACACAAAGCTGAAGGGACAGCAAGCTCATTAAATAGCAGATTCAAGACCCAAAGACTTTGACAAACTAGGGCATCAGGCTGAATCTAGCAAGATGAATAAATTTATAATCTGATCCTTGGGTTCAAAAAATGGCTTTACAAGAACAAGAAAGGTAAGGCATATTCGGAAAACACTATTTCTGAAATAGATCTAAGGGTTTCAATGGACTGAAACTCAATCTGAGTCAACAATGTTATAGGATAGTCAAAAAAAGTATAAGATAATCTTGGGCTACATTAAGGGGGCAGGAATCAAGAAGTGTTGATTATTCCACAGTTGGAATATTATGCTAAATTCTAGTCATCACAGTTTAGAACATCGAAAGGAGAACAGACAGAAAGGAGAAGGGCCTTGAGTCTATGCCCAACGAGGATTAGTTGAATGATATGAGAATGATCAGTCTAGAAAAAGAGAGAGCATGATAAATATCTTTAAATATTTGAAGGGTGTTCATGTGAAAGAATTAGACTTACTTTTATCCAAGAGAAATGGATAGAATTTGGCGATATAAAACTATCTAACAATTATCAAAGTGAAAAGTACTGCTCCTGTTCAGTGGCTGGACCAAGGGATTTGCCTTTGTCAAATGTTCATGGTAACTACTGCAATGAACTTCATTTGTGGATACCTTTGGAGGCTTCTGAAAGCACATTATGTTTAGAATTTTCATCTTACAGCAGCTTCCTGTGCATCTTTAAATTAGGCTTTTTACACACCTTTTCATTGGCATGGGCAAGTAAAGGAGGATAGTCTGTCTGCAAGCGTCTCCCTACCCATTCTTGCCAATCCATTCCAAAACCTCTGTCACTGATCTCTTGTCCATAAAAATCTGGGCAGGGCCATGAAGGCTTTTTCTAGGCCCTGATACAATCATGATGTGATTTTCAAATCCCTATATTGTCCAAGAACTCTGGAGCAAGAGAGAGAACATAAATGCTCTAGTTGTACTCATACACCCCAAGTTTTATTTTCCCTAAGTGAAACATGCTTCATTTAGAAGTTCCTTGGGGCAGTTAAGTGGCAGAGTGAAAAGAGTACCGGCCCTGAAGTCAGGAGGACTTGAGTTCAAATTTGGCCTCAGACACTTGACACTTATAATTTATATAAAGTCACATACCCCAATTGCCTTGCCTTCCCCCCTCCAAAAAAAAAAAGAAAGAAAGAAAAGAAAAAGAAAAGTTCCTTGAGGGCAAGAAGGAAGTGTGTGTCTAGAACAGCAGAGGGTATGCTCTACTTCTTTAGAGGAGGGAATTTGGTGGAACAGAAAGAACATCGAACTGGAAATTAGGAAGGTTCATATCCAGGCCAGACTGAGTCACTGACAGTTCGACTTTTAGCAAATCCATTTACCTTTCTGGACCTCAGATAGCTTAACTGTTATGACAGAAGGTAATTTTCCTCAATTTTTGAAGTTCAAAGCAACCTTTAAAGGTTATCTAGTTCAAAACTTTCAGCTTTACAAATGAGGAAACAAGCCCAGTGAAATGAACTACTTAAGGTCACACTCAAAAATTGTGGCAGGGCTAGGATTAGAAATTTCTATCATTCTGACCCTTTCTACCCACCCAACTTATAGCTAAGGTGCTCCCCTTCAACTCCAAATCAAGATCTATGAAGTACGTTACTGCTCTAATGATTTATAGCCTAATCATAGACCCTAGTTCATACCTTTATTGTCTTTTTCCTGCAGTCTGCAATTAATATTGATAATTCAAGCCTCTCTTCTATGCAGTCTATCCTTCACAAAGCTGCCATAGTGATAGACCTAAGGAAAACGTCTGACCATGTCACTATCCTGCTTAATAACTTCCAGTAGCTCCCTCTCACTTGCCTCTAGGCTCAAATACAAGTCCTTCTGCGTCGTAGGCAGGCTACATGGTAGAGTAGATAAGAATGCCTTTCCTACAGTCAGGAAGACCCATCTTCTTATGTTCAAATCTAGACTCACACACCCATTAGCTATGTCACCCTGAACAAGTCACTTAATCCCATTTTCCTCAATTTCCTTATCTGTAAAACAAACTGGTAAAGGAAATGGCAAATTACTCCAGTATTTTTGCCAAGAAAACACCAAATGACGACACAAAGAGTTGGACACAACTGAACAACAACAATTGCTTCACATTTAAATCCATGCTCAATCTGATTCACCCTAGTTTTTCACAGTTATTAGAGATTTCTCACCTATATATGCTGTTTGGTCTGAGTCTGTCTAGCTTACTGTTCCTCATACATAATATTCCATCTCTCTTTCTTTTTCCCTTGCCTTTGTTGCCACCTCTGGCTGGATTCCCTTAGAACCTTCAAAGTTGAGCTAAAATCTTACCTCCTACATGAGACCCTTGCTCAGATCCCCCAACTGATTGTATTTTACCTGCCAAATTTTCTTGTACTTATTTTGAACATGTTTTGTATATATGTAGATATATGTATTTTTAACAAACAGATCTCTGAAAAAAAGTACTAAAAATGTTTTTAAGTTTAATCATCATTAACATTTTCTCTATCACTTTAAGACTAGAGAATTAAAGAAAAAATCAGGCATGGACATGTAGCATTTGCTAATTGCTAAGGTATAAATACTTATACTAAAAGTTTAACAACTGGATTTTGCAAGTCAGTGGTACAAGATGGCTTCATAACATCCTTACATATGTATTCATGTCATTTTTCCTAAAAGAATGTAAGCACCTTGAGGCAAGGGGCTATTTTTTTTCATATTGACGCTATCTAGCACAGAAATTGGAATACAGGTGCTACTTAATAAGTCCTTTTTTAATTGATTTATAGGAATTTATATAACCTAAAATGTTATTTTTTCATAAGATAGTATCTATTCATGAAATTTATCATTTTTCCTGCTGGAGATATGTTTTCATTTTTAGCAGTTATCACTCAATAACCCAAGAACCTGATGTCATCAGTATATGTACTCTCTTCAGTACTGATGATGTACTGATCACAGCACCTCTACAGCTTGGGCACAGTGTTCTCCACTTAGCACAGCTCTTTGACAATTCCTGGCTAATAACTAGTGTTTAATAAATGGTTGTTGATTGACTGGAGAGAACTGGAGAATGTCCAAAAAGATTATCAACCTATGGACACCTGGTGGTAAGCCTCTCCAAATCTAACTGGATATTTTTCATATGACAAGTATGTAGTTCATCACTGGGCTGGTACTCAAGGTTGGCAGGACCTGCCAGAGCTTGGAGTTCTAGCCTTCTATTCCACTGGCATAGTATATGAGAATCATTTTGACATTCTGCTTGAGTAGTCAGGGGCATTTTATACTATGCTGAGATAGGAGAACTGAATTTCAATGGAGAATGTTGACATATTGCAGTAATGAATTAAAGTATTAATTAGCAAAATTATTACATATATAAAACAAATAAGAATTAAGTATGAAAAGTACATAAATATATAAATTAAGGAAATAAATAGTATGTAAAGTGAAATTAATAGAATAATAATGAAAATATATAGTTAACCTTATAAAATGTATAAAAACTTATAAAATTTCCTTTAAGAGAATATAGATTTTGTTTAATGGTCTAAAAAGAAAAAGTAGCTTTTTTTCCCTTTCCCCCTGGAATGGTATGGTAAAAGCTGAACTTGGACTGAGATATCCTGAGTCTGAGTCTCTGCTCTGTATCTTGCTACTTGGATGACCTCAGGCAATTTTCAAGGCCTCAATTTCCTCATCTATGAAATGGAAGGATTTGACTTAAGGATCTCTAAGATCTCTTCTAATTCCAAGTCAATGGTCCTAAACTCCTATTATGCCCTCATTTATATGTATACAATTTAATAAGCATTTAGGCTTGCTTCTGGGAGCTAGAGATACAAAAGCAAAGACAAAACAGCCCCTGTTGGTGAATTTTATAGATTTTGGGGAAACGAATACCCTATGAAAGCTCAAAAGAGGGTGGTATAGTGACAAGTACTAGACTGGGACTCAGAAAACCTGGATCTTTCAAATGCATGACCTTGATATGTCAGTTGGGCATCAAAATGGATATAGTTCTGGGTTTGAAGTTAAAAAGATGAGTTCAAATCCAGCCTCACACATTCAATAGTTGCGTGAAACAAGTCACTTAATCTCTGTCTCAGTCTCTTCCCAGGTAAAATTAGGATATAACAGTACCTACCTCCGAGGGGCATTATAAGGATAAAATGAAATAAAATTGAGAAAGGGCTTTAAACCTTCAAGTACTGCATAAAACAGTGGTTATTACTGTTCACATCCTGTAGCTACAGGAAAAGTAGTTTGAGTGCTGTGCTTGGAGTCAGGAAGACTTATCTTGAGTTCAAATCAGGCCTCATATACTTATTAGTTGTATGAACTTGGGCAAGTCAAAGTCACTTAACCCTATCTGCCTCAGTTCCTTCATCTGTAAAATAAGCTGGAGAAAGAAATGGCAAACTCTGGTGTCTCTGCCAAAAAAAAAAAAAACCCAAATAGGGTCATGGAGAGTCAGAAATGACTGGAAAACAACTAACAACTATTTAAATATAATTATTTTTTATTATTATTGTACATATCATGTAGATATAGAAGAAAAAAAACCTTAAGAAAAAGAGTTCCCTCTACTTTCTCACACAGGATGTAGTGAAAAGAGAGCAGACAGCTCGAGTTTCAATCTCTCCTCTGAAATTTACTCCTTGGATGACCTTGAACAGGTTTCCTCTAATGCTTTACTGTCTTTACTTGTTCCAATCTAGTTGACAATCCCTTCTAACTCTAAATTCTGTGTTCAACATCAGAATGTGTAACCGCCTGCAGCTTTAGTATCCTCTTACTCATATTTGACTAGCAGCAGCTCAAGAGTAGCTGTGAACTGCAGAATTACTTAAACTTGATGACATTTTTTGTGGGAAAGGAAAATATTGTAACACTAACCTAGGGCTAGCGATGAAGGTTGGTAGAACGTTTCTAAAAGAAGGCCTTGTGAAAGAAGAATATAGTGGTGGAAATGTAATAAATATTTGCAAATGTGCACTGACATTTTAGGAATATGCAAGCAGAATATTAAAAGGCCCAAGGCTTCAATGCCGAGATGTAAATAGAAGTTTAGGCATTTCTTTAGAAAGGGCAATATTGATATACATGAGTGGCATATGGAAATGCTCTGCTAAATCTGTTTAGAGATAATGGAAATAATTCCTTAATTTAAAAAATGCCTGGCTAGTATCCCATTCATATTTAATGATGACATTACCACTGACCTCAAAAATGAGTTTGCTTTGCTAGGATTTTAGAGATTAGGAAGGATGAAACCAGCCTTTCAAGAAGTTCTTGAAATTTGGCTTCCTGACCCTACCAACTCTAAGTGCTAAATGCTATGGCCCTTTTCCAGTCCTAATCCTCCTTGGCCTTCTCTGAAGCTTTTGATAAGGATGACCACCACCCAAGCCTTGACTGCTACAACACTGCTCATCCTCCTGTCTACCACCATGTCCCAGTCACCTTCGTTGGTTCAAAATCCACTTCCTGCTTCTCCTCACCTCTAAATGTTAAATATATTGAAGACTCCTGCTTGGACCTACTTCTTGCTCCTATTCTCTTCTCTCTCTGTGTTAATGATCTCATCTGCTCCCATTAGCTCATTTATGCCTATGTAGATGACTCTCAAATCTATTTATTCATCCCTAACCTTTCCTTTGAATTGCAGTTTCACATCTCCCTCTATCCACTGGACATCTCCTCCTAGAATTCTAATTAGAATCCCGCACTCAATATATCTAAAACAGAGCTCATTATGTTCACTCCTTAAACCTGTTTCTCCAAACTTCCATCCTCATGTCACCCAAGTTTTACAACCCCCAAATAATCCTTGACTTCTTTCTCCCTTGTCCCCTTCTCCAGATCTCATCATGAACCAACACTTGTGACCTCCATCTTCACCCTTATATCTGTTCACTCCTTTGCACCCATGTGGCCATCAACCTTTTTCAGCTTAGGTGCCTTCTACTCCATAAAGAGTCCCCTAATCCTAACAGTTCTCATATTTTCATTCTCTCTCTCTCTCTCTCTCTCTCTCTCTCTCTCTCTCTCTCTCTCTTTCTCTCTCTCTCTCTCTCCCTCCCTCCCTCCCCCAGTCAAATTACCTTATATGTATTTTTCTTTGTACATATTATAGACTTTCCACCCCCAGCAGAATTCAATCTCCTTAAAGATAGCACAGTGCCTGACATGGTAATACTTAATAAAGACTTCTTGAATTATAACTAAACTGAAGTTTTTCTTGAGTCTCATCCACAGGAATCAAGGAAGTAACCATGTAGGGATAAGTTTGCTAACTCACAGAATTTGGAACTGGAAGTGGCCATGGAGATCACCTAGTATAACTCAATCATTTTTCTTATGGACCCTGAGGTCCAGAGTAGTTAACTGACTTGCCAAAAGTCACACAGGTGATAAGTAGTCACGCCTGGATTCAAGAAGAGGTCATCTAACTATAAATTCGGTGTGTTTTCCATTCTGTGAAGTTAATTCAAGTATTTACAGAGCACCTTTTACATGCCTTGCCACTCTGAGTGATACAGAGGAAGCACATGATGGGTTGTTGATAACAATGGCTACCATTTATTTAATATTTTATGGTTTGCAAAGCAACGGGTGGGAGAAGAAGAGGCAAGAAATGTCTGTTCTGCTTCCCTTTACATCACATGAGAAAAGGCTTCATCACAGATGGGCCTCTCTCTACACATGGGATCCATTTTTCTTACAAAGAGGCTCAGACAGGTTAAGTGATTTGACTGAATTTTCCCAGTCTGTAAAGAAACATATGTTGTTTTGTTGATGTTATCATTCATCAGTTCAGTACTGTCTGACTCTTCATGACCTGAAAGACCATAGAAGGTCATGCCCTTCTGACCTCACTACCTCCCTAAGTCTATCCAAGCTCATGTTTCTTGCTTCCATGACACTATCTATCCATCTAATTCTCTGTCCTCCCCTTTTCTTTTTGCCTTCAATCTTTCTTAGCATCAGAGTCTTTTCCAATGAGACTTGTCTTCTCAATATATAGTCAAAGTATTTAAGCCTCAGCTTCAATTTCCTTTAGAACAATACAAAACAGAGGGCATAATCCAGGGTGAAACTTAGGACATAAACTCCTTTAAGTGCTCTAGGAGGCTTCCAAGGCAGAGAGTAAAAGTGCTTCCATGAGAGCCCAACATGAGATCTAAAGCAATCTGGGCCCCAGTGCCCTCCGTGAAAGGATGGATTTGGATTAGATGGTAGTCCCAAAAGTCCCTGACAACCCAGGATTTAGGGGGTTTGAAGAGCCAAGGATCAAACAGTCAAAGTACACCCTGAGAGAACAGATTTTAATCTTTATACTTTAGCTGGCCCGGATATCTCCAGCCAAAGAAATCTGATTTCTTTGAGGGCTCTCAAGATTCCAGAACCAGAGATGGAATGAAGATCAAAGACAGTCTGTGCTGTGACTCAGAGTTGGGAAAAGGGAGAGGGTTCCAAATGCTCTAGATCTGAAATGTCAGCAGCGCTCGGCAGGCGCAGAAGAGTTTTCTTTTTCTATTTCATTGCTTAGTGTCTCATTTAAAACAACACACCCAGAAATCACATTAGTTTAGCTAGGTTTAGGTCCTGAACTTACCAATGAATTTTGCTGTTTACCCATTTTGATCATGTGTGATTCTTCATGACCCCTTTTGGAGTTTTCTTTGGCAAAGTTACTAGAATAGTTGATCATTTCCTTTTCCAGCTCATTTTACAGATGGGGAAATTGAGACAAACAGGGTTAAGTGGCTTGTCTGTGGTCACACAACTAATATGTGTCTAATATTGGATTTGAACTCAGGTCTTCCTGACTCCACTCCTGGAGCCCTATCCACTGCACCGCCTAGCAATTCTAATTTTTAAAGAGAATTTTGTTTTTCTTCATTATTCTCAAAGTGTCTGACAATAACTTGTCCAACTCTTCACTACCCTATTTGGAGTTTTCTTGGCAAAGATATTAGATTGGTTTGTCATTTCCTTCTCCAGCTCATTTTACAGATGAGGAAACTGAAGCAAACAGGGGTAAGCGACTTGTGCAGAGTCATATAGTTAGTAAGATTTGAACTCAAGTTTCCTGACTCCAGGCCCAACATTCACTACACTACCTAGCTGTCCCTAGAAATGAATGCCTAATCCCTTAGGCTTAAAAATATCTAATTACCTCTATACATGTATGTCCGTTTATATATATTTTTTATTATCACAGTTGACAGTTATCCGAGACACTGAGGGGTTAAATGACTGGTTCATGGTCATGGAAGCCTATGGCCAGGCCTCTTTGACTCTATGGCTAGAGGAACCTTTTGGTTTATTTTTCTTTTTGTAGTGAAAATAAAAGTCATGTTTTCTTCATATTATTCTCATGTCTAGGTACATGTTGGCACCATAGATAGAGGTTTGGAGTAGAGAAGACCTGAGTTCCAAACAGGTCTTAGATTCTCACTAGCTGTGTGATTCTGGTCACTTAGAAATCTGTTCACCTGTAACGTAAGGAGAACAACAGCTCCCAGCTCACAGGATTGTTGTGGGGATCAAGTGAAGTAATATTTGTAAACTGTTTGGCACAGTACCTGGCATACAGGAGGTGCCTGATAAATGCTAATTTCCTTATTTCAGTCCACCATGAAGCCCTAGATTCTTGCTAGATTTGACTATGAATTAGTCCAATTACTAATTATTTGAATTTAGGCAAGTTACTTTGCTTTTTAAGGCATAAATTTCCTTATATGTTAAAAAAGTATTATATTTGATGATATCTAAGGACCCGTTTAAGTTTTACATTCCATGGGAGATAACCTGAGAGACAGCATTGTATAGTGGAATGAAAACTAACTTTGGAATCAGAGGACTTGAGTTTACATCCCAACTGTGGATCTTGTTCAACTTCACATCTCTTGGGTGACCTTGGGGAATTCACCTAAACTTGCTTGTTCTGTAAACTGAGCATATTGGACTAAATGACTTCCGATCTTGTCCAGGAGGAGAGAAGACATTTCTTGCACTCAAGAGGCACTATGCGGGATGGTGATTATTCACAAAGCCTAGTTTATCTAACCACCAGCAGACCCCTCATTACCACTACCATGCTTCTCCCCTGCTATATTCTTGCCACATTGTGCCACCCTATTTTTTCCATATCTGCCTCTAGAAACAGTAATCAAACCATTATACCATTGCTTCTTGAAAAAGTATGTCCATTGACTGTTCTATGATGATACTCATTCTCCTGGTGACTTCTCAGAGCAAAACACTCTTCCCTTATCTACATTATTCCCTTTGTGCTATCTCTACTTATTATGTGACTCCTTAAGGAAGGGGGCTGTCTCTCATTTATAATTGTATCCCCATCACAGGGTTTGGCACATAATAACACTATAAATACCTTTTCATTCATCCTATTTTCTGACCAGCCTTGGTCCGCTACCTCTCTGCCTTTGCTCTCTGCACCTGGAATGCTCTCACTCCTTCTGTTTACCTATTAATATTCCCACCTATCCTCCCAACTCAAATAGTATCTCTCAAAGAAAAAGCCTTTCTTGGTTACCCCAGTCATTGACAACCTTCCCACTCAGATTTCATTTATAGTAACACTTTTTTAAACCTCTCTAATACATTTATTTAAATTGTTTTGTGCATTATACTTATCAATGTTTACATATTTTTATATCTCCACCAGGCTGTTAGCTAGCTCCATGAAGGCAGAGATTGTCTTACTTTAACTTTGGATCTCCCCCAGCACTTAACAACCATGGTCCTCACACAACAGGCCCTTAATAAATCTTTGTTGAATTTTATTTGCTGTATATATAATCTTCCTTATTCTCATACATGGATAAATGTATGTATTCAAATATAAATATTATATATATACACACAAATACATGGGGGCTTAATATGTACAAACACATATACATACTATCATAAAATCAGCACCTTCCTTTCTTCCTTCCTTCCTTCCTTCCTTCCTTAAACCCAGTTAACTCTGAAGCCTATAGATTGGACCACAATAGGACTCTGCCCAAGCTCCACTTAATGACTGTTTTTTGAGGGGCCCTCCTGGCTTACAGTGAATATTGCTGGTAACTGTTTCTCTTTGGAACAGTAACCCTGAGGTTCTTTTCCTCCCAGTTTGATTTTTTTTTCTAATTAAAGGGGCCATCCTTTGACCACTTCTTAAATAGGCCTATTTACTGAATGGGCATTAACTTATTCTAAGGGAATACTTGAAAAGACCTTAGCCAAAAAGGGCCAGGGTCTCCCATTGCATCCTATGCCATCTCCAGTCATCCTGATGAATATCTGGTCACTGGATTCAGATGGCTCTGGAAGAGAAAGTGAGGCTGGTGACCTGCACAGCCCTCCCTCACTCAAAATAGAGTCAAGTGCAAGTCATGTCATCAGATCGCTAATGTCATGGTCCTTTTTGATAACAAAGGACAAACACAACAGCACATATATAATATTCATCTATGTGCATATTTAAATATCTATGTTTGAGATTAGATAAGTAATATATAAATTAAATTTATCAGGGACCTAGTATAGATATATGAATATGTAGTATTGTATGTGTATATATGTATCCACACATAAATATACATACATGCAGAATACGGATTTCATTCATTTAGGAACCTGGAAGTAAGAAAACTCCCACTAACATGTAGACTGGTAAGTGTTTTGTAATATAATCACAGAGTCTGGGAAGCAGAGAGATGAAATAACTTGTAGCATGTTAGACAACCAGTATCATCAGAGGTAGAACTTGAACCCCAGGCTCCACAAGGAGATTTTGGAGGCAAATGACCTAGGTAAATACTACTTCTGTTACTTATTAATTTTGTGACATTAATTATTAACAACTTCTCCAGGTCTTCGTTTCCTCAACTGTAAAGTTGAGGTGTTGGGCTAGATGAACTTTATGGTCTTTTCCAGCTACAATCATCTAACTCCCGAACCAGCTCTCTATGCCATATTTCCCCCTCTACCCTGTGTATATACATGTGCATAATTTAAAACTCATTAAAATACATATATAATAGAGTATGCATATAAATTATACATATATGTTTTAATAAGTTTTAAATTGCATTGATTTTTTTGAATACCATGTTTATACATACATATGGGTATGTGAACATATTTATGTTGATGGAGAAGAGGAGAAAGAAAGAGACAAGGGGGAAGAGAGAGACAGAGACAGAAACAGAGAAAAGGGGGGAGGTGGGAAGAGAGGGAGGGAAAGAGCAGAGAGAAGAGATTATAATATTACTGAAAATACTTAGCATTTTGACATATATGTAGATTTTCTGAATGAAGTAAATCTAACACTATTAAGAAAAAAACATCATTAGATGAAAAAAATATAAAACCTCTGACCTTCTTACAGCACAAAGGTGTGAGTATAATTGGGTGTTCTTATTTATTCACGGTTTACCTCTATCGAGGATGGCCCATGTACATGGCGCTTACTTCTCCAGTGTTACATTTCTCGTAAGAGTTGACAAACGTTGCTCTGACCATCACAGAGCTGCTGCTAATGATTATGAATAAGTGTTAACTAATGATGAGTCTCTTGATTCAAAACATCTGTTCCCAGGGTGCTCACTCTGTTTCAATTCACACTTGTCATAAATCACAAATATCTGCTAAACTGAATATACCTCACACTCGCTTAAACAATGTTTCCTCTCCACCCCTTCTTGGGCAAAGGGTTGAGCAGCAGATGGATAGAATATCAAGGCAAAAACAATGGGGTGGCCAATTTAAAACAAGTCCCACTCAACAGAACTTTAAATAGACTTATTCAAACAGGCCACCCATGGGAATGAAGGTGGAAGGAAAGAATGAATAATCACAGCATGTAAAACAGACCTTTTCCCTCTATAGCACCCTCTCTCCATCTCCTCCTCCTACTGCAACAATGACTAAGGGGAAAAGGAGAGAAGAGGGAGTGGTCAAATTTCAGGAACCAAAAGGATACAGAGGAAAAGACTTAAATGTGGAGTTGTTCAAGAACAGGGAGCTGGAAATATGGGGTAATAGTGCCAGTGCCCCTATATGTTTCCCCCAAGCGGCTAGAAGAGGCTGGGAGACATAGCTTGATCTGGTTCTACATGGATATCTACTGCAGTATCCGGTGAAAAAGAACTTTGAGCTGAAAAGAAATGACGTTGCAATCCAAAAAGACCTAGAATGCCCCAATATTCAGAAACAAGGAGAAGGAATAAGCATCTAAACACATATTGCTGTGATTTCCCCTTAAAGGGGATTTGCTCAGATTGAGTTGGCTCAATCAACTGAACATTGACCCTCTTGGGAGCCACAAGTGGAACGCAATGGGTAATAATTAATTGTGTCAAGAACAAGTACCCGACAGGGAGAATGAGGGTCAACATTTGAACTGTGTTTGTGAACTCCCGATTTGAAAGCATAGCTATAAACTGTAGTCAGTAACTGTAGTCAGTAAGCCTGCTTCTGGGAAAGAGTATGAATGTATATCTCACAATATGAATGTTTTAATATATTTCATTTTGTTCCTTTTTAAAAATTTCTTTCATCATGAGTACAGCCATATCTATGTATATATATACATATATATATATGCACACACACACAGTTAAGTCATGTGGTCTCAGTTATGCCAAGTTCACGGTTAGAGTTCATTGAAATACAGCAGTCACAGAGAGGCAAGAAGCGTTCTTCCAGTAGGTGGGAGCTCAAGCTGAGGTTCTCACTGGATAATCAATTCAGATAACACAATTCAAGACACAGTAGGCAAGCAGTTGCCACCCATCAAAATAGCTGTTAAATAGAAGCAGAAGCTCTCTGAGAAACACAGAACAGCATTCTCCCCCAGAGTTTCCTGCTCTTTAGTGGAGTGCACAGTCAGCCAACCAATTAACAAAACATTTAGTAAGCACTCATGCCAGTACCTGGACCCTAATGGCAAAATAAGGGGTCAAGTAAGGTAATAGGAAAGAACATTTCCTGGAGAATAAACTTCTATTTTATCCATATACCTGTAGCCTGTGGATTAACCATAGGTGTAGATATTTACCTATTCATGACATTCACTCCATTCTCTGGGCATGAAAAGAGTAGACAGAAATTATCCCTTCCAGAGAAAATGCTACAATGATTCTAGCTCTTTTGATTCTTACAAATACCCAATAAGATAGTTATTAGTGAAACATTGTTGAATATTAATTGAAAACCTTAAAGTGCTATGAAAATCAGTTACTATTATTGTATGTTAAACATACACAAAATATTTGTACTGTTACCTACCTCACAGAGGGGCAGCTAGGTGGCACAATGTATAGAGTATCAAGCCTGGAGTAAGGAAGACCTGAGTTCAAATCTGTACTTCAGACATTTACTGACTGACCTTGGGCAAGTCATTTAACCCTTTTTCCTCATTTGTAAAATGAACTGGGGAAAGAAATGGCAAACCTCTCTATTATCAAGAAAACTCCAAATGCCTTTATGGAGAGTGGATTGAAACAACTGAACAACAACCTCACAGAATTGTCATATGAAAAGTACTTTGTGAATTATATTGGAATGTAAAAATCAATCAGCAAACATTGTGTCTGCTGTGTATCAGGTGGGGATTTAGTTTGATTTTTAGAATGAATGAATGAATAAAAACATCGACTAAACAATTACTACGTGCAAAAGAATTGTGCTAAGCACTGGAAATAAAAATAGAAAAAGAAGACTGTTTTTGCTCTATATAAGGAATACATTTTATAGGGTAGGAGGAAAGGCCTGGAGGGCCTGAGAGCTGTGATAAATTAGGCCCAGGACACCTTATGATTCATGGGTGTAAAGGTCAGGGTGGAGCAGACTTCTAGATTTCCTTTGGCAGGGTGGAAACTGCTTAAGGCCAAGAGGGGAAAGAGGAAAGAAGGTAAAACTAAGAAAAAAAAAGTTAGGGATTGGGACAGGGCAGACTTCCTTCTTCAATTTCTCTCCCACTCAATTACCCCCTAGCTCTTACCTCTTAGTTAGAGACAGAGGAGTCAGAGACAAGACAGAGTTAGAGCCAGAGGGACAAAAAGAGAGAAACAAAGTTTGGGTCTTCACTTTTTAAGAGCTGCTCCCGTGCCTCACTTTCCCCCCACCCTAGACTTGGTTTCCAGGTTCATTTGGTATTATATTTGTGATAATAGAATTTCAAGCTGACAGGAGCCTTAGAGATTATCTCTTCCAAATCCATTATACAAAGGATGAAAAAGTGAGGCCCAGAGATGGAGCCAGGGTTCATTTAAACAAGCCTCAGAGACAGGATTCAAACCCAGGTCTTTGGCCTTTTCCAGATTCAGCGTTCTTTCTATTACGTGCCCACTACCGCATTCAGAAAAATAACAAAATGCTCACTGGAAGTCTTTTTTTTATATATACTGTGGATGACTTGGCCCTGGCTGAGCCCTGTTTGCCAGCACTCCCATTCTCCCTCCCTAGATTACTTAATTTAAACTTGAAAGCCAGCGCCTGCTCCAGGCCCAGCCTGCATCTGTGCCCAGCTTGCGGCCTCCTCCCACACCCACCCATTCTGCTCAGCTTCTGCTGTTACTTCCCACTCTGTCAGGCTTAAGTGAGGAGACACACTCCTTCTGCCACCTGCCCTACTGTATTCAACTGCACCTGCTCTCCACCCAAGGAAGAACACACAGAATCATAGACATCAGCCGCAGAATGTGTCAGCAATCACTGTTCTCTAAAACTGATCTCTGCTGTACACTATGACATAATCCTCTGCTGTCAAAGTGGCAGGTAATTTTTAAAATAATTTTTAAATTTAAAAATAGCATACATTTATATAGTTTGTAGCAGCATTCAATACAGGCTCATTTTGAGCGTTACAATGTCTCCATCAAGCAAACAATGAAAATATTACATTTTACAGATGAGGAAACTGAGGTTTCGCAAGTCAAGGTGATATATGTAGCTAGTAAGTGGGATTCATACCCAGATTTTTGGATCCCCCATCCAGAGCATTTTCCATCATGACTACTGAAAACACCAATCTAACCCAACAAATATTTATTAAACACTTTGCATATGCAATATAGCAGTAACAGCTGGGAATATGAAGACAAAGTTTTTTGAAAGTCCCTGTCCTTGGGGAGCTTACATTCTACAATATAAAATATAATTCTTATTGGCTTTCAAAAAAAACAAAACAATAATTTTATAATCAAAATACAGCTGAATTCAATGTCAAGTTTTGAAGCCAGGCTTTCAGACTTCATGTCCAGCACTCAGTCTCTAACGTTACCCAAGAGTTGATAATGAAAGTCATCAATACAAAAATTCAGACTGTCCTAATACCATTTAATTAATTTTTATGCTACTAATGCCAGATTATGATGACATTTTATTTATATCTCCCATTATTTTTAACCTCTCATTATGATTACGTATCCAAAGAGATATAGAAGTCCAGAAACCCTTATTTTAGACCACATCTTACCACTTACTTGCTGTGACCTTGGATAAATCACTCCTCGCTCTCCCCTCAATTTCTTCTCCTAAATGAGGGGATTGACTTAAATGACAGTTAAGGTCCTTTCCAAAATTCATGCTGTGGTTAGCAAAGGAAGAAAACAGTCGCAATGGGCAACTAACCCAGTCTTCCTTTGAGTGAGGAACTACGTATATTAAATTTATGTATGACTCTTTATGACTCCTTGGACCATAGCACACCAGGTCCTTCTAGCTTCCATTCACTCTCTCGAAGTTCATGTCTGCTGTTTCCATGATACTATCTATTTATCTCATCTTCGGCCACCCCCTTTTTCTTTCATCTTTAATCTTCCCCAACATCAGGGTCTCTTCCAATGAGTCCTGTCTTCTCGTTACATGCTAAAGCATTTAAGTTTAAGCTTCAGTATTTGACCTTCCAGTGAAGTCTGAATTAAAAATATTGACTGATTTGAACTCCTTGCTGTCCAAGGGGCTCTCAAAAGTCTTTTCCAGCACCACAATTTGAAAGCATCAGTTCTGTAACACTCAGCTGTATATACTTGGCTTATTCTAAACAACAATAATACAGCACTTTCAAAACCTCCACTCTTCACTCCTACTCATTTTAAATATTCCATTATATCAATTATGTATCCAATCACTTGTCAAACAGTATCTTTCATATTTTTCTCTTTTTCTCCACCATCATGGCCACACTCTAGGTCAGACCTTTTTCACCATTTGAAGAAATTAAATTGATTCTGTATCATTGTATAAATGATTTGATTCTGTAATTGATCCTATTCTTGACATATTCTACTATTGCTACATTTCCTATAATCGCTCAAACCTTTTTGCTATGTCCTTGATCTGCCTGCCATACCTTATGTTTAAAGACCTACAAGCTGATCTGGTCTAAGGCATACTGTCCATCCCTGCCTGTCCTTGAACAATTAAGGAGGGTCTCACCTCCCTAACAAACTTTTCTAAGTACCAGAGAGTCTGCTAATTCAAGTCTAATAACAAAGTCTGCAGATACAGATGAGTCCAATAAAACAATTAACGCACATTCCTTAATTGTCAGAGAGAGGTGGTCACTCACCATATGTGGTGGCTAGCCTGCTTTCTTTAAAATATAGTCATGCTTTCCACACCCCCATGATGCTATCTGTCCTGTAACCAATTACTTTGTCTTCCCCACCTACCCAACTGTGTCCTTTTCAAAACTATATTGAGGTTAGTGAACCCTACATTGGGATCTTTGGTCATTGAAAGAGACCACTGACCCACTTTATTGGGTACTAGTAACCTAATAAATTGATCGTGCTCTCAGTTTACCTTAATTTTCAAACAATATTTCACCTGGACTATAGCTGCCTCATTAGTATCTCTGCCTTTACTCTTCATGCCCTCTCTAATCAGTCCATCCAGCCACTGATGTGATTTTTCCAAAGCACAGGTCTGAAATATGTCACTTTCCTGCCCACCTCCCTCCTCAATAACCTCCAAGAGCTCCCTATAACCTCTGATCAAATATACGCCCTTCTCTTTGGGATCTAAATCTCTTCACAATCTCATTCCCTCCTATGTTTAAGCTTTATCACATACTCCTCTCACCTCCTAACCTCCCTCTTGCTTTCCCGCATATGCAGTATTCCCCATCTTCCATCTCTGTATCACTGCTTGTCTCCATCTAAAATAATCTCCTTTCTGACTTTTGCCTCTGGGAAGCTTTAGCTTCCTTTAAGATTTACTTCAAGCAGTACCTTCCCATGAGGTCTTTCCTGGTGCTCCTAGCTGCTCGCACCTTTCTAATGCTACCGTTGTATCTGCTTTGCATGTATATTTTACATGACTACATATGTGCATGTTGTCTCCCCATTTGTAATTTAAGCTCTTCAAGGGAAGAAACTGCTTCACTTTTATCTTCACATCTCAACTTCTAACACAACGCATGGCACATAGTAAGTGTTTAATAAGTGCATCCTGATTGATTGATTTCTGCAAAATGACACAATGAAGTTTGTCTTTTGAGTCTGAACTGGTGATTTTACTGGATGAAGAGAAATCGTGGTGTCCTACCTCATCTCTGTTGCCTGGCTCCCTTCAAGTCTCTGCTACAGTCTCACATTCTGTAAGAAGCCTTTTCCAGTACTCTTAAATCTTAGTTGGGGCAACTAGGTGGTGCGTAGATAGAGCATCAGTGCAGGAGTCAGGAGGACCTGAGTTCAAATCTCACCTCAGACACTTGACACTCAATAGCTGTGTGTGTGCTTGGGCAAGTCACTTAACCCCAATTGCCTCATCCTGGGTCATCTCCAGTCATCCTGATGAGTATCTGGTTACTGGATTCAGATAGCTCTGGAGGAGAAGTGAGGCTGGTGATCTGCACAGCCCTCCCTCACTCAAAACAAAGTCAAGTGCAAGTCATATCATTATTTCTCTGATGGCATGGTCTTCTTTGGCAATGGAGGACAAACACACACACAATCTTAATTATTTCTTTTGAGATTACCCTTTACCCTGTATCTTGTTTGTGTCACGTTGCTTTCCCCAATTTCAGTGTAAGTTCTTGAGAGTAGAGACTTTTTTTTGTTGTTTTGCTTTGGTTTGGGGATTTTTTGCCTTTGTTTATATCCTTAGCTGTTAGCACTGTGACTGGCACATAGTAGGTACTTGATAGTAGGCATTTGTTCAATGTATAACCGATATTAAAGTGCTTACTGTTTCAGGGAAATGAGGGAGAGAGGGAGAAAAATTTGGAACTCAAAAAGATTTTTTAAATGAATGCTAAAAATTGTCTTTACATGTAACTGGGGGAGGGGGAAATAAAATATTACTTTTAAAAAATAATAAGGAAAAAGAAAAAAGATTAAAAATATTAAATGCTTGTTCACTAAATTATTCCAGGTAAGAAAATTTCTACTACCAATGAAAATAAACAACTGTTCTGAAACTCCTAGATTTAGAGAATTGTCTGGGGACACTAAGAGGTTAAATGACTTGCCCAAGCTCACACCTCCAGTACATATCAGAGGGAAAATTTGAACTGCTTTTCCTGACCCTAGGGCTGATTCTCTATACACTACACCATGTTGTTGATGATGTAAGTATTACTATCTCTATTTACCAGTGATGTAATTTAAGTGGACAGGGTCTTCACAGACTATCTCATTTAGTCCTTTCACTTTATACAGAAGGAACTAAGGCCAAGAAAGGGTCCTCTCTTTCCACCACACCACACTGTAAAGCTTAACTAAGAGTCATCAGCAGAGTACTTTTCTTCCAGCAAAACTGAAAATGATTAGCTATTTCCTAAACTTTTCCTGCTTTTATCCATTTCTTTTCATTTTTTTTCAAACTGTTCTACTCCCTCCATATACTCATCCATGAAAAGTCTTCTCTTCTTTAAGACCCAGATCACATACTATTATGTTCTGGAAAATTTCCCTATTTCCCCTGGTTTGACCTCTCCTTTGGATTTAATAAATTCTAACTGGTAGTAGAGGTATTTCTGAACATGGCTTATCTCTCCATTAGACTTTAAAATCCAGGACAAGGACTATGTCTTATTCACTGTGGTATTCCCAGTACCCTGCATAATCCACAGCATAGAATAGGTACTTAATAAATATTTTTTCATAAGGTATTCAATTCCATAACACAGTGAGGATAGGCATACCAGGAACAAAGAAATATAAAAATAAAATTAGATAAGGTAAGAAAAGAGTTTCTATGTAATTCATGTCACAATTTTATTTCAATGGGTACACTTTTTCTGCTTAGCCCCCAAGGGGAAAACTAAGAAGATGAATGAAAACTGCAAAGAGGCAGATTTAATAGCTAGCATTTAAATAATAGCTAACATTTATATATAATTTTAAGATTTGCAAAGCACTTTACAAATATTATCTCATTTTATCTTCACAACAACCCTGGGAAATAGGTGCTATTAATATTACCATTTTATATATTAGGAAACTGAGGCAGTCAGAGGTTAAATGATTTGCCCAGGATTGTATAGATATTATTTCTGATGCTGGGACCCATTTAAGACTAAAGTTCTGAAATGTTTTTCCTAACAATCAAAATTAAATTAAAATGGAATGGCCTAACTCAGAAGGCTGTGGGCTCAACCTTCAAAAAGAAACTTTGGTTATTTTTTGGTGGGTTGTAGTCAGGATTCCTCTCTGTGTATGGGTTGGTCTAGATGTCTACTAATGTTTCTAAATTCCTGTGATTTTGTAACTTCAAGTTGGAAGAGCCATTCCAACTGAGTTCAACCCCCTCAACCCAAAGATGAAGAAAATTAGAACCAGAAAAATGAAGTGACTTGACCACAGTTCCACTGTAAATGAGCCAGGTTTCAAAACCATGTCTTCTGCTTCCAAACCCAAGGCTTAGTACACAGTGTACTTAGTACAATGTACTTAGTATACAAAGTAGACACATAAGAATTTGATATTACCACACTGCTCTCTTCCATAGCCACTAACTCAAGAAGAAAATTAAAAAGTACTGTATTAATCAAAATTGTGTAGTTGCATTTGTTGCTTGTACTCAAACACTTAAAAATTCATCACTCTTCCCCCAACACCTGCCCCCAAATAGCAAAGAAACAAAAAAATAATAAGAAGAATATATAATAATAAGAAGAATAAATAAGTACAACTTAAGAAAGTATGTATGTGTCTTTGCTTGGTGAGCACCAGAGGGCTTAAACAAATAGTTTTCTCTTGGTAATTTAAGTACATTTTAAAAAATCCACAGAAAGCAATTTAAACATGATGTTTTTCTGCCACTATTTGTTTTTCATATACAAACAAAACTAAACCCTCTCAAAAATGCATGGGCATTTTGAAAATAACATTACATAGAAATGACTTGGTAGTCTTGCTGATTTCAAACATATAGCTCTTCAATAACATGCTATACTGTCTTATCTCTTTCTCTTTTTAAGAAAATTGATAAACTTTCTTTTGACAAAGCAGGTAAACCTAAGCAAACTTAGAACAAGTCAGTAAAAAATGTATTGCTTCAAAACAAGCAACACAATATGAAAGAATGATTGAAAATACATATAACCATACCCTTTTGAAGTTTACCATTTATAAAAAGGAAAGGGGGCAGTTATTTTGGCTTTTAAAAAAATTACTACCAAATGTTGATGATTGATTTTTTTGACACAAGGTGTTTTATTTTTAATTTGTTTTCTGGGGCTTTTTCCTACTTAATCTTTCTTCATTTCCATAGTCATAGCCATCATATAAATTGTTCTTTTGGCTCCATTTTCTTCCCTCTGTACAACTTATGACTATTTCTATTTTTTTGAACTTTTCATATGACAATTCCTTACCATGCAATAATATTCCATTAAATTCATTTACCCTAATTTGTTTTGCCATTTTTTCAATTACGAGAGAAGGAGAGGGAGAGGGAGAAGGAGAGGGAGAGGGAGAGGGAAAGGGAGAGGGAGAGGGAGAGGGAGAGAGAGGGAGAGGGAGAGGGAGAGGGAGAGAGAGAGAGAGAGAGAGAGAGAGAGAGAGAGAGAGCGCACGCGCGCGAGAGAGAAGTAGATAGAGTAGTATGGTATCATAGTTTAGTACATAGATACATAGTACATAGATAATGGTATCATATTTAGTACATAGATACATAGTACATAGAAAATGGTACCATAGTATAGTATAAGCAATATGGTGTAATGCATAGTATTCTCACCTGGAAGTCAGGAAAATCTTAGTGAAATCCTGCCCCTAACACTTACTAACTGTATGATCGGGGCAATACATTGACCTCTGTAAGCCTCTGTTTCACTAGCTATAAAATCAACATTATACTTGTAGTATAACATGCTTGTAGTATAATACATATTTGTACTATGTATCTCACAGGGTTGTTGTGAAGTTCAAATGCAATACTCTATATAAAGTATTTTAAAGCAATATATGAATGTTAGTTATCATTAGCTTTGCTTCCAATTTTTTTCTATTACAAATAGAGTTTGTATTATTTTTGTACCAATGGATCTTTATTTTTGCCATCAATGACCTCCTCAAGATTATGAACCCAATAGAAGGATTGCTAACTCAAAGAATATGCACAATAGAGTTGCTAGTGGAAGAAGTGCTCGACTTGGGGTCAGAAGGGCATTAGTTCAAATCCTACCCTCAGAGAAATACTAGCTGTGTGATCCTGGACAAGTAACAGTTTTTGTCAGTTTGTTCCATCTTTGAAATGGTAATAACAATAGCACCAAACTCACAAGTCGTTGTAAAGGGCAAATGAGATATCAATAGATGCACAATGGTTTAAAAACCTTTAAATATTATACAAATACTAACATTTTAAAAATTATTTTATTTATTCTTAATTTATTTTTATTTATTATTATATATTTATTATTATTCCAAATTATTTCTAAAATCATTAGATCAATTCAAGGCTATACCTATTATTTTCCTGATCAAATATCTACATCAATTGTCATTCTAATACTGAATCTTTCCACCTTTCTTTCCACTGACAATCAGATAAGCGTAGATAGCCTTAGCATTCTTTTATCTACGTTGATCTCAGTTTGAAGTGAATTCGGAACACTTTTTCAGATGTTTCCTAACAGTTTTTTAATTTTTTTAATTGTTTATTAAATTCATTTTTTGCATTTTTCTTCCGGGAAATGGCTCTTATTCTTATAAATTCATATCATTCCTATAGATCATGGGTATCAGACTTTTATCAAGAGATGCCTAATGCACAGATCTTTCTACATATTTTATTCTTATTTTTGCTGCATTTTATTTAGAGAAGTTTTTTTATTTTGTATGTTCAAAATCATCTTTTTTGATTTTTTATAATCTCCTCTATTCTGTGATGAGCTAAGAATGTTTTCGTTCTCCAAAGCTATGAAAAATATAATTTTCCCTCCCTCTAATTATTTTATGGTGTGAATGTTCATATTGTTTATCCGTTTTGTACGTGTTAAATATTTTGGACAATGCTGACCTAAAGTCATTTTCTGACAAATTTCTAAGCAATTTTCATAGCCATGTTTGTTTTCTATAGTAGTTCACATTCTCAGGTTTTTTCAAATGGTAAACTAGTAGCTAAGTTTGCTTATCCAATCAATTCCATTAATCATTTTTTCTGCTTTTTATCTAGTACCAGATTTTTTTATAATTATTACTTCATGATATAGAGCATGAGTATATGTCACTGGACTTGAAGACTAGAAGACATGGGTTCGAATCCTGCTTCAGATATTGTGTGATGCTGAGAAAGCAATTTCAGTTCTCTGTGACTCAGTTTCCTCAGAAGTAAAATAAGCAGTTGGATTTAATGACGACTGCAGTCCCTTCTAACTATAAATCTATGATCCTATCCCTGACAATTTGGACTCCAGTAAACCAAAGTTAGGGGATATTTTTCATGTTCCCTTGATATACTTGCTTTATTTTTTTCCATATAAATTCATCTTTACAGTGCCTAATGTAGTTGGGGTACATATTAAATGCCTAATACAAATTTGTTTAATGAATGTCTTATGCTATAAAGTATCATCTCTATAATTTTATTAGCACAGCCATGTACACTGGAATCTCTCTAATCATTTGAATCTTCCATTATTTATATAAAAAAGTTTCTAGTCATATTCATGTGTGTGTGTGGTTTAGAGAGTTAATTTCTAAAAACTTAATGAATTATCCTATTTTTAGTGCCATACAATGTTATCTTGTTAATCAAAATTAGTTTGTCTAAATTCTATATTTTAGACTGATTAATATGTAATTAATATTTTGTATTTCTATAGTTATACAGCGGTACAGCTTAAAAACACTCTGCCATTATCTCATTTGATTCTCAATATAATTTTTTGATATACACAAGATAGACATCAGCATTCTAATTTTCTACAGATGAGAAAAGTGAGGCACAGAGATGCATTATTTGCCCGGAATCACATAGCCGCTAAGTACCAAAAGCAGAACAAGAGCCATCCTTCAAAATAATCATCAGGGATAGGCAAATTTTGGAAAAACCTGGAAAGACTTGGATGAATTGATGCTGAGTGAAGTGAGCAGAACCAGGAGAACATTGTACACATCAACAACAATTTTGTGCGATGACTGATTTTGTTATTAGCTCCTCTGAACAATGCAATAATCTAAAACAATTCCAAAAGGTTTTGGATGGAAAATGCTATCCACATTTAGAGAAAGAACTATGGAATCTGAATGAAGATTCTATTTTCTCTTTTTTGTGTTTTTTCTTCCTCGTGATTTTTTTCTGAATTTGTTCTGATTCTTTTTTCACAACATGATTAATGTGAAAATATGTTTAATATGAGTATACATGTACAGCCTATATCAGATTACATGCAAACTTGGGGAAGTAGGGAAGAGAGAAAAGGAGGAAAATTTAGAACTCAAATTCTTATAAAAGTGAATGTTGAAGACCAAAAACAAATTAATTTTTAAAAAAGAATTATGACAGGGAACCAAATTTCAGATTTTTATTATTAAAACTTTTATGTTGCTGACCAAAATATTTACCAGGCATGAAGGGTTGAAGTTTGGTCACAGAATCCAGATTGATATGCCACTAGAACTAGAAAGGTCTTCAAGATCACCTTACAATTCCCTCAGTTTACACGTGAGTTTACTACACATAGTTATAGGACTACTGAAGGTCACATGACTGGTTGAGGACAAAAGCAAAACTAGAGCCCCAATCTCCTGTACCCCACTTCAATGACCTTTCCATACTGCCCTGATGAGTTACTCCATGAGTTTCTTGAGTCCATAACTTCTGTCCACATGTTATTTTCTTGTTAAAAAAAAGATTATTTTTCCTTCTTTCTCAGAAGCATCAGTCCTTAGTAATACTACCTATTAACCCCAACTCATACTTGGAAGAGTGGCTCATATAAATTAAGAATTTTCAATGTTATTTTTCTAGAATACTTGTTTAACAAGGAAATTGAATGGCTAAATAAGTAGATCTTTGTCGGAAAAATCAATCACTGTCTTTATCTGCTTTTCATTTTACCTGGAAAGTTATGGTATTATAAATGTAAACTATAATTGCTGTTTTATGTAGTTTGTGGTTACTGGAAATGTGCCACAACATGATTGACAAATACCCTTACCTAGGAGAGGTACTTAGCATATTTGTAGAAATCTTCACCATACTATTCAACACAAAAAAAGTAGATTTTTCACAAAATGTCATAATGTTTAGAGCCAGAAAGAAGGGTGGAGATCATCTAGTCCACTCTTTACTTTAGAGATGAAGAAACTAAAAGCCCAGAAAATAGCTGACATTTATGTGTAATGGTGGATAAAGGGTCAGCCTTGTAGTAAAGAAAACCTAGATTAACATTTTGCCTCTGAGTGACCTAGGTAAGTCATTTAACCTGTCAGTGCTTCCAGGAACTCCCCAAGACTAGAAGTGGTCAGTAAAACATAGATTAAGAACACACAAATTAAAAAAAAAAGATTAGGAGATAAACCAATTAGAAGAGACAAAATTTTACCATTATTCACTGAATTCAGGGGAGGTGAAGGAGCAATTAAGTGACTCTTTACATTGTTTAAAGAAGATTTGTATGAGAAAGAATCTGAAGGAAGTACTTTATAATATGATGGATGAAATATTGTTCTATACAGAAAGTGTACTTTAATACTTAAAAAGAGTCCTAATTTCTACTTCTTTCAATAATCCCTCTACTAACAGTATTTCAGGGTTGGCAGGAATCCTAGAGATCACCTAGTCTAACCCATACCCAACCAAGAATTCCTCTATAACTTGTAAATGATCACCCACCATCCTCTTAAAAAAGCATTTTCCCAAAGAGGAAGACGAATTTGAGAGTGGCTACATGGTGTAGGGGCTAGAGTGGTGGAGTCAGAAAGACTCATCTTTGTGAGCTCAAGTCTGACCTCACACACTTATTAGCTGTGTGATCCTGGGCGAGTCATTTAACCATTTCCCTCATTTTCCACATCTGTGAAATGAGCTGGAAAAGGAAATAGCAAACCACTCCATTATCTTTACCAAGAACACCCCAAATAGGGTCACAAAGGATCAAACACAATTAAAATGACTAAACAACAAGAAGATGTAAAAGGCATTATATACATAATATATATATCATATACATATATCTTTAGCTATGGAGATACATATATATATATATATATACACACGCACACATATGCACACATAAATATATATGTATACATATACATATGTACATGTGTACACACATATTTGGTCCATAATGTATATTGATAATGCATTTTTGCTTATTGTTAATGTACTTTTGCTTCTTAAAGGGAAGATCTTTTCCATTTATTAATAGACCCATGTGACCTGCTTAGGTCACATGGAAGCCTGAGTCACATGAATAAATCACATGGAACAGGAAGGGTGGAAAAGGAAGAGGCAGAGCTAGAGCATAGCTGAGAGGAAATTAGTCAGAGAGCAATCAGAACTGGGAAAGGCAGCCGCTAATGTGAAAGAAAAAGCTTGTTTGGTGATTTGTTTAAGGGAGCTGGTTTGTGGAGCCTAACAGAGGGAAGGTTTGGGGATGCTATTGCCCTCTGTCTTTTATTATGAATAGATTTCTCTGTTACTATGATTGATTTGGCTTTCTGGTGTCTGACTTAATGTTTTAGTTCTGTCTTCCATGGGGAGAGTTTGTGGTATTTTGAGATTCAGAAATGAGCTGGTATATTCATGGCTGCCGTAGGCGCTGTGAATATCGTGTTGGTGCTACAATGTGGCATTTCGTTAGTGTGGGGAATGCCTAATAGATTGTACATCAGCAACTTGTTTGTGACATACTTGTAGAGAGTTGTGTAGGACATACAGGTTAAGTGACTCACTCAGGGCTGTGTATAGGCAGAGCTAACACTTCAATTCCAGGCTTCTTGACTCTAAGGCCATCCCCTGTCTGCTATACCGCACTGCCTCTCTGCTTATATAAATATTTTTATATAAATGTACATGGAAATATTTGTAATAAATATTTTCCTTTCCTCAAAGAGTTTGTAATCTTGAGGAACATACATAATAGGTATACTTAGTACCAAATGACAGCTTCCTCTTTATTCTCCTTTTCCCTTTTTGAACAGTCACAGGTAAAGCAGTGTGCTACAGTAAAAAGATTACCTGTTTCAAAGTCAGAAGACCTAGAGGACATGTATCAAATGCCTCTGATGCATCCAATTTAGTTGACCTTGGAAAAGTCATTTAACCTCACTATAACTCAAGTTTTTTTCCGTCTATAAAAGGGGAGAGTTGAGTTAAGAGTTTCCTGAGGTCCTTTCCAGTTCTTCAGCTATGATCCTATGATTTCATAAACCTCTACTATATTTTTCTAAGCTGTTCCTAAGTCTTGCTTTGATGTTTTGGTGTAATATACAGGTGACTCTGGGATTCTCAAAGGCCATAACAATTGAACACAAGATTGAACCACTTAGAAACATTGGACTGTGCTATGTAGCTGCCTACTACCCTTGCATATTTACCACTGGGCATCAAACAGTGTCTTACATATGGTAGACACTCAATATTGTTTGGCTGAATGACATATTCATTTAGAATCCACCAAAAGGCCTTAAGAAGGTCTTCTAGGTGGTACCATGTATCCATGTGTCAGGTCTGAAATCAGGAAAACTCATCTTATAGAGTTCAAATCAGTCGTCAAACACTTACTGGTTGCATGACACTAGGCAAGTCACTGAACTCTGTTTGCCTCATTTCCTCATCTGTAAAATGAGCTGAAGGAGCAAATGGCAAATCACTGCAGTATCTTTGCCAAGAGAATCTCAAATGGAATCACAAAGAGTCATATACTACTGAAACGATTTGGCAAATGATCCCACGCTGTTTTATGACATCTTTGTTCGTTGCCACCAATTGTCATTTAAATCTTGAAGTGTTACTTAACTTTTCAGAATTTTACTTTTTTTCTCGCTTCGTAGAATATAAACACCTTAAGAATGGACTCCATACCTAGACTCCTTTATAACCTTTGTGACTCACACACTCTCACAATACCTAGCATACATTAAGTGTTCAATAAAAATTTGATCATCTAAGGTCACAATCATAACTGCAAAGAATATTTTAAGTGCTATGTTCAAACACAAATACAAGTGAGGAAAATCTTCCATCCCCACAATGACCAGAAATAGGGAGACTTTTTTATGGAGATAAAAACATAGACAAGGCAGGAGGCCAGTTTGGCAATAATTCTATGAGAAGAACATCATTACATGGATATGCCCATAATTCACATCTGGGTTGACCTTAGAAGGAAACAAAGAGGGATGTTTTGAGTTAGACATTTAATCTATCACATAAGCACACCATACTTTCTAGGGATGCTACATCCTACTTCAGATGCATCTTCCCATCAGGGTATATGTTCTTTGAACATGTTTACTGCTTAATGGGCAAATAGCTAAAGAGTGGTTATTTCTAAGCTAGCAAGCAGAAAATTTCATCAAGTATTGAAAATTAAACCCAGACTCTGACTTTTTCATTTTCCATTTCTTTCTAGTTTTCTACACACACCCCTGACCCATCTAATTGTCATTCTGCTCACCCCACAGCCATTGTGCCCCTTCACACTCAGAGATGTTCCCTCAATTTACTATCCTTCATCTCCACTAAATCTGGGGCTTGAGTTTGCTCTATAGGCAGCTGAAGTTCAAGTGAGGTAGGTGGTACCAAGACATTGCCTGCTTCACAGGGCTTTCATGGGAAAGGCGTTTTGCATAAACTTTTAAAAATGCCATAGAAATATCAGTTATTGCAATCATTGTTATTAACCCCAGGTCTTGACTTATTTTGTTGAGCTGCCCATCCTTGAGAATATTCTAGAAGTGCTATTTGCTTAGGTTCTTTTGGGGAGAAGAAGAGAAACTTTAAAGTGTATAGAAAAACTTAAGTCCTTTCACATCTCATGTATTCTAGGCCTTTGTTTCATGAAGCTTAGAACGAGTCATTCTTATCAACTGTAACAGAGCCCTGCGTAGGCTGAGGATGCCTATGTTCTACTACAATAACAGCTAAAAACATTAATATAGGATTATTGGCCTCCTATCACTAGTTTTTAATATGAAATTATTGAAACTGTCTATCATTTCTAATGAATTAAACATGAAATAAATTATATTATTCAAACACAAAATACTAATACATTAATAAAGTCAAATTTTCCTCCCTCTCCAAAATAAGGCTAACATTCAGTGCAAAGAGCTTACCCCTTTTGCAATATTTGAATGCTTTTGAGTTCTTAATTATTTAGTGGAACTGGGTCAGTCTTCATTTCACTAAATATTTGCTTCTCCAAAGAACTATTAGAAAAATGCAAATAAAAAAACAGACCAATATTTCCTTAGTTAAGAACTCTAAGCAAACAAACTGCCGTAAATATTTCCCAGATCAGGTATCTGTAGAATTGTCACTTTATTTACCAGTTATTATCACAGTTCCTTCTGTGGAATAAACAATTCAAGGAATTATTCAAGGAATAAACAAACTATTATATACTGATTTCTAGCTGGAATTTAGGGCCTAGCAAGATAAAACTTGACAAAAATTTACTATAATATGTATTTCACTGTTCTTTTTAAATAATGACTTAATATGCTATCTATAAAATCTTCCCCAGCTCCTGGGATAAGAACTCACTGTTTGACAGGAAAACTGGATAACAGTGTGGTGGAAACTAGGCATAGACCAATGTCTGACACTCTACTCAAGAATAAAGTCCAAATGGATACATGATCTAAGTATAAAGGCTGATTCTATAAACAAATTAGGGGAGCAAGGAATAGTGTATATGTCAGATTTATGGAGAATAGAGAAATTAATGACCAAAAGAGAGATACAGAACATTAAGAAGTGCAAAATGGATAATTTTGATTACATTAAATTGAAAAGTTTTTTCACAAATAAATCCAATGCAACCAAAATTAGGAGGGAAGTGGAAAACTGGGAAAGAATTTTTGCAACTAGTGTTTGTAATAAAGGCCTCATTTCTAAAATATATAGAGAACTGTGTCAAATGTACAAGAATACAAGTTATCCTCCAATTGATAAATTATCAAAGGATATGAACAGGCAGTTTTCAGAGGAAAAAAATTAAAGCTATCTATAGTCATATGAAAAAATGCTCTAAATCACTATTGATTAGAGAGATGTAAATCAAAACAACTCTGAGGTACCACATCAACCTATCAGATTGGCCAACATGACAAAACAGAAAGATGATAAAGGTTGGAGAAGATGTGGTAGAGTTGGAACACTAATCCATTGTTGGTAGAGCTGTGAGCTGATCTAACCATTCTGGAGAGCAATTTGGAACTATACCCAAAGGGCTACAAAATGTGCATACCCTTTGACCCAGCAATATCATTTTTACGACTGTATCCCAAAGAGATCATAAAAATGGGAAAAAATATTTATAGTAGCTCTCTATGGTGGCCAAGAACTGGAAATTGAGGGGATGCCCATTAATTGGGAAATGACTGAACAAGTTGTGGTATATGAATATAATGGAATACTGTTGTGCTATAAGAAATGATGAACAGGAAGACTTCAGAGAGGCCTAGAAATACTTTAAATGAACTGATTCTGAGTGAAATGAGCAGAACAAGGAGAACAGTGTACACAGTAAACACAGAGTGTGAGGAATTTTTTGGTAGACTTAGCTCTTCACAGCAATGCAAGGACCTAAAACATTCCCAAAGGACTCCTGAGGCAAGATGCCATTCACATCCAGAGAGAGAACTGTGGAATAGGAATGCAGAATGAAGCAGACTATTTTCTCTTGTATTAGGTTAGGTTTTGTTTTGGTTTTTCTCATGGTTTCTCCTATTCATTTTCTGTGCAATGTGACTAAAGTGAAAATGTGGTTAATAGGAATGTATGTATAGAACCCAAAATGGCTTGAATGCCATCTTGGGGAAGGAGATTGGGGAGGGGGGAGGGAATCTAAGACTTATGGAAATGATTGTAGAAAAATGAAACAAATAATTTATTTTTAAATAAATAACATCTGAAAAGGCAGTAAATAGCTACTCTCCAAATAGCTAAGGTGGTAGCCCATGTAGCATCAAAGATCACCAGGCAATTCCAAGCCCTGCATTTAGTCATTACTGTTTCATAATACTTTTATTTCAGTTATTACTAACGTTAGTTGTAATGTGATGAGGTGCATATTATGCTAGACTTGCAGTCAGGAAGAGGTGAGTTCAAATCCCAGCTTTGATATTCACCTCCTGATTAATAGTGTTCAAAGTCTCAACCTCCAACAACACTGCAAGACATACCCACTAATTGTCGATAGGTTGTGTTCTCTTATTGGGAGAGGAAGTTCTCAGACATTGTAGAAGTATTGACTAGAAACTTATAGCACACAAAATTCACACACCCTTGGAAGGAATTTTAGTTTGGTCTAACCAAATCAAAGCGCACCTTAGGAAGCTAGAAGTTTGAATTCATTCATTGTCATTCAGCATTTTTATGTACCTCCCCTTCGATGATGTATGGATATGCTTAGTGATCCTTGAACCACCAAAAAGTCACAGAACTATATTCAATCTGAGAGAGACTCAGATTGGAAAACTTGAAGAACTCTAGAATAGAAATAAATTTATCCTTAGTGGAAGTCTAAAAGTTCTAATTTATCACTGCAAAACTCTTGGTTTTTTTCTTTGATAGAATATGTCTATGTGTATGTGCATATAAATCTATAACCTATGTATGTATACATATAAACATATATACATATGCTGCATATTATGTGTGTATAATGTGTATACACACATACATATCCATAAATACATATATACATGCATATTCCAAAAGGATTTCTAAGAGAAATCCTGGGACACAGGAATCCTAAAAGTCTTTAACTTGTACTATTTCTACTGATTTGCCAACCAACAGGGTTTATAAGAAATTTTCAAGAGTGAATATCCAGATAGGTGGTGTTTGGGACCTCTGGAGCCCTGAACTTAAGCTTCTATTAGAACAATGGGTAAGGCAATATAGCTGAGTTGTCAAGGTGGGAAGGGAGATGTGGCTTCCTTTTTGAAAAGGGATAGGGTGATATTAGATTAGATTATCTCTTGGGCCCCTTCTAAATGTCTGACTTGACGATAGGAGTAGCCACCAGGTAGTTTCTTTATCTGTCCATTCTCAGACCAATAACATCTAATAATCAAAGAACTGGTACCATGTGGTTCTCTGACACTGTCTCTGCCGTCTTCTACCACCCCTGTCAAATCCAGCTAGTCAGTGCTATTTCAGTCACTTTTGGTGCAGAGGTAATGGACTTCTGCATAGGTTTTATTCATTAGCATATCACTGAATTAAAAGCATTTCAAAACCCTCAGCTTGAAAAGAAACTTTGGGGGATTTCAAATGCCTGAGCTCACTCATCCCTACTATTTAAACAATTAAGTCCCATCTGCTTTTCCTGAATTAAAATGTGCAAAGCATCCAAGCAACTGTTCATATCCCAATAGCCAATCTCTGTTGAATGGCTTGATATATTGTAACCCAAGTGGAGCAGTGCTTGTTATTTTTTAAACACATCTAATACTAAAAAATTACACTGTCCAAAGTAAATTCTCCATTTAGTAAATAACATTAAGGTATGGCCAAATTTCCATAAATAGTAAAGAAAAGAATATGCTTTGTTTTGGACCAGATAATCAACAATACCTTTTTGAATGCTTCTGTATTGTGGAAGAGACATAGAAGAAAATAGGGAAAGTTTCTGACACCAGAGAAGTAACCAACAGGAATCTTTCCATTAGAGGGCTTCATATATAAATTAAGATGAACACGTGTATGTTGTAGAACTTATCCTTTTTCAGGTACAGGTGTGATCAGACACCCTCTGACTTTCATTCCAACCCTGAAATTCTGATCCTATGACTTCAGTGTATATCATATTTCCTATTTGCAAAACAGATATTCCCAAACATCTGGAAAAAACATTAACTTCATTTCCTCCCAATAAGAGGCAGCATGGCATAGCAAAGTCAGGAAGACCTGGGTTCTAGTCCTCTGTCTGACCCATACTAGCTATATGACCTGGGGAAGATCACCTAACTTCTCAGGGCCCTAAGCAATTCTAAGATTATAAATTGCACAGATGGTTCCAACCTACATAAGTAGACTGATTTTCCTCCCCTGAAATTCTCTATGGCAATTAAATCACAGATCCACTCTCTATCCTTTCTCCCATCTCAGAATATACATGTTCTCAAGCAAGGAGAAATATATTTTATTTTAAAATTGGATATCATTGCCTGTTTAACCTGTTTGGAATTTTATTATTGCACAGCTATCAAAAGTCTGTATAACAAAGTGTGACCATGGCTGCCATTCTCTAAAACCAATTCATTACTGAAACTTTAAATTATCCTTGGCAATAGAACAGACCATCTCCTGATAGACATGAGAAAATGCTGTGAGGCAACCGAGCTCAGGGGCAGAACACCAGCCAATTGTGTAATCTAAATGTAAAAGAATTTATTAAGCTCACAACAGCCTAAGCCTGATTTTCCCCAATGACACGGCAACTCTGAGGCAAAATGCATTGAAAATCAGGGTGAGAAAGCCAGGCCTGCCAAGAACTAACTGGTTCTTTAATCATTTCCCTGTGTAAATTCTCTTTGTCAGAAAAAAAAATAGCCAAGGCCACATATTTTCAGTAAAATAAAAAAATCCATGGTATATTACCTACCAGTTATTAATATAAAATCCTTACATGTTAAATGACAAAAGAAATGGAGAAAACTACTCATACAGGGCAAGTGAGGACATTATGCTTAGAAGATTAAAAATGTTTCCGATAAAACACAAGGGTAAGAGTCACCAAAGGGACTAGCCCTTTGTATAAAGATGTAAGAAGGAATCTCATGTAAATGGGGCCAAGAAAGTATTTCAAGGTACATAAAAATAGACATTAGTGGGGGTGGGGGTGGGGGTGAGGAATTTCCAGATGCCAGGTGGGTCACTGATCTCCAAGGCTTAGTGTGGTCAAGCCTCTGCCTTGATAGTAAACTTCACATTAGCAAAGTGAGATTGTGCAATGGAAAGAGTGCTAAACACAGACAAATGAAGAAATTGTATCAGATGATCATTACAGCCCTTTACAGTTATATATCTATGAAGTTATCTTAGGATTGTTGTTGTTCAGTCATGTTAGACTCTTTGTGTCCCCATAGATAGAGGTCTGTGGGATTTTCTTGGCAAAAATACTAGAATTGTTTGTAACTTTCTTCTCCTGTGGATCACTAATCCTAAAGCAAGTAGATTTTAAGTGACTTGTCCAATGTCATTAGGAAGCTAGGAAGTTTCTGAGGCTGAATTTGAATTCAGATCTTTCTGACTCTGACCCTAATACTTTCTCCACTGTAATGGTAATTTAAATGGGAAGCTCTTTCCCATTCATTAATAGGCCCATGTGAACTGCTTAAATCACATGGAAACCTGAGGCAGATGGAACCTGTGGTGGGAAGAGCTTGATGAACAGGTAGAACAGAAAGAGGCATAGAGCAGAGTTCAGAGGAAGTTAGAGAGCAGTCAGAGCTAGGAAGGACACAGACAAGCAGACAGCTGACTAGGGTGAGTGAGAGAGCTTGTTTGTGATTTAAGGGAGCTACTCTGTGGGAAGCCTAACAGAGGGAAAGCTGGAGTCTGGTGTTGGGATTTGGCTTTCTTGTGTCTGAATACGTTTTGATTCTCTGTTCCATGTGGAGAGTTTGTTGTATTTCACAATTCAGAATTGTGGGGCATATTCATGGATGCTCTAGGTGCTGTGAATATTGCATTGGTGCTACAACCACCTAGGTGTTACAACTAACTAATCTCATTTGCTAATTATCCTTCTGCCTACTACTTATCATATCAATTCTTATCATCCCAAATTCTAAGGTACTTAAGTCATATGTTTTAATATTTTTCTCATTAATATAAATTAATAAGTTAGTTCAGAAAACAACTCAATTTATAAGGTATTATTTAGTAAACTAGAGAAACATCTTTCCCAATAAGTAGTTATACTTCTGTCACTATATACTTTTTTCATTGCAGATCTCCTAGGAATAACTCAATATTTAGTTTATAAGTTAAACAATTTATTAACAAAAATCAAACATAACACAAAGACATAAAGAACTATGATATAGCAATGAGAAATGGCCTGAAGTACTTCTAACTATAACCATAACTGCAGATGACTTTTCCCTACTCCTGGACATAGAGTTTCACTAGTCAGTTCATTCATGATACCAAATAGCATCTCTTTTCAAGAATGTTCTTTTTCTCTTCATAAAATAAAGAATAAAGCAGTTCTATTTCTGCATTACCTAGCTTCTCTACAATAAATGGCAGAAAAGTTTTCACTTCAGCTTCTATCAATCCACCATTCTCAATAGTTTCTCCAAAATGACAATTAAAGCTACTATTTCTGCAACATTTCATTGGGCTCTTAAAGCTATATTAACAGTAACTGGAGCCTTGATAGGAGCAGCATTTGATTTCATGGCTATTGGCTAATGAATCAGCTTTAGTTTAGAAATATAACCAACCCCAGAGTATCTACAGAGAGTAACAGTATGCTGCCAATACCTTATTATAAGAGGCAACATGGCACATAAATCATAGGATCACAGACTTAGAGCTATAAGAAAACATCTAATCTAACCATTTTACAGATCAGGAAAATGAGGGCCAAAGTAGTTAATGACTTGCCCTATGTCATACAAACAGTAAATGGAAGTGTTGCGCTTTTATTTCAGCATCTATGATTCTAAATCCATCACCTCTTCCAAAATTACTGACTGGCCTTAGAATCAAGAACAACTAGGTTTAAGTCTTGCCTCCAACTCAAACTAGCAATGGGACCGTAACCACAAATTCTCAGCAACTATAACTTTCTATAGACTAAAAAACTGCAAGTTCTCTGAGACAAGTTTCAGACAAGTTCCCAAACTAGACTGGTAAAAGGAAATTTCCAAGCAAGAAATTCCCTACCCCACCAAAATCACAGGTAATGAATAGATAGGTAGATAGATAGATAGATTAAAACAAAACACTGATCACAATGATTTAAATTTATTTATCTGTATGTGTGTGTGTGTGCGTATATATATATATATATATATATATATATATATATATATATATACGCACACACAGTAAATGTATCTATATTTATCTATAATTTAAGCAATCTATTAAATTCAATTCACCATTTTCAAGTGCCAAGTGATGTGTTAGGCAGCAAGAAATGTACAACACTTAAACCAAGCCATAGTCTCTGCCCTCTTGAAATTTGTAATCTGCAACATAAGGGTTTTTAAAAGGTACAAAAAAAAGTGCTACATGAGGTCTTCTGAGGAAGGCAATGATTGCCGAGGAAAATAAAAAATATAGGAATATTCTCAATTGTGTTTTCTTTTTAAGAAAGTATAGGAATTAAGCAGTCAAAGAAAGAGTAGATTACAGGCATTGGGAATGGTGTGAGAAAGGTATAGAAATAGGAAAATACAAAGCATTTAAAGAAGACAAATAATCGTTCAGTTTTTCTTGACCACAGTGTGATACAAGCCTGTATCAGTAGGGTGACAACAGATCATGAGAGGTCTTGAATACTTAGTACAAGAATACAAACTTTACAGTGAAATTACTAGTAAGTCAGAAGTAATTTGTATGGCTCTCTCAGCACAGTGTGCTATAGTCAACCAGTCAACCTAAACTAAGATGTGAGACAACCATCATTCATTTCAAACGCTACTGAAATCAGTGTCAAGGTGGTATAATTGTATCCCATCATAGATTGTTACCACACATATTGAGAGCTTAGCCCAAACAAAGGTAAAGGGGGAAAAAGAGAGATTGGAAGAGAGCTAGAAGCTCTGGGAGAGGCCTAGTGATGGCTCTTATAATCAGAGTTGATGCCAAAGACTTCCTCATTTTGAAAAGGATTCAGAATTTTAGAAGGTCATTCCAGACATCACACACCGAGCTGAACTTCAGGGTCAATGCAGCGGATACCGAAACATTTGGTGTCTATATCATGTAGGCGTTTCCAAAGAAGGAATTCCATCTCATAGAAACTGAAGAAATAATTAGAGTGGGAAGTATGGAATTGCAGAAGAAACTACTTAGAGGTCAAGCAGAAAGTTGGGAGAAACCAAAGGGGTAGACATTTCTTATAGATTTCAATTTATTTTAGTTCAATAAGTATCTAGTCAATGTTTACTAAGTGTCACTTAGACACTGTACTAAGTGCTGAGGATACAAAAACAAAACCATCCCTATCCTTAATTAGTTTAATTCTACTTGTTCCAAACATGTGAATAGGTAAATAAACACAAAATATATACAATGTAAACACAAAGTCATTCCTGGGGAGGAGAGCGGACTAACCACAAGGTGCATTGGGGAAAATCTCATGTAGAGGGTATGGCTTGAGCTGAACTTGAAGTAAGCTGGGATTCTAGGAGGTGGAGGGAAGAAGAATGAACATCCCAGGCACAGGAGAAAGTTTGTGAAGAAAAGAGTTTGCACTGAGTTTACACAGAGAAGGATACAAAATATAATTTACAGGAAATAATAAATAGTCTAATTTGGCAGAAACATAAATATATGAAGAAAATGTGAAACTTTTCTAGATTAGAAAGATGGTCTCTCTCCCCCTCTCCCCTCAATCATCTGAACTCTTGCCATAGAAGCTTTTTCCACAGCTTTCATTGAAGATATTTTCAGATCTTGTCATTGGTATAGAAAAAAAAGCAAGGAAAGGAAGTGGAAAATTGAACTATGGTTTCAATATAAAGAGGCCTTCATTATCCTCAATACACAGAGAGACTGGCCAAGGAATGCGTAGAATTCCTAGCAAATAGGGCTGAGAAGATGATCAGCCATGTATACTATTTATATTTGAGAGTGCCCCAACCACCACCACTGTACTGCCTCACCCCTTGAAGATAGCAAAATGGTTTATACATTCAATTGGATTTTGCCACAGATAACTCAGATACCCCAATGTAAGCATGTCAGCTTATGTCAGCTCTGTCATTTCTATAAAAATTAAGTTGAATAATAACATGGATCATTTGACTCATTTTCTTTGAAGCACCATTCCAAATTTTAACTTTTCCAAAACAACTGAATTGGCTAATTAATGTGCATGTATTTTAATTCACAGGAGAGTTTCAGAATATATGTCAGGATATAATAAAAACCATTTCAATTTTAATTTCCAGTAGACATTTGTTGGTAAGCTAACTCTATGATTTCCTTATATTTTGATACCTCAGATATGTTCAGTTATCCTACTTTATTTTATCCAATCAACAATAAAAATTGTGTTGTCTTTGTGTTCTACTGAAAAAGGATTCACAATTTAATAATTACAGGAAAGATATCCCACACTAGCCTTCATGTGCAATTTGGTTGTTCCTAGAAACAATATGAAATCACATTTATAAATTACCAAGGGGAGAAATCCAAATACAATACTATAATATAATACCAATGTCTTCTTGTGTACATTCACCTGTGTGATTAAAATATGCAGTAATGTTAAATAATATCTATGTGCCCAAAACATTTTCCAAATATCATATTCTGAATAATTTAACAGCTTAATACACACAAGATCACATTTTACTGCATGTAACAGCCAGGGCATATTCATCTTTCAGTTCTAAACAAATTACTAGTTTAGAGCTATTATTCCAGTCTGCTCTTTTTTCTCCCTCTGTTTAATAACATCTTTACTATTTCCATAACCAATGTGATAGCCTTGGGTCTTTTTTTCACCTGACTTGAAAGTAAAGCATTAGAGCATATGAACATTTTCAATAAAATTGACTAGCCATTCCTCTCATTGTTCATGCTTAAATGTTACTAAATGCCAGCCTTCTGGGCCCTGGTTGTCAGTCATCTGGAAGAATCCCAGAGAAAGTACATTCTTTTACAAAAGATTAATTTTATAATATTTTCATTATGACCTTGAAATTATTATCAATAGTCAAAGAAAATGCTTTTTAATAAACCTTTAGAAACCCATTTTGATTTATGAAGAACCTGAAATAAAATCAGAATTTATTTTATTGTGATCTTGGGGACTTCTCAAAATGAAAAATGCACTTAGAAAATAACCAGTGAAGTTTGTTAGCACAAATTTACTCATTTCTTATTTTATTCATCAAAACAGGTTATCTCATGCTCTTAATTTCTTTGTATTATATGGCTATTAAAGTTTCAATTGAACTTTTTAAAATATACTTAGGGGGAAAAATCTACTTTGTTAAAATGTTTTATCGGTTCCATCAGTAAGCCATAAAACTCTAAAATTCCTGGCAGCCATTCACATAAACAGGTAAAATGAGAACAAGTAGAATTCATCTGTGAACTGACATTGATTTCAGTCAATAATGCAGATATCTCTTTCCATTAGAAAAAAGATTAAACTCAGAGAGAAAACTGTTTCCAGCGATCCAAGAATTCTACATATTGCCATTTTTAAATGGCAACTATGTACCACTGCCTGTAGGACAAGGTTGTTGACCATTTATAATGGAAATTTCAAGGACTATATCAGATAAAGTTAACTTAATGACACTTGGCAGAATGTTACTCCCATATATTAAATTCTGTTAAATAGAAGTCAATTCACTTAACACTTTAATTCTAGAAGTTGGATATAGTAGAGGACTGGCCTTTGAGTCAGACAGTTCTGGATTCAAATACTTCCTCTGACATATACTGACTGTGTAACCAAAGGAAAGCCTCTCTTAGTACTATAGGCAATTTTAAGCCTCAGACAATGAGTCACAGATGAAGTGCCAATCAACATCAACGGAGGGAGTCTTCATACTAGGACTTCTCTATACTGATAAAAACCATAAATATAAACTAAAAGAAAAAATATTACCATAATAAACTATAACACTAATCTAAAGTAGTGAAAGTGGAAAATACAGTTTTATGACTGTCCATTGAAATACTTAGGAACATAATTATGCTACACACACTTGATATTAGCTTTCCTAAAGGCATTCTGTGCAGAGAAGAGGACTTTTAAAGACAGAAAAAAAGAGTAAGTATGAATCAACCTATTCTTCTATGAATTTAATGTTTTTATGTGTGAAACAACTGGAATAGGTGCATAACAGTAAAAGTCAGATGAAGATATTTTGTAAATAGCACAATGTTCCAAAATTTCCTTTCAAACAAGTTTTCATCATCAGGTTTCTTGGAAAATATCCCAAAGTCCCACACTTACTACTTCAAAAAAATTCCTCTAATCTGAGAAATTCCACAGTGATACCATCTCTCAACTCAAAAACTTCCATCCTGTTCTTTTATTCATTGCAATCCAGACAGCTTTAAGCTCAAACCATCTATCCATTTCCTACCTAGCCTGTCAATATGAGTCTTGATTGCAAACAGACTCCAAATGCGATGTTCCTGGCACAATGAGCTCTGCTAGCCAAAACCAGTCTTTTTATAATTTACAAAAGAAAAAGCTTCAGAATGTAATAACAGCTACAAAAACTACTACTACCAGTTTCCCTCAAGAAGAGACGGCCAACAATAGCACAGAATTTGCAAATCTACTTCTCCAGATGAAAACTGGTCGGAAAAACAGGTTTCAACTTGCATGTGGAGCTAAGCATCCAGTCTCCCCCACTTTCCCATGAGTTTGATGCGCAGTTCTAAAAACAACACATCCCCAATGCCTAAATTATGAGATTACATTTAAAAAAAATCTATATTTCCAAAACAAAAAAAGGGGAAATTTCTTTACCTGTATTCCTGTCTGGTAAGATACAGCAATGCTTCTGCAGAATGCCAGGCAAAACCTATTTGAAAACAAATAAATAAAACAATACATGTGGTTACCATTAGGGAAGAGAGAAGCATCTCATTAACTGCTGAAACTGTTTCTCTAATAAGGTCATTCGGTGTTGCTCAAAGTCATCACACTGAGAACAGGCTGACAAATTGAACAGTACAAGGGAAAACAGATGACAAGCATTTTTCATCAAAAAGGTTAATCAGAGATGTATATGTGTTTATATGTTATTCTTAAACTGCTAACTGCTCAGTTTAATGTATATCCCTTTTGGACATGAAGAGTATCTGTAATCTCCTAAGAGGACTCCAATGGAAGGGTAATGGATGATTAGTCAACCAATTTTTGAGATACCTTTGTTAAAAAGTGGACAGTTTTATAGTATAGAAATCAAAAATTGTCCTGAACAATGTATTGGAATCTATTGCTTCTGCTTTCTAAATCTGGGATTATTTGAACAATAGAAAATTTGGAAATATAGATACTTTTGACCACAATTAATGGTAAAAGATTAGAGGAAAAATCTTATTTTTGAGGGCTTTTTTAAAAATCATAAAATGAAAAAAGAAATATTTTTTTTAATTTCCTCCCACAAAACCCAAAACATGTATCAGAGTGCATAGTCCATATAATTTGTCAACCAAAAAGATTTTGTAGGAAATCTTTCTGCAGTGCTTCCCATGTCCAATTAAAACTACTTGAGATATTACATATGACCATATTGAATCCACAAGGCTAGAACAAGCAATTATAATCCTCTTTGTTTTTTTCAGTCATCAAGCTGTTTGTTTGTAGAGCACCATGCTGGATAGAAAGATGGAAAAGAATGCTAAGGAAGAAAAGGAAGACAGCTTTTACTCTTGAAAAGTTGACAGTCTAGACAAGTTGCTTTCAACTTAACAGCATAAGGCGGACATTCAATAAATACTTGTTAAAGTGAATTTAATTACAGAATTTCTCTTAAGAGCAATGATTGCCCCCTCTCTGTGCCATTAATAACTCTTCCCTTCTATATACCCCTAACTAATATTAAATACATCCTTGCAGTCAAAATGGACAATTCAAGTTCAATAAGGTAGTACCTACAATATGTATAATACTGTGGAAGACACAAAGTCTCAGGCATAGGCCCTCTCCTCAAGGATCTTTCAATACAGTTTTGTGGACAGAGTGAATACACATGAAATTATGTTAATCACAGTACAGACTCAAACTTATAGCATTTTGAGGTTTACAATAATAGTTGAGTGTTTATTTTAAAAATGTCCCCAATTTTCTGCTTTCCTTCTGATCTTGGCTACATTTGTTTTAATTCTACAAAAACTTGTTAATGTAATTAAAATTATCCATTTTACACCTAACTTTGCTCTCTATTTCTGGTTTATTCATATATTGTTCAACTATCCATAAATCTTATAAGTAATAAAATATTTTATAGACAACTTCTCAGATAAAGGTCTCATATCTCAAATATATAAAGAACTTCATCAAATCTATAATAATATGAGCCATGCCCCGATTGATAAATGGTCAAAGATATGAACAGGCAATTAGTTTTCTGATGAAGAAATCAAAACAGTTTATAGTCACATAAAAATCCTCTAAATCACTACTGATTAGAGAAATGCAAATTAAAACAATCATGAGTATTACTTTATACCTATTAGAATGGCTAAAACGATTGAAAGGGAAAGTGAAAACTGTTGGAGGGGGTTGTAGAAAAAGTGAGACACTAATTCATTGTTGGTGGAATTGTGAACTGATCCAATCATTTTGGAGAGAAATCTGAAATTATGTCCAAAGAGTTATAAAACTACCTACACCCTTTGACCCAAAAATACCAATCATAGGTCTATTTTTAAAAATGATTAGGGAAAAATTATAAGAACCTATATGTTCTAAAATGCTTAGAGCAGTTATCTTTGTAGTGGCAAAGAACTGAAAATTGCGGGATTGCCCATCAACTGGGGAATGGCTGAACAAGTTGCTGTATATGATTGTGATGGAATAGTATTGGAATGTGCTATTAAGATATGATGTACTCAGAGATCTTAGAAAAACATGGAAAGATTTGCATGAGGAGCAGTTAGGTGGTGCAGTGGATAGAGTACCAGCCCTGGAGTCAGGAGGACCTGAATTCAAATCTAGCCTCAGATACTTGATACTTACTAGCTGTGTGACCCTGGGTAAATCATTTGACCCTGATTGCCTCACACACACAAAAAGAGGGAGAAAAACCTTGCACGAAATAATGAAAACATTAGGAAAACTAACAGAACATCCTGTATAGTAATAGCAATATTGTTTTTAGAATAATTTTGAGCAAATAAGTTATTCTGACTACTATAAATATCAAAATTAACTATAAAGGACATATAAAGAAAGATGCCATCCATGTCCAGAGAAAGAACTGATAAATACAAGTATGTATAGCATAATTATATATATGTATATATATATATATATATATATATATATATATATATATATATATATATACATACACACACACTTATTTCTGTCTAATGGTAGCCATCTCTAATGTGGAGTGGAGAGAAGAAGAAAGTGAAAAAAAGACATTTATATGATAACTTTATTATATCTTTACAAGGAATAGCAAGTTGTCCATAACAGATTTTCAGTTTCATGTGCAATTATCTTTTTTATTATACCATTAGAGAAATGCATTTTTTATTCTACAAATTAAAAATAGAATAAAATATAAATTTTAAAAAGTAGTTAAGTGTTATGCTTCACTGTTTCCCTATTTCTGTTACTGGCATCCCTATACACTAAATTGCACAACTTTAAATCCTACCCTCCTCAGAATTTCTCTGTTAGTGCTGAAGATATCACTATCCTCCCAGTCCCTCAGACTCAAAACCTCAGTGTCGTCTTTGACTCCTTACTCACCATACCCAATCTATTGCCAAGTCACTATTTCTAGTTTTACAACATCCCTTTCATATATCCCTTCTCTCCATTCACAGAGCAGTCACCCTGATGCAGGCCCTCAACACCTCATGCCTGGACTACTTCAGGAGCCTTCTAACAGGTCTCCCTGCCTTAAGTCTCTCCCCACTGCAGTTTATCCCCCACTCAGCTGTCTAAGTGATCTTCTTAAAGGTTAGGTCCACCATGTTGTGCCCTATCCAATTAACTTCAGTGGCTCCATATTACCTCCATAATCAAAAGCAAAATCTTCTATCAGGCTTTTAAATCCCTTCACCACTTGGCCCCTTCTCACCTTTTCAGTCTTTTTATATTTTACTCCTTTCTGTATGCTCTGGCGTACAGTAACACAGGGCTCCTTGCGGCTCTTCACACAGTTTCAACTTTCGACTTCGCCCTTCTTCAGTGGCTGTCTCTCATACTTGGAATGCTTTCCCTCCTTGCTTTTACCTCATGGATTTCTTGGACTCCTTCAAACCCTATCCTTTGAAAGAATCTAGTCTCTCCCCTTCCCCATCAAAGGGTTTGCCTCTGAAATTACTTCATATTATAGATAGATGCACACATACATGTATACATGTGTATGTCTCAAAACAAGCTATATATATATACAGCACAGGTATACACATATATGCATGTATAGGTTTATATATACATGTATATTTTATATTCTGTAAGTATATACATACATACATTTATATTTGAACCCTGTATTTACTTAGGTTTTTTGTTTGCTTGGGGATTGATGGGTTTGTTACATTAGACCCTTTCCAGAGGGTACAAATTTTTTCCTTTCTTTATATTGGCGGTGTTTAACAAAATGACTAGTAAATAATGAAACGCCTAATAACTGCTTGGAGACTGACTAACCAAAGTTTTGGGGTTGTCTCTGTTTTCTCTCTGTAACATCCCAATGAGTCACTAGATGCTATCGAGTCCATGTGTTTGTCTTAACGTCTCTCTTCTTTTTTTTGTCTTAACATCTTAACATCTACTCTTCCTTTTAATTGTTAGTAACACCCAAATCAAGAATTTTTTTACCTCACAACTAGGAATACTGGCTTCCTTAATACCTTCTTCACCCCAATCACTCTCCTTTCTAATCCATCCTACCCACTATTGCCAGATTAATTTTCTTTCTTTGATACCTTAACCTACTTTTCCGTTCAAAAAACCACAGTGACTGGTCCACCCTACTGCTGACTATCAGCGGTAGAGAATGAGAACAAGACACTGTTCTTGGTCTCTGACCTAGCCAGGCCTGTGCTAAGTGGTATTACCCCAAATGTAATGTATATTACATTAGGATAAAATATGGTGCTCTTAGGGGTCTGCTTCACTCCTGTGATCCTCCACGGTAGCTCTAAGTAGACATCATCATTACAACTATGCAAAACAGTATCTTTCTCCTACACTACCAAACAATGCCATTTGCTCCACTGCCACCTTCATGCATCCCTCTCCACCTTCCGCAACAATCTTTCCCTTCGTGACTCACATAACACTTCATATAGCACTCCCAAACACACCCATATTGTAATATTACGTATTATAGTCACTTGTGCTTATATTGAATCCATCACACCCCCAATATATATCCCACTAGAAAGAGTTCCATGATAGCAGGGCCTGTATCTTATCTAAATATTGCGTTTCCCAATCCCAAGCACACTGATATCAAGCACACAACTTGCTTAATAATGTTTGTCGAACATGTGTTTTTTTAGATTAATCTGAGAAACTTCTCAAAAGTTCCCATAAATAGCATTGCTCAGTTCCATTCAGTAGCATAACAACATACAAACTATTTACTGGAAAAGCTTGGTTGTGATGGGGGGTTATGGAGAGAGGGGGGAGACAGGGATGTTGAGGTTGCAGAGAAATTTTCCACAGGTGTAATCTGGCGTGGAATTTACTTTGTATTTTCTGTTGGTGGCAATTTTTGTTCAGTGATTGTGCTCATATCTAACCCCGACAACTTCCCCCGAGCCCTGCTCCCAGGGAAACCACGTCTATTTCGTCTCAGACTTACTCCTGGCCTTTGAGTATCCTGAGCACGCACTGTGACTGCCTTGTGGCAGGGCTTAGCTGAAGGGTACAGGAAGGCACTATTATAATAGGTTTATTTCTTCCTCTCTGAGGGATTTACAGAAGACAGCAATAGAGAATCAAATTATCCTTCCTCCCCAAAGGCACTCTTAAAAAGTTCAATTCCTGTCAACCTGCCTGCTTAATGTGTGTGTTCAGCTGCCAGGAGTAATTGTGGGCCATTGTGCCCTGCAATGCCACAGGCAGGTGAGGTTAAAGAAAATGGCCTTCAACCTTGTAACCAACCTCCTCCATCAAGCCGTGCCCGGTTTCATCGAGAAACAAAATTCCAACATATACCATCAGTCTTCCCCACTCCCCATGACTGAAGAAAATCTTTCTGCTTATATGTTCTAGTTATTGTATGCATGTATGTATGTCATATCTTATCAACTAGATTATAAACCCCTTAAGGACAGGCCCAACTTAAGGTCTACCCTTCTCTGACGATTCTAGGCCACTCTCACTTCTCCATCTCTAATTCTTTCTGAACTTATTATCTAGGCTTCCACTTCGTGGAGGGAAGGAGGATTACAAATACAAAGGAAGACATTTTGTTGTTCAGTTTTGCTTAGCAGAAAACTCTATGTGGGGTTCATAGAGAGTAGATCTAGTAATAACTGAGATGTAAAAAAAGAAAAGTCATCAACAAAACTTAAAAATGGAAACAAAATGATTTGCCTCCTAAGCCAGTGTATGAACTACATAGGAAAATGTACTAATTATTGCATTATCACATCTCATTTACAATGCAAAAATCTATTAACTGATTTGAGCACCCATTTTTTCATAAGATTGGATTTTTAGAAAGACGTAAAAAATCATCTGGATTCAAATCTAGCACCCAAAAATGGTTTGCCGGACCTTAAAGATTATTACAACAATATGCTATAGACCGGAAGGCTATTTCAAAAGAATACTCAAGATTCAATTCCACTCAACACTCATATATCAGTTTCTGAGCAAAGTTACATTCACTGGAATAAGAATATAGCCTCCCAAGGTAACCACATTTATCTAGATGTATGCTCTCACTGAATAAAAACCTCTCATAGTTACTTTGCTTACTTCAGAATGTCTCAAATCTATTCCTTTCCATTCCCACTGTCACTACCTTTCTTCTGGCCTTTAATTCCCTGTATGGACTACTTACAAATCTGTCTGTCAGTGTGTCTCCCTCCTTCCTCCCCTTTGTTGCCCCTCCCTCTCCCTCTCTTTCTTTCTCTCTCTCTCTCTCTCTCTCTCACACACACACACACACACACATACACACACACACACACACACATACACACACACACACATGCACATGCACATATTCCTCTATTTCACAGAATAAAGATTTAGAATTCAAGGAACCTGAGACACCATTTACTCCAAATCTCTGATTGTGCAGATAAGGAAACAGATTCGTACCTTTTCAAGCTTCTAATTCCTGAATCCCAAATTCAGCATTCTTGCACTACGTTGAAATTCAACAATTCAATAAATGTTTATTAAGAACCTACTGTGTTACCAATTGTGCTCAAAATTGGGGGCGAGGGGAGAGATGAAAAGGACATAGTCCTTGCCCTGAATGATACTTACAAAAATTTGATATGTATC
>CM053769.1:238483937-238495980 GCA_028658325.1 Potorous gilbertii
TTCATGATAATATTTATATAACCACAGTTACATTTATAACCATTTGTTACATTTGTAACAATACTTCAGCAGTCAATAAATTTTTCATCAGTGAGTATATCTATCATCCTTTTACTGTGAACTATTTTTTTAAGACTTTTGCATATAATCCTTTTCAAGGCTAGCTTCTTTGTACATATTATATTTGGTCATATTTGGTCATATTCATTCATTCTTGCATCATGTTTCAAAGACCATTCAAAAAACAAGTCATTTGATTGGTTTTTGTTATGTTTAGATGGGAGAGATTTAGGTATTTCTCTCACCTTCCATTTTTAAAAAGTATTTCCTAAATATCTAAAAATCCAAAGACTTTTCTGAAGCAGCAATGACCTCCATTTTCCTTCAAGTCAGTGCAAATAATACATCCAATTTGTACATATCAAAAGTGAAATCTCTGAAGCTGAGGAAGAAAAATCCCCAAATGAGCATGGACAACCATTCAAGGCAATGCTAAATAGACAGCAGGTTTAGAAAACATGCTGTCTTTTCCAATTATCTGTAACAATACAACTCAGAAGCATGTTCCTTCTTTCAACTAAAATTATTACTCCCAAACCAGGGATGTTTACAAGTATGGCTCTGTCTTTATTCTGAATTCTGTCAATCAATAGATACTGAATTTAAAAAATAAAAATAAAAACACATACACCAACATTGTGGATAAAGCTACTTAGACCTTGTTTTTAACCATGTCATTTTTAATTCTTATTTAACTATTCAGGAAGATTAATATAAAACTATAAATAAAGTATTTTTGGTCTTTCAATTCCCTCTGTTATTTCCTATTTTAGCTTACTTTGCATGTATTTGTTTGCATGTTATTGCCATTCAATTGTAAATTCCTTCAAGGCAAGGTTGAGATTTTTGCCTTTTTGTAACTTAGCACAGGACCTGGCACATAGTGGGTACTTAGTAAATGTTTATTAATTATTAATAAATTTTTAAAAATAATGCATTTATAGAATGCTTATGCATTATAGATAGAATTTCAAGCTGAAAGACACTTAAAAAAAAATCACCTTTTCCAATCCTTAATTTTACAGATCATCACACAACTGCCAGAGCCAGATCTTCCGAATCCAAGACTATATTGCGTTCATGCTACACCTGGTCTTTTTATGCTTGCCTTTCCATTTCATTTGATGATAGCTCTCTTATTATCTGTTTCCTCTCTAGAACTCCTTTCAATAATTCTATTTAAAATATTTACATCCTACCAAGAAGTGCAGTGCAAGATTATCTAGTCCAACTCTTGCCTATAAAAATGTGTCTTCCTACACTTACACAGAGCCATACAACTCAAGGGTGAACAGAGAGATGAAACATAAGATGACTTCCAGGAAGGTCTAGGCCCTATCTAGGTAGACCTTTATCATGTCCTGTTCCAGAAGTCCTGCATTTCAACTGGCTTCCCCTTCAGCAACCATACCTCATTCCACAGTCATAAAGGGATAGAGAAAAACCAGTAATTTTCCTTTGATGTGAATTTCATATTCTTATCTATTTCTTCCCCTACTCAAAAAAGAAAGAACCCACCTAAGCCATCTCTTCTGATAAATTTTAAGTTAGAATGGCAGCAGAGTACGGGTGGGGAAAGAAAAGGAGGTGAAGGCATCTTCAGTCAGAATGACCTGGTTCAAAACCTTTCTTCTGATAGGTACTTCTGTGGGACCCTGAGCAAATTATTTCATTCCCAAATAATTCAATCTCTTCAGACTGCGTAGTTACAGAACAGTAGTTGGCTCTCTATAAGAAGAGAAAGATTCTATACTAGGGAGCAATTTGCACTAACAAAATGACAGGTCCTGACCATTTTTTAATTAGTTTGCTTTAAATGAAATGGATATTTAAAAAGAACTCTGCACATAAATTCTTCACAGAAGTAGATACAAATGGAGTGAATCATTAAAAGAAGCCAATTTCTAACCTACAGTTGAGTGAGATTACAAACAGCAGCCAGTACGTTTGCCAATACGGCTTTCAGTAGAAAGCACCCAACGCAGCATCCAGCACAGAGATTCAATGCCTTAGTGGGTGTTTGATAAACATCTATTGAACAAAAGAATAGGACAGAACTAGAAAAGCCTTCTGTTCTCTTAACCTGTTCTCTCCTTTCCACCCACATTTTGGGTTTTCTACCCTTAAAATCAAGATGGGGTAAAAAAGAAACAAGGGGAAAATAAGTCTTTCAGAGTTTAAATCACCAATTAAAATATTCACATCATTTTTTGCTTCCCTAAACAATCCTTTGAGAAATAGAAAGAATAGACTCATAATCCACAGGTGAAATCTATTCCAGTCTGTCAAGTTAGAACTGGCCACTGTCTTACGTAAAAGTGAGGGATAAAGGAGATTCATAGGGTTATTCCATGTAGATATATCAGTGCTGCTAAAGAATTTTATGGATCAAATAAAATTAATTCTATTAATATCTAGAAATGTTGGAATTGTCTGCTCTTAGTTATACAGCTTCATGGAGTTGGTTGAAAATAGAATATTCCATTCCTGGACATTTCTTTTTGTTATTTGTTGTCTGCTGCATTATAAATTAAAGTGGTTTTCCCCCAAGGGAGGCAAACAAAAGGAAGGAGAACAATTGCTTCTCCCTAAATCTCCCAGACTGGAATTAGAGCAGCCTCTCATTTCCCAGTCTCATTGCTAATCAGCACACAAGCTCTGACCTATCTTTCTTCAGGCAGACTGGTGGCTATATGTTCCCCAGGGCACATCATATTAGTTCTGGACTTAGTGAAAATACCTATTGGCCACAGTCCATTGCAACTCAAAATGTCTGAGCTCAAAGGATTCACCAGTCACAGGAATGTGCTACCAAGTCTGACCAGATCATACCTCCCCCTAAAGGAATTCCTTTTTGATCAGGTTTGTTTTTTCATGTTATTCAAAGTGGGTGCAAGCATTCAAACTAGGGTGTGAATAGCTCTTGATGGAACAATATATGCCTTCATAGGAAAATATAGATCCAAAATGAAAGGGCTAGCATATCATCTTTATTTTTTCCTATACTTTTTTTCATTTTAAAGTCCATCATAATAACAGAAAATTAAGCGAAAGGTACATTGAGGGATGGTCAACCCATGGTAGTAGGACAATTTCAGAAACTTGCCTATAATTCCAAAGGCAAGTTTAAAAAAATAAAGAATGTTATAATTTTATTGCCAATTATTAAAAGTAGTATTTTGCCCTTTGAAAGAAATACCAGCAAACATCTCATAAAATCCTAAATGTACAAGGCCTTTTGTAGGCAATGGTGATACAAAAGCAAAAGAACACAGAATGAATCCTTCCCTAATGAAGGCATATGAAACATTGATGAAAGGTAATATGTTATCAATTCAGGAAAAATACTATGAGAAATTAGATGAGGTACAGCTTATTTTGAGCTTAAGGAGACAGGACAGTTGTGATGTTCCAGGCAAGCTTCATGGAGAAAGTGACAGCTGAGCTAAGCCCAAAAGAGGAGGAAGATTTTAATAGGCAGAGAATGGAGCTGTGGGATAAAGGGAGAGAGTTGAGTCCATTTAAAGCACAGAGGACAGTCTCAGAAAAAAGAACACAGATGGACAATGGTAGGATATGAATGAGGAGAAGCCAACTAGATAGCAGAATGCTAGAAAGAGATAAGTATGAACAAAAATTAGAAAGCTGAGTTGGCACCATGTTGAGCAATGCCGTCAATGCTAAGATAAAGATCTTGGTTATCACTTGATAAATAATGTGAAGATGGTAAAGGATTTTGAGAAGATATTGTATGTGAGAAGCAGCAAGTAGGTCAGCATGACTGGATTGCGGTGTGTTGAGGGGAGAAACGTGTCGTTGTTGCTTGTTCTTTGTTCTTGAAGAAGACCATGGCATCAGGGAGGTGATGCCACAACATCTAAGTGAATTGGACTCATTTTTTTCTCCAGAGCCATCTAAACCATCAACCAATCTAAGAAAAACTACTTTCATGCATGTGAAAAATGGGTGGGAGAAGAGATGAATTGGAAGTAGGACTAACCATTAAGAAGTTATTAAAAACAATTTCCAATGGTAGTGAGAGGTACCTAAACCTCCTGGTTTTAGTTTGGCTGCAAGAGAAATAAAAAGAAGGAAACAAATGCAAAGGATATGGAAGAGAACCACTAGACCTTGGAAATTGCTTAAATGTGAAGTGATGGAAGATAGGGAAAAGGAAAAGTAAATTTCTCCTGAAATTGGAAAAATTGTGGCTCATTGACCAAAATAGAGAAATCGGGGGAGGTTTGGTTTTGGAAAGATGAGATTGGGACATTTGAATGTGAGAGGTTCTCAAGATATATGGCAGACAGCTGGAAAAATAAGAGAATTCTTGCCTAGGGTAGAAAGATACAGATTTGGAAATCATCTGTATAGAGGTGATTATTGAAACTGTTGGCATAGATAAGCTTGCCAAAGGAAAGAGTGTATGAAGAAAGGAGGGCTAAGGATAAGAGCTTTGAAATATGTTCCACTCACATTTATAGAACCAGAGAAGAGTGGGGATCTGAGAGAGTGATCAGAGAAACAGAAAGAACCTCAAGAGTGCTTTGTAATGGAAGTCAAAGAAAAATAAGTTATCAGGAAGGATGTTGCGGTCCAGAGTCAATGCAGCAAAGATCAAGGAAATGGGACCTGGGACAAAAACCAGTGGATTTTGGTGATAATGAGATCATCAGAAATTAAAGAGATCATTAGAAGAAGAATACAACATAAAAGAGATAATAGAGTAGTAAGGGCAGAAGCAAGATTGCAAAAGGGTAGGAGGTGAAAGTCTAGGAAGTGAAAGTAATGGAGGCCACTATTTCAATTCTTTTGACTGTAATGGGAAAGAGATGGGAGGAAGGAAGCAGTGGTAAAAATGTCAGGAACTTAATTTTGTTGTAATTGTTGTTGTTTTGTCTTGAAATAGGGGCAGGAGACCAAAATATGTTTGGAGGCCAAGGAGAAGGAGCCAGTCAAGGGGGCGAAGAAAACTCTGTGCAGATTTAAAGTCTGTTAAGAGACAGAGAGAAAATGAAGTAAATTTTCTACCCCTCTTTCTACAGCAGCTGTTTCAGATGTTTTCTTCTTCCTTTAAGCCTCCCACAACACCTTCCTCCCCAACTATCTCAGCTGAAAAGATAATGCACACTTCACCAAAAAATTATGTCATTCACTAAGACTTCTTTAATACTATTTTTCACCCAATCTCAGGTGAAAAGGTGGCCCCTTTCCTTGCCAAAGCCAACTCCTCTACATACTCCCTGATTCCATTCCCTATCCTTTCCATAAGATTTCCCCTCTTTTTCATCCCTGCTCTCTCTTATTTTTAATCTCTTCTTATCTCCTGATTCCTTCCCTGCTGCCTACAAACAAACCCATTTACCCCCATTCTGAATTTGATTTCTATTCGATTCTACTATACTCTCTAGCTATTAGTGACAATTCTCCTTCCCTGACTGCTCAGTCTTTTTTGCTACTTTTTATATCCTGGTCATGCCCATTGATGATGGATATCCCCAGTGGTCTGTTCTGAGTCTTCTTCTCCCTCTATATCTTATGTGGTGATTTCATCAACTCTCATAGGTTCAATGATCATTTCTATTAATATAATTCCAATTTAATATCTACTTTCTCTCTTAAATTACACCTGACATCACCAACTACTTTCTGGATATCTCCAGTTGAATGCTGTTACTGTTGGTGTCTCTTATTGTTGTTATCTCAAATTTAATGTTTCCAAAATAGAATTAAGTATCTTTTTCTCCCCAACTCTTCTCTTCCAAACTTCCCTAATACTCTAGTCACCAAATTACCTAGGCTCAAAAATCTCAATGTCATCCACAAATTCTCATTCATACTTCCCTAATATATCTAATCCACTGCCAAAACTTATTTCTATTTTCACAATATCTGTCATATACATTTCTTCTTCTCTCCTCCCCAGTGCTAGCTTTCATCATCTCTCACTTGAATTATTTCAATAACCTTCTACTGATTTCCCTTCCTCAACTCTCTCCCCAATTCAATCCATCCACCACTATGCTGCCAAAGTGATTTTCCTAAAGCACAAGTCTATCAAGGTCATCCTCAATTTTGATAAACTCCAATGGTTCCAGTTCAGGATCAAATCTCAACTACTATGACACTTAAAACTCTACATAATCTATCTTCTTTCTTCCAGTCTTCTTGTACCTTACTCTCCTCAGACGGCCATCTCCAGTCTTCCCACTACATATCTTGCATTGGACCTAGACAGCTCTGGAGGAGAAAGTGAGCCTAGCGAATTTGCACAGCCCTTCCTCATTTAAATCCAATTCACTTAGATGTCATGGCATCACCTCCCTGATGTCATGGTCCTCTTCAAGAACAAAGGACATGCAACAACACCTTCCTTCCCTCGAGACACTACAATCCAGTCATACTGACCTACTCACTGCTCCTCACATACAACATTCAATCTCATTCATCTGTGCCTTTTTACTGGATGCTCCCAAGGACTGGAAAGCTCTTCCTCTCCTCTTCCTCAAATTCCTTAAAGACTCATCTGAAATGCTGTTTTTGTATGAAATCTTTCCTGGTCTCCCAGTCTAATGATATTACCTTCCATCTATGTTGTAAGTACCTCATTATTTACATATTATCTTTTCTATTAGGATGCAAGTTCTCTGAAGATAGTGTTTATGCCTTTATTTTTATCCCCAGTACTTAGCATGGTGCATGGCCAAAAAAAAAAAAAAGAGAGCTTAATATATGCTTGTTGACTAACTCGCTAACACTCTAACCATATCTCAAATGATAACAAAACTTTAATTCCTAAATCACTTAGGTATTACCATTTTGGGAGAAAATAGCATTGTGGAGTCTAGTCATCGACATTGGGGAATTTAGAGTACATCATCATCCAGGAAATAAACTGAGCTTAGTATAGCAAAAATCTGTAGTATGGCAAGGCCCTAAATAATAAGATTTTACAAGAGAAAGCCTAGTGATATTGCTGTGACCTACAGTTTTATTTGATACTAGTTTTCAGTAAGTTTATCCAATATCTTTTTCTTTGAGGTCATATGAAAATCATTGTATGACTTTTCACAATAATAAGTCACTGACAATATATTCTGTGTGTTTGATACACAATTACTAGTATGGAATTTCAGGCCCCATAACTGTTCTATAGTTAACTGAGATGCAGCAATGAAAAAGCAATGTCCAGTGCTTAGTTCTTTATTACAAACACAAAGGGAGTAGCTATAGGGCTCTGAATAAAAAAGGAAAATAACCAATAAAACTTACCTTTTGGGTCCCAAGGAATAAAGGGTAATTGTAAAATAAATCTTCCAGTTCAAGACTGTTGGATATTCCATTTTCCCCCTCCAAAGTACCATAAAACAGTCTATAGAGTCTTAAAAATACTAATGGAATCTACCTCAGATATTAAATCACAGTGAAAAAGCACAAACTTGACAAAAATCAGTACTCTCAGTCAATATTGACTGATGGACAGGCAGCGTGATACAGTGGCTAGATGAGCATTAGAATTTTGAAGGGTTGCCTCAAATCCTACCTCTGACACATGATAGCTGAATGACCATGGGCAAGTCACAATCTCTTAGTGCCCTTAGGCAATTCTCTAAGACTATAAACTGGAGAAGGGTTACATGGTGCAGGGATTCTCCACACTTGGAGCTCTTCACACCTATGAAGTCACAGATCCAGACCAAACCTAATCAACAAGTCAAGTATCCATTAAGCACATACTCTGTATAACACATAGAAAGGGAAGACTTCTTTCTCTTTGTTCATTCTTTTGACAAATATTTATTAATACTTGGCACTGGGGGTACAAAAGCAAATGGGGCAGAGACAATATTCACAAGTAGCTTGAAAGGGAATAGGGAGAAAAGACACATACACAAATAGATAAGTGGAAAATTCATCTCATTGGACCTGAGAACTCACTGATATAGCACTAGTTCCAATGATGCGAATGACAACCCATACACCTTGCCATCCTGTACAATTCTTGTGCATATACTCACATAAATCTTCCATGGAGGATGTTATAAATGTAATCAATAAATGGTAAAGAATATACCATAAAAATTTAGGTAAGAACCAGATCAGAGGTCTTTCTCAGCTATGACTGGGGGATGAATACATACAAAAATAAAATAACTACTTTTAAATACTGAATCAAATTCAATTACATTAAAACTGAAAAACTTTTGCATGAACAAAACTGATGCAACTCACGTTAAAAGGACTGGGAGCAAAAACCTTTATATCTACTATCTCTAACAAGGGTCTGACATACACATTACGTAGACAACAGAACAAGTCGGATCTTAAGGCATTCCCCAAGAGATAAATGGTCAAAAGATATGAACGTGAAGTTCTAGAAAGAACTGGAAACTAATACCAACCACCTCAAAGAAAGCTCCAAAAGACTAATAAGAGAAATGTGAATCAAAACAGCTCTGAGATTTTGTTTCACACTTGAAAAACCAGGGAAAAGGACAAAATATCAGGCTAATCAAAGTTGTAAACATTGTGAAAAGATGGGTAAATAATGTCCTGTTGGCATAACTATGACCTGAACCAATAATTCCAGAAAACAATTTGAGATTATGTGATGAAAGAAACTAAAATGTCCAAAACCTTTCAAAAAGAGATGTTATTGCTGAACAAGAAGTTTAATAATAAAAAAGACTCCATAGATGTCAAAAATAACTGGAAACAAAGTTGATATCCTTTTCTTTAGGTATTGCTAAATAAATTATTATATATACATATCAAGGAATATTACTGTGTTATGAGAAATAATAGACATGATAGATACAGGAAAGCATGGGAAAACAAATGAAATTTTATAATGTGATGTAAGTGGAACCAAGAAAGACAGTATACACCAGGACCTACAACAATGTGAATGAAAATAACAACCATATAAACAAGTAAAGATGAAAGCTGTAAAAGTATAAATGATCAAACTTGGCCCCAAAGAAGAGATAAGAGAAGGCACCTTCTCCACCCTATTTCTTTGCTGAGGTTGGGGGGAACGTGTGGGAAATGGAACACATAATTTCAGACTCTTTTGTTATGTCAGGTAGTTTTGCTAAACTGCTCCCTTCCCCTTCCCTTTTTAAATTCTTTGTTATATTGGACAACTCTCTGGGAGAGAAGGTTAGCAATTACTATCATCCCCTACTATTTATATACCACTTGAAGGTTTGCAAATACTTTATACATATTATCTCACTTGATTCCCACAACAACTATTATCTTTTTTTTTCCCATGAGGATACTGAGGTTAAAAGAGGTTAAATGACTTGACCAAGGTCACACAGCTAGTTAGTATCTGAGCCAGAATTGAACTGGTGTCTTCCCTACTCTAGGTCCAATACCATTAGCTTCATCAAGTATGTTAAAAGCAGGAGGATCAAGAGAGCAAGGAGGACCTTTTCCCTTTCCCCCCAGTAACTAGTATAGTGTCTGGCATATAGTAGGTGCTTAATAAATGCTTACTGAGTGTGCAAAAGTATACTGTTCGACCTCCCTCCCATTATAGATGGTACAACAGAAAAATGCCACGAGAAAATTGAGGAAGAGGTTACATTAAATGAGATGTTTTCTGAAACAGTTTTGTGGAAGTAGTAGAACCTGCGAGGCCCATACCAGAAAAGTAGCTAGAGAAAAGCCAAATTTCTCATTAATTTAAGCTCATAAATAAGAGCAACTTGTGATTTTATTTATATTCATATACACATATATTATAGATAGATAGATAGACAGACAGACAGATAGATGGATGTAACAATCCCTACCTTCTAGAATCCTACAGTCCAATCGTGGACACCAGAATCACAGGGCAACGTGTTACATTGGTGCTAATGCTGCAGTTACAGAATTGTAGAGATTGACTGTCATTTGGTCACTTAGTCCAACTCCCTAATTCTTTCATGTACCATCTCTATAACATCCTCAAGTTCATCAACCAGACCCTGCTTAAATACCCAAAATAGCATGGCTCTTATTAACTCATACAATAGCTATTTTCATTTTCAGATAGCTTTAGTCAAATCCCTCACCTTATAATTTCTGCCCTGTCTAACCACGTAAGCAAATCTCATTCCCCTTCCATATTATCATATATAAATTACTTTATCATAATTTTAATTATAATTCAATTATATTGAAAATTTATAATAATAATTTTGTAATTTTTATAAGTCATTTAAAAATAATTATCATGCTTTCCCCTCAAATTTTCTTTCCTCTACCTATACATGCGTGTGTAGTATACACCTTGTTACTTATATTTTCTCTCCCACCAGTGTGTGTATGTATATATATTCATGTAAAAGCTAGCTTGTTTATATGCACATGCATGCATATAGAGAGAGAAAGAGAGAGAATTCCAAGCATGGGGAACAGCTAATGAAAAGCACAGAGGCAGGAAATGAACTCCAAGTAGACTGGGTCTTAGAATGCCTAAAGTAAAGTATAAGATGACTGGAGAGGTGGAAAAAGACAACATTGTTTTGGTTTAAATGCCAACAAGAAGAGTTTTCAGTCCATTAAAATCCTTGATTGTTTTCATAGGAACATCTTAGCAGTATCATCTCTCTCACAGTACTTTGTGAAATTTCTTTTTAACATAAAAGAAGTACTTTACACTGTCATTATTAAAAAATAACTATATCTAATAGGTGGTTGGACATGCAAGTCTGAAGCTTTGGAGAGAGACTTTGGGTTGTATAAATAGATAGGAAGCACTGCTAACAATGAGACTGTTGGAGGTTACAGAATCTCAGCTCAACTATTTAAAGGCTTGGAAAAGCTGCATTGGTGAATGAGATAGTAAGTTAATTAGGGAGGTGTTAAATGAATTGCCTTACTAGAGTGAGGGCCCTGGTTGAGATTATATAACACAAATTTATAGTGGACCCAGTCAGTATGGTTTCATTATTTTTCTCCAGCTTTGCTGGCACATGCTTAGGAGCAAGGACAGAATATAGTGGAGTGGGCCAAGATTAAGACTTGGCAGGACAAAATTAGCAATACAATAAGAGGGCAAGGGACACAAAAGAAGAGACTAATGTAGTTGAACTGGTTCACCAAAGGATCAAGATGGGGAAGAGAGGAAAGAGCAGCTAGTGCAGAGGTGATGGACTAGGAAATAACTGAAAGAATTGAAGGTCATAGTTTGAAAGAATAAGAATGTTTAGCGTTATAAGGCAGAAAAACAGATTGAATGACAACAGATCAAAATCAGACAAGGAAGTTCTAGAACTCATGAACATGGAAAAACATTTTGATAGCTAAAAGAAATAGGGAGAGAACCTTAGTTTATTTTTAACTGCCAAAATATGTATATGAACTAGTATAGCTTTTAGATTTGAAAAGTTTTAAAACAAAACTGTGGTGCAAATAGAAAGAATTACGTCATCTTCTATATTATACGGTGTGTCATCTTGATGGATAAGATCATGTATTTGTGGAAATAGTTGGATGATTTAAAGGGACAGAGGAAGAATTTTTATTTTAAAAAAATAGGAAAATGAATATGAAGACTTCCAGGATACATAATATATTGCAAAAATGCTATCGTGCATTAGCTCATTTTCATAATTGTTTTGTGGTTAAAGATTTGGAGGGTGAGACATGACTTTTAAAAGGACCATCAAATTTCATGGAGGAAGTGTGGCAAGTTGTTACCTTTTAAGTGAAAGGTAAATAACAGAGCCAGGAAGCTTTGATCTAAAACCTTGAAAGATATACCAGCATAGGAGATATAAAGGCTGAAGGGTGAGACTGAAGAGGGAAGAGCCTAGTGAGTGAAAATGAAAGAAACATCAGGCAGTCAGGGAAAGCTATTTGCTGGAGTCATTTGAAGAGATGAGCCAAAAAATCATTGGTTGATAGATGGCTTTGGCTACATGATTCCTGATTGGCTAAATGAAAACTACAATTTCAGCAGACCACTGAAGTTCTGTGGCTTCAG
>CM053769.1:238496480-238516394 GCA_028658325.1 Potorous gilbertii
GGTGGCAAAGTATTAGAAAAGGCAGAAAAGGTTGCTAAGAAACATAGTTTTAGACTGCCTATAAATACTGACTTTGCTGCTAGTGAAGTAATTGTGATATCCTAGTTCAATGATCAACAACTGAACCTATTACCTTGGATGAACTGGATCATATTAATCCTCATATTTCTGTTATAAATTAAATCAGAGAAAAAAGAAATCTGCACTGGATTCAAACGATGGTTCACAAGTTCTCCTTGGAAAGATAAATAGTCAGCAGAGTTAGTTTAGTCAAGTGTTCAAAGGAAACAAGAAACATTATTTGATGAAATAGTTGGTCATCCTGAATTAGAGTTTATAATAAGTATTTGTGAAAAGATCATTATGAAGGTATTTAAGTACATATTATTAACATTTGTGGCAGAGTATGAAGAAACAGAAAACTTCTATGAAGAGCTCAGTGTGACCTATCACATCAAATCAACATGTATTTTAATATTTGGTGGGCATAGGGAAAAGAACCACAGACATCTCTGAAAATGTGCATAGCAGAAAGAAATGAGAAGCCAAGGAACTGGAGAGTGCACCAGAGCTTCACATGCATATCATGAATATATCCTCCAAAACTAAAGTCAAAATGTGTTTGAGAAGGTGAACACCCAAAAAGAAAATGATTATATTTTCACAAGTGACTCATTACTTACAAGGTAACAATATCAAAATTAGTCATCTTTGAGCAATTGGATCTCTGCCTCCTAAGACTAACAATCAAAACCAAATCAATAAAACGTCATTGGAATGACTAAAAGTGAGAAGATATGGCAGACTCTTAATGCAACTACAACCTGAACTAGGGGCAGCTAGGAGGTGCAGTGGAGAGAGCACCAGTGCAGGAGTCAGGAGGACCTGAGTTCAAATCTCATCTCAGACACTTGACACTCACTAGTTGTGAGTATCACTTAACTAACTCCAATTGCCTCATCCTGGGTCATCTCCAGTCATCCTGATGACTATCTGGTCACTGGATTCAGATGGCTCTGGAGAAAAAGTGAGGCTGGTGACCTGCACAGCCCTCCCTCGCTCAAAACAAAGTCAAATGCAAGTCATGTCATCATTTCTCTGATGGCATGGTCTTCTTCAGCAATGAAGGACAAACACACACACACACACACACACCCTGAACTATTTAAGATTATTTAACAATGAGTAAAAGAACAAGAATCAACATTACTATTATCTAAGGAAGTTTAAGTGATATAAGTGAACTATCCAATGGAAATGCTAAATAGCCCAGAAGCGGTCTCAATAAAATAATACTTACATTTATGCCATACACACACATACATACATACATATATGATACACACATACATAATTTGTATATGCATTATAAAATTTACTAAAAGCAGTGGATGCAGAAAGGGGAAAAAATGTTAAACAAAAATGAGGGAAAGGACCTAGCTAATCCAGATAATTCAGAGACCATATAGGGATAAAATTAGGGGAAAAATAAACATCAAAAATAGAAAAAGATATTTAATATTAATCCCTTTCTCTATCAGACAGTGGAAATTATGACATTTAGAATCTGACACCCTATTCCTTAGAATGCTGGATAATGAAGTAGAAGTGGCACTAAAGAAAATAACAGATAGGAAGGGCAACTAGTTAGACCAAGTACACGTGGTACAAATAAGAAAACCAAGGGGCATGTAGGCACTTAATCTCAAAAGGGCAGGAGGAAGGGAAGATAGCAAACACTTGGGACAAAAAAATATAGATTTGATGTTGCTTTAAAAAAAAGAGCAAGGTTTTGGGAAAACATCAATCCCAATATGCCTTTCCCATCTCCAGAAATTCTTTCTAAGAATAATTTCAATACTAGACAAGGTCGTCCTTGACAAAGGTATGAGGTTTTTGTCAGACTTTAACAAATAATATTCTTCTATAGCAGATCAGATTTTCATAGTAGCACGATTTGACTGAAAGGCATGAAGAACACAAGATCTCACCATATATATTTTTCTTGGCTATAAAAAAACATTTAGTTGAAAAGACCACTTTTACTGCATAAAGAACAAAACAGATGCCTGAAAGGCTATGGTCTTCTTTGCTATGCCACACAATTGAAAATTGCTCAGTGTTGGTCCTTCAAAGCCTTGAAAAGGCAATGTGAATATCAGTTACACCCAGAATTCGACATAATTATAAAGTTAGATTGCTTTTAGGAAACTGCACAATAATTTAAAGACCCTAAATACCTCCTTGAAACAAAATCTCATTTTGAAAACATCCTCATTCTACCAATAGTGGCTATATGAATGCTAGTCATAGAACATGACATTTTCCAAAGAATAAAACTTTTGGATCCCATGAAGGATAAAAAAGACACACAAAATAAGCCTAAGTAGTTGTTTTAAGATATTTGATATTAAGAAGGGAGTTGACATAGTGGATAGAGTACTGGACCTGCAGTCAGGAAGACTTGAGTTGGAATCTAGCCCCTGACACTTAATAACTGTCTGGAAAGGTAACTTATTCTGTCCACCTGCCTCAGGTGTCTTATCATAAAAATGAAGGTGCTAGGAATGAGATGATATCTGTAAAACACTTTGAAAACTATAAAATGCTGTTTTTTGTTGTTATTCAGTCATTTCAGTCATGTCCAACTGTTTACGACTCCATATGGGATTTTCTTGGCAAAGATACTGGAGTGGTTTGCCATTTCCTTCTCCAACTTATTTTACAAATGAGGCAAACATGGTTAAGTGATTTACCCAAGGTCACAAAGCTAGTACATGTCTGAGACTGTATTTAAACTCAGGAAGATGAGTCTTCCTGACCTCAGGCCCAGTACTCTCTCCACTGCATCACCTAACTCCCTAAAATTTTATGTAAATGCCAGTCATAATCATTAGATCGTGTTCCTTTTATTTCTATTTATATGAGTAAAGAAGGATGTAGTAAAATCGTAAGCATCTGATTGACTCCATTTTGTGATGCTAGTATGACTGAATGAAAATGCAACATAAAGGGGAAGGAGGCAATTCTTCTAGGGGTTTGGGGCTATGCCAAGGACTGATTGGATAAATTCACACAGACTACAGCCTTAGATTAATGCATAAATTGAGAATTATCACCTACATAGGGAAAGAACTAGGAGACAGAAGTACATAGCTCTATGAGAACAATAAGAGCTTGACATTTCCACTAGGTATTTTCTGATATGGAGTAGAACACATAACTACAAGGGTAAGCATTGGTCAAACAGCACTCGGTCTTTAATGTTGAAGGAGATCATTCAAATAAACAGCAGCATCCCCTAGTAATTGCCTTGCATTAGACTTATTTAACCCCCAGAGGATGTCAAATGGAACAAATGTAATCCCTCATTTATATATTTACCCATCATGTATTTGAAGACCAAAATTTTATTCCTTGGTATTATGTTCTTTCTTTAACGGATTCTCATCCATCAAGATATTATGACTCTTTCCTATTGTGGTCAGAGATCTTTCACTCTCTTGCTTACCTTCTAGACACAAGAATGTGATGCCAAGCACTATGCACATTACTTCATATGTATTTTAGCTATGGTATAGTAAGGTCAGTAACTCCCCTTTTCCTAATACTATGCCCCTTAATGCCTTTGAAGTTTGCTTTGGTCTTTCTGGCTTCCACATAGTGGGGTGTTGACTGTCACTGAGCTTTCAGTACACTAAAACTCCCAGGACTTTTCCTAATGAACTTTTTCCCATCAGTTACCTGGGAAGTTAAATCCAAGTATGAGATTGTACATTTATTTCTACCAAATTTCTTTTTATGTATATTTTATTTTTTCCAATGACATGTAAAAGCAATTATAACATTCATTCGAAAAAAATATTGATTTCCCAATTCTCTCCCTCCCTGCCTCCTTCTGACCCCCTCATTTCAAAGGTAAGAAATTTGAGATATACATGTACAGCAAAGCAAAATATGTTTCCATATTAGCCATGTTGTGAAGGAAAACACAGACTGTCTCCAAAAATTAAAAAAGAAAAATAAAATGTTTTTAAAGGATAGTTCGATCTGCATTCAAACTAGACCAGTTCTTTCTCTGGATAAGAATAGCATTTTTTGTCTTCAGTCTTTTGGAATTGTTTTTAGATCACTATATTGCTGAGAATAGCTAAGTCTTTCATAGTTTTTTATCATATAATATTGCTGTTACTATGTACTATGTTACTATGTTCTCCTGGCTCTGTTCACTTCATTTTACTTAGTTTAATGTAAGTCTTTCCAGGTTTTCTTACAGCATCTTGCTCATCATTTCTTTCAGCACAATAAGATTCAATCACAATCATATACTACAATTTATTCAACCATTCCTCAATCTATAGGCATCCCCTCAATTTCCATTTCTTTGCCACCACAAAATGAGCTGATATAAATATTTTCGTACATATAGATCTTTGTCCTTTTACTTTAATCTCTCAGGGATATAGATATAGTAGTAGTATTGCTGTATCGAAGGGTATACACAGTTTTATAGCTTTTAGTACCTAGTTTTAAATTGCTCTCCACAATGATTGGATCAGTTCACAGCTCCACCAAGAATGTGCATCAGTGTCCCAATTTTCCCACAACCCCTCCAACATTTGTCCTTTTCCTTTTCTATCATACTAGCTAATATGATAGGTATGGCGTGATACATTGGAGTTGTTTCTCAAATCAATGATACTTTAGATTCATCTGGAAGAACAAAAGGTCCAGAATATCAAAGGGACTAATGAAAAGAAATACTAGGGAAGGTGGCCTAGCGCTACCAGATCTCAAATTGTATTATAAAGCAGCAATTATCAAAACCACTTGGTACTGGCTAAGAAACAGAAGGGTAGACAAGTGGAATAGACTAGGCACTCAAGACACAGTAGGCAAGGAATATAGCAACCTCCTGTTTGATAAACCCAAGGACCCCATTTTCTGAGATAAGAACTCACTGTTTGACAAAAATTGCTGAGAAAACTGGATAACAGTGTGGTGGAAACTAGGCATAGACCTATGCCCGACACTGTACGCAAGAATAAAGTCCAAATAGGCACACGATCTAGGTATAAAGATTGATACCATGGAAAAACTGGAGGAGCAAGGAACAGTGTATATATAAGATTTATGGAGAAGGGAAGAATTTTTGACTAAAGAAGAGATAGAAAGCATTATGATATGCAAGATGCACAACCAAACCCAATGCAACCAAAATTCGGAGGGATGCAGTAAACTGGAAAGAATTTTTACAGCTAATTTCGGGAATAAAGGCCTCATTTCTAGAATATATAGAGAACTGAGTCAAATGTACAACAATACAAGTCATTCCCCAATTGATAAATGGTCAAAGGATATGAACAGGCAGTTTTCAGAGGAAGAAATTAAAGATATCTATAATCATATGAAAAGTGCTCTAAATCACTTTTGATTAGAGAGATGCAAATCAAAACAACTCTGAGGTATCACATCACACCGATTAGATTGGCAAACATGACAGAACAGGAAAATGATAAATGTTGGAGAGAATGTGGGAGAGCTGGAACACTAATTTATTGTTGGTAGAGCTGTGAGCTCATCCAACCATTCTGGAGAGCAGTTTGGAACTATGCCCAAAGGGCTACAAAAATGTGCATACCCTTTGACTCAGCAATATCCTTTTTAGGACTGTATCCCCAAGAGATCCTAAAAATGGGAAAGGGCCCCACATGTACAAAAATATTTATTGCAGCATTCTTTGTAGTTGTCAAAAACTGGAAGTCAAGGGGATGCCCATCAGTTGGGGAATGGCTGAATAAATTATGGTATATGGATGTAATGGATATTATTGTGCCATAAGAAATGATGAACAAGAAGACTTCAGGGAGGCCTGGAAGGACTTATATGATCTGATGCTGAGAAAAAAGAGCAGAACCATGAGAACTTTGTGCACAGCAACAACCACAGTGTGAGAGAGATTTTTCTGGTAGACTTGGAACTTCGTAATAACACAAGAACTCAAAAAAAAAAAGGTTGTCTAAGGCAAAATGCCTTCCACACTAAGAGAAAGAACTATAGAATTCATTCACAGAATGTAGCAGATCATGTTTGTGTGTGTGTGTGTGTGTTTGTGTATTATGTTTTGATTTGTTATATTATTTCTTCCATTTATTTTACTTCGTCTACATAGTATGACTATAGTGAAAACATATTCAATAGGAAATAATGTGTAGATCCTATATAGAATTGTATACCATCTTGGGGAGGGAGGGGAGTGGTGAGGGGTAGATAGGGGGGAAAAATCTAAGTTTTATGGTAGTGATTGTTGAACATTAAAAATAAAAAGATACAATAAAATATCTATATGATGAAAAAATGATTTAGAGCATTTATTCATATGACTATAGATAGCTTTGATTTCTTCTCTGGAAACTGCTTGTTCATGTCTTTTGACCATTTATCAATTAGGGAATAATTTGTATTCTTACAAATTTGACTGATTTCTCCATATATTTGAGAAATGAGGCCTTTAACAGAGGAAATTTGCTGCAAATGTTTCCTAGTTCTCCGTTTTTTGTCTCATCTTGGCTGTATTGGTTCTGTTTGTGCAAAACCTTTTTAATTTAATTTAATGAAAATTATTCATTTTGTTGTCCACAACGCTCTCTAACTCTTGTTTGGTCATAACCTCTTACTTTATCAATAGATCTGATAACAAGCTACTCTATGCAACTCTAATTTGCTTATGGTATCTCCCTTTATGTCTAAATCATGAACCCATTTTATCTTGTCTTGGTATATATTGTGAGACACTGACCTATGTCTTGTTTCTGCCAAATTCTTTTCCAATTTTCCCACAATTTTTTTTCCCCAAAATGTTAGTTTTTGTCCCAAAAGCTTGTATCAGGGGTAGGGAACCTGTGACCTCCACACTACATATGGCCCTCTTAAGTCCTCAAGTGCAGCCCTTTGACTGAATCCAAACTTCACACAACAAATTCCCTTAATAAAAGGATTTAATTGATAAAACATAGACTCTATTGAAAGGTTGCACCCAAGGACCTAGAAGGCCACAGCTATGGTCATTTACTACTGAGTATTGCATACCTAATCTATCCCACTGACCCACCACTCTATTTCTTAGCCAGTACCAGATTGTTGTGATGAATTTGTTTTGTAATATAGTTTGAAATCTGGTATGGACAAGACACCTTCACATTTTTAATTGATTCCTTTGATATTCTTCACTTTTTGTTCTGTAAATGACTTTGGTTATTTTTTCTAGTTGTATAAAATAATTTTGAGCAAGTTTGATATGGTACTGAATAAGTAAATTAATTTAGGTAGAATTGTTATTTTTATTATATTGACATCCTACTCATGAGCAATTAATGTTTTCTGAATTATTTGGATATTACTTTATTTGTATGAAAAGTGTTTTGTAATTTTGTTCATGCAGTTCTTGGGTTGGTCTTGGCAGGTAGACTCCCAAGTAGTTTATGTTATTGACAGTGATTTTAAATAGAATTTCTCTTTCTGTCTCTTGCTGCTGAATTTTGTTAGTAATGTATAGAAATGCTGATGATTTATGAAGGTATGTTTTGTACTTTGCCACAGTTGTTAATTATTTCAACTAGTTTTTTAGTTGATTGTCTAGGCTTCTCCAAGTATAGCATCATATCATCTGCAAAGAGTGATGTGTTGTTTCCTCACTGCCTATTCTAATTTCTTCAATTTCTTTTTCATCTCATTGCTATACGTAGCACTTCTAGTACAATATTGAATAACAGTGGTGATAATGGGCATCCTTGATTTTCTCCTGATCTTATTAGGAATGCTTCTTGTTTATCCTCATTAAATATAATGCTTGCTGATGGTCTTAGACACTATCATTTTAGGGAAGCTCCATTTATTCCCATAATTTCTAGCATTTGAATAAGAAAGAATATTGTATTTTGGCAAAAGCTTTTCCTGCATCTCTTGAGATATTCATATGATTTCTGTTGGTTTTGTTATTTATGTGGTAAATTATGTTGATAATTTTCCTAATATTGAAATATCCCTACATTCCTGGTATAAATTCCAACATTATAACATCTTTGTGATATATTGCTGAAATCTCTTTGCTAGTACTTTATTTTAGATGTTTGCATCAATATTCATTAGAGAAATTGGTCTGCAGTTTTCTTTCTCTGTTTCTACACTTCCTGGTTTATGTATCAGCATTATACTTGTGTCATAAAAGTAATTTACTAGGACTCCTTCTTTGCCAATTTTTCCAAATGGTTTATATAGTATTGGAATTAATTGTTCTTTAAACGTTTGCTAGAATTCACTGAATGCAGATCAAAGCATACCTTTTTAAAACTTTTTCTTGGGTTTTTGGTTTTTGGTCTGTGTTTTCCTTTACAACATGATTAATGGAAATATGTCTCCATTACTCACATGTTATAATCTATATCAAATTTTGTGTTTTATCAATAAGAGAGAAAGGAAGGTAGAGAGAAAGAATTTGAAACTCATTTTTAAAATATTAAAAATTGTTTTTACACATAATTACAAAAAATAAAATATTTAAATGACAAAAATAAACACTATTTTAAGGTCAAAAAATTATGGGAGGACATATGTGAGAGTCACATAGGACGCAGCCGTATAGATGGGTTGAGATGTGGATTTTTGGAGGAAGTGCTCACATTGATGAGGTCATGGATCTATAAAAGTAAAATAAACTAGAACATTTTTTCTAAATATAGCTAAGTTACAGCTCAACTACAAAAAAAATTTAAAATTAACAAAAGCACTAAATATATCAAGTTTTATAGAAATACCATATTAGGAATGTTATGTAACTCTCCACTTTCTGGGCACTGATATCTAAGCTAACTCTATATGGTATTCTATGATAAATGCACAACTTCTCAGGCTTCAACCAAACCCAACCTGTATTAATTCTATAGAATCCTTCCTATCAGAGAAAACAGCAAAAGACTTTAACGGTTTTAAATATCTTATTACATTAGCTACAAGTGTCAGGAACAATGGAATCTTAAAATCAATTTAAGTAATTGACAGGACAACCTCGAATCTAAACTCCCTTCAGACAGAAAATTATATAAGCAAATTATTAGAGGGCAAAATAATGCTACAAAAACAACATACATAATTTCTCCTATCTTCAGTTGCATTCACAGTTTCCCTGTCTAGTAAAGTTCTCAAACACAAAGATCAAACTTATTTACTGATCCTGCTCCTAAATCCAGTATTCATTGACTTTTTTAGCTGGGATGAGAGAAGGAAGTAATACTTAAAAATGAAGCTGTAAAAAAAAATAATCGAATGGTAGAGAAACATTTTACAGAGATGAAACAGAACAATTTAACTTCTATTTTGTTTCCACCTAATCTAGCAAGGAAAATAATCTTTTTTGAATCGGAATGGTTAGAAAAAACAGTATAGGAAAAAGTTTGTAGCCCCTCCAAAAAAACCAATGAGAGAATAACAAGAAAGCACCTAGGCATTGTGAATAAATTCAGAGCTCTAGTTCCTACCTTTACATTCCATGGAATGAAAGGAATTTGCCACTAGGATGTTAAGATGACAGACTTAAATAATTTGAAGGGATCTGTAGAATTTATGATTCCCCCTCACCCCCACTAAAGAAGTCAACATCCATAAAGCCTGGACTATGGAAATGGAGAGAAAAGCAAAGGGGACAGCAGAGGATGTTGACTTGTTATTTGTTTTCATAACTTAATGAAATTCCTAAAACCCTCACATTATGTGTGAATATGACTGCAAGGCATGTGCTAGTTATCCCTCCCCCCAAATCTCACACACACACACTTAGCAAAATAATTCCTTTTTAAAATGTAAAAAGAAACACACAAGCTAGTATAGTCATAGTTACCCTCAGTGGTTATATTCTATAGGAGTAAGTTTCATATAGATAAGCTTAAGAGACCCCAAGACACTGTCTGAGCTCATACTGTGTGTGTATCCCAGATAAAACTCCAACTCCTCTCATTAAAAATTATATTTAAGAACATGATTTTGTCCACTGGTCCACCAGCCTTAGCCAGAGAAGACCAGCCAGGCTGGTCACTAAGGCTGACTCACTAAAGGGATGGGTGAGCTCACCTGACTCTCCCCAAGGGGAGCCATGGTCCAGTAGTCTTAGTGGGGTGATCCTGTATCCCTCTAAACATGGAGAGCTCCGGGAAGACAGTCCCCATCAGTATTTCCCAAAACCATCCCTATCACTAGGCATTTATACCTGTTTCTACAATAAACATCATGTATTATGCATCACTCCTGACTGGATCTGAGTAATTCATGGGACTTCATGTCATGCTTTGACAGACCTTAAGAGTCACTGACTTCAACACCTCCATCTTACAGAGGAAGAAACTGAAATCTCAACAGAGGGTAAATGACTTGCCCAGGGTTACACAACTAGCACATGTGCGAGGGAGGATTCAAAACTAGGTCTGCCTAATTCCAAGTTCAACATTCAATCCACTATAATACACTCCTCAGATCTCAGAGTCAGGCTCAGTAGGATGACTTTCTGTTAGGATCTACTCAAAATGAACAAATATTTATTTGTTTCCAGCAGAGGTTCATTAAAAACTAATCAATCCAAAATAATATTATTTCCTTTTCACGATAATAAGAAGTAGAGATGAGAAGGACATATATTCTGGGCGTGGAAGATGGAACATGTAAAGACTAGAGCCAAGAGATGGAATGTCATATGAGTCAGTCTGGCTAAAATGAAGGAGAGTATATAAAGAAGAGTAATAAACTGGAGCCAGATTGTGGAGTAAAAGTGAAGGAAGTGGAGAGAGCAAGTATAGGCAGTTGCTGGAAGACTTTGATAGTAAAAAGGAGATGTATCTATGTATATCTATTATACACATATGCATAGATATAGATAGATGTAGATACAGACCTCTCGTGTATAAATATATACATATATATATATATATATATATATATATATATATGTAGGTTAAGGGAATAATAGGGTGTATGTATGTGTGTGTGAGTATAGTTTAAAGGAATATAGAGTCAAGGAAACCAGGGCCTTCTAACAGGGTGAGACCAAAGATGAGAAAGTGGGGTAAGTGATGGATAACTGTGGAAACAAGCCACTGGAGAAGATGGGTGGGCAAGGATCAAGCACATAGGGTGACCTTGTTAAGGAGAAATGCCTCTTCTTCATCAGACATAAAAGCAAAGGAAGATATTAGGGAAGATGTTAAAGGTATATTAAAGGTGTAAAAGACGAGAGAAGGAATCTCTTGTTTAGTGACCTCTATTTTTTCTAGGAAAAGCATAAGTGGGACTACTTTGCTGAGAGGAAAGGGGATGCATGCTGAAGAACACAAAAAAAGAAGAAAAAGCATGGAACAGTTGTTGTAGGGAGTGCAATAGTCACCTAGGGAGTAGTAAAAAAGGATTGTCTTGCTTCAGTGAGAGCCCAGTTGAGATTAGATTGCATAAATATATACTAGTTCCAGCCAGGTTGATTATATGACTTTATTATAAAAACATTAAAAAGCACATAAGAGTAGATGAGCAAATCTAGAGGAAGAGAATAGAGAATATAGAAACATATATAGAATATAGAAATAATGTTGGAAAAATTTTTAAATGAGGAGTAACCAAAGAAAAGGAAGTGTTTAGCCTGGAAAAGAAAAAAATTTGGAAGGGTTATGTCCTCAAAATATTTGTATTTCTTTCATATGGAAAAAGCAGTTATTCCACATTATTTAAAAAGAAATATCTAAAATAAATGGACAGGAGATATAAGAAGATCGATCATAGCATTACATTACAACTGTTTATTATTGTTGCTATTAACTAGGATTTATATGGCATCTTGTGATTTGTGAAACCCTCTTTAAATATCCTTACAACAATCTGAATGTTAGGTATTATTATTAAATCCATTTTATAGATGAGAAAACTGAAGCAGGTGGAGAGTAAGTGACTTGTCTAGGGGCATACACTACTTAGTATCTGGTGCCAGATTTAAACTCAGGTCTTCCCAGGGCCAGGTACAGAAATCTATTCTTCGTGCCACTCAGTTGGCTTTAATTTGAAATCAGGATAATCCTAATAAAGAGCTAACATGAAACTGGACTGCCTCAGAAAGGCACAGAGTCCTGGGTAGTGGACTTGTTTAGGCAGAGACTAGATGACTCTCAATCAAAGATTCTATAGAATCCACCAAGAATTCCCAAACCTATGACTAAGTAAGCATTATATATTCAAGGATAAAGTAGTTCACTTCTTATTCATTACTCCAGACATCTAAACCAGGGATCCATGAAAATATTTGGTGCAATAGAAAAAGCAGTGGTTCTAGAATCAGAGAACTTGGCTCTGAGTTTGTGTTTTCTCAATTCCTACCTGGGAACCTTTAGCAAGGTTCTGGCTCATCTCTAAAATGAAGGCATTTAGATTAAATTATGTCTAAATCACTCCCCTCCCTCATCCAGCCTTCAATTCAATGGTCCAATAATCCTATTTAGTGCAGGTGAGGCTAGAGAATAATTTTGGACTATCTTTAATGAAGACTAAAGTTTTTAAAAATTATTTAATATACAGGTTACTCCATTTCTCAAAATCATTTTTCCCACAACAGTCAGAAATGAGAGAATGAATATGTGCTTATAATTTTCTAATATACAAATCTATAGTTAACCTTACTTTGTTCCATAAACACAAATGATGACAAACTACCTCCTCCTAGACAGAAATCTCCTAAGTGAGATCCATTAGTTATATGGAGAATCAGGTAAATTACATGATGATAACCCCCCCCAATAAAATAAATTTCATACACAGTTCTTGACACTGTAAGAAAGTACTTAATAATTCCTTTTTTTCATTATTCAAGTGGGTGAATAGCAAGGGGCAATAAAAAGAGTACTGGATCTGATGTTAGATGACCTAGGTACATATTCCAATTGTGACATTTACTAATGATGTAGCCTGAGTTCCATCACTTGTAAAATGTGAAGGATATATTACATGACCTTGAAGGTGTTTTCAAGCTCTTAATCTATGAATGTATGTATGTATAGGTATACACATGTAATATATAATAGTAACTATACTATATATATCTATATACTATATATATATATGTAGTATGCAGTATATTTAGTGTCTATATATGTGTGTATATATACTAATTAAACAAAGTGATGCCTGGATCATTTTAGAATTATATTTAGAGATCTAAATTCCTTCATCTTTGGTAACAAGCAGATAGGATAGAAAAGGGAACACTAGAAGAGAGGGGAGTAATTCGGATTCTGAAGTATGAAAAGCCAGATGGAGGGTTATTGATCTTAGCATTTGCACAATGACTTCCACAGTAGACTCAGCCTCAGGCATGTTGAAGAATCAGAGCAATGGAGAGAAAAGGATAAAGTGTAATAGGAGTCTGAAAGTCGAACTGATGGCTCAAATCAAGAAAGTTCCAGGGAATATAACTTAAAAGTACCATCTTAAAATCAATCTGAGTGCTTGTTTTGGCAGTACATATACTAAAACTGGAACAAAACAGAAAAGATGAGCAATGGCCCCTGAACAAAGATGACACACAAATTTGTGGAGCATTCCATATTTTTACAAAAAATTTGACCTCCAAATACAATATTCAAGAGAAATATAAAAAGGTAAAAAAGAAGCAAGAAAGAGAAAATATAAGTTTAGTCATGTTAAACTGTTTATATTTCTATATGGCAAGATAATATTTGTAATTCAAATTTATTACTATGAGAGCAATTAAGAATGTACAAGATGGAGGATGTGCATATAAGGTGACTTTGATGGAATGATATCCAAAATAAAATAAAATAAATAGGTAAGAAGAATATTGCACTGGAAGAAGGAGGGGAAGATTGAATGGAACAAATTATTCCACCCAAAAGAGGCATGAAAGAGCTATTATCACAGAGAGGAAGATTGAGGATGAGTGGAGGGCAAAGCTTAAACATTACTCTCTTGAATACTGGCTCAAAGAGGGAATAATATACACACTCAGTTGGGTATAGAAATCTATCTTACCCTGTAAAGGAAGTAAAAAGGGACAGGGATAATAGAAGAGGAAGGCTGGGGTGAGGACTGATAAATGGGGAAGCATATCGGGGAAGGAGGTGATCAGAAGTAAAACACTAGTGAGGAGGGAAAGTGTGGGGAGGAATAGGAAGGGGGGAAAAACAAGTGAAAAATAGCATGTAGGGAAATATAGAATTAGTAATATATTAGTTATAAATGTGAATGGGATGAACTCACCCATAAAACTGAAGTAGATAACAGAATGGATTAAAAAACAGAATTTGTTTACAAGAAACATATTTAAAACAGAGAGATACATACAGGGTAAATGTCAAATCAGAAACTATTATGCTTCAACTGAAGCAAAGGAAGCAAGGGTAGTAGTCATGACCTCATACAAAGAAAAAGCAAAAATAGATCTAAATAAAAGAGAAAAAGGAAACTGTATTTTATTGAAAGATGCCATATCAATACTAAAAATATATGCACCAAATGGTACAGCATCTAAATTTTTGAAGAAGTTGAATGAGTTACAGAAGGAAATAGATAAGAAAACTATAATAGTGGGAAACTTCAACTTTCCCCTCTTAGAACTAGATAAATCTAACCAAAAAATAAATAAAAAAGTTAAAGGAAGTGAATACAATTCTGGAAAGTTAGATATGATAGATCTCTGGAGAAAATTGAATGGGAATAGAAAGGAACATACTTTTTTCTCAGTTATACAGGGCACCTACACAAAAATTCACCACATATTAAGGTATTAAAACCTTACAACCAAATGTAGAAAACCAGAAACAGTAAATGCATCCTTTTCAGATCATAATGCAATAAAAAATTACATTCAATAATGGACAATGGAAAGAAAAATTAAAAATTAATTGGAAAGTAAGGAAATTAATACTAAACAAAACCTAAATAGATCAAAGAACAAATCATAGAAATAATACATATCATTAAAGAAAATGACATTAAAGAAATGACAACAATGAGACAACATAGCAATGGGATGCCCCCAAAGTAGTACTTAGGAGAAAATTTATACCTCTGATTGCTCACATTGATAAAAGAGAGACAAAGCAGATCAATGAATTGGGCATGCAACTAAAAAAAACCTAGAAAACAAACAAATGAAAAATCTACAACCAAATACCAAATTGGAAATCCTGAAAATCAAAGTTGAGATTAATAAAATTGAAAGTAAGAAAACCATTGAACTAATAAAACAAGAAGCTGGTTTTACCAAAAAAAAAATAGAATAGAAGAGAAAATAGGATAGAAAAAATACATTGGTTATTTTGACTTAAAAAAAGAATGAAGAAAATGAACATGAACAAATGAAAACAAGAAAAAATGAAAAAACTTAAAAATTAAAATTAATTTAAAAAAGAATGGAGAAAACCAAATTATCAGTATGAAAAAATGAAAGGAATTAAGTCACCACCAATTAAGAGGATATTAGTACAATTGTTACAATACAATTGTTATTTTGTACAATTATATACCAATAAATTCAACAATCTAAATGAAACAGATGAATATCTACAAAAATATAAATTACCCAAATTTGCAGAAAAAATAAAATAAATAGACCAATCTTAGAAAAACAGATTGAATAAGCCATCAATGAACTTCCAAAGAAAAAATCTCCAGATGCATTCATAATTAAATTATACCAAATTCCACCAAACATTTAAATACAATATAAACTATTTGGAAAAATGGGCAGAGTCCTACCAAATTTCTTATATGACACAAATATGTTGCTGATACCTAAATCAGGAAGAGCCAAAAGTGAAAAGGAAGAAAATTATAGACCAATTTCCCTAATGAATATTGAGGCAAAAATTTGAAAGAAAATACTAGTGTAGAGATTACAGTAATATATCACAAGATCACACACTATGACCAGGTAGGATTTATACCAGGAATACAGGATTGTTTCAATATTAGGAAAACAGCATAATTGACCATATCAATAACAAAACCAATAGAAATCATATAATTATCTCAAGAGATGCAGAAACAGCCTTTGATAAAATATAGCACTCTTTCCTATTGAAAACACTAGAGTGTACAGGAATAAAAAATGGAGCCTTCCTAAAAAAAGGTAAGTAATTTTTATCTAAAACCCTCAGCAAGCATTATTTGCAATGGGAATAAGCTAGAAGTCTTCCCATCACAATCAGGAGTGAAACAAAGATGCCCATTATCAACTGCATTTTTTAATATTGTACTAGAAACATTAGCTATAGCAATAAGAGAAGAAAAAGAAATTAAAGGAATTAAATAGGCAATGAGGAAATAAAACTACCACTCTTTGCAAATGATATGCTATACTTATGATATAAACGATATGATGTTATACTTAGAAAATCCTAGAGAATCAACTAAAAAGCTCGTTGAAATAACAACGGCAACCAAGTGGCAAGATACAAAATAAATTCACATAAATCATCAGTATTTCTATATATTACCCACAAAGTCCAGTACTAAGAGACAGAAAGAGAAATTCCATTTAAAATAACCATAGACAAAATAAAATACTTGGGAGTCTACCTGACAAGACAAAGCCAGGAACTATACAAAAACAACTATAAAATGCTTTTCACACAAATAAAATCAGAACTAAACAATTAGGAAAATAGTAATTGTTCATGGGTAAGCTGAACCAATACAATAAAAATTGTAATTCTACTAATTAATCTGTTTATTCAGGGCCATACCAAACTATCAAAAATTATTTTATAGAGTTATAAAAAATAAAACAAAATTCATCTGGAAGATCAAAAGCTCAGTTATATCAAGGAAATCAATGGGAAAAAATGAAAAAGAAGGTGGTCTAGCCATACCAGCTCTCAAACTGTATTATAAAGTGGTAATTATTGAAATAATCTGGTACTGAGTAAGAAATAGAGTGGTGAATCAGCAAAATCAGATTAGGCACAAATTACATTATAGTAAATGATAATAGTAAGCTAGTATATGATAAATAAAAAGATCCAACCTTTCCAGGAAAGAGGAATTAGAAGCAGGGAACTTTTCATTTAACAAAAAATGCTAGGAAAACTAGAAAATAGTATGGCAGAAACTAGGTATAGATGAACATCTCATACTGTATACCAACCAAGATAAAGTCAAAATGAGTGCATGATTTATACACAAAGGGTGATACCATAAGCAAATTTAAAGAGCCTGTCAGATTTATGGATAAGGGAAAATTTAGGACCAGAGAAGATATAGAGAATATTACAAAATGCAAAATAGATAATTTTGATTATATAATATTTTAAAGTTTTGCACAAATAAAACCAATGCAACCAACATTATAAGGAAAGCAGTAAATGGGTAGGGGTAGATTTTGCATCAAATATCTCTGATAAAGGCATAATTTCCCAAATATAGAGAGAATTGAGTCAAATTTACAAAAATACAAGTAATCTCCCAATTGATAAATGGTCAAAGGATAAGCAGGCAGTTTTTAGATGAAGAAATCAAAGCTATCTATAGTTGTATGAAAAAAATGCTCCAAATCACTATCAATCAGAGAAAACTCTCAGGTACCACTTCACGCCTCTCAAAGTAGATAATATGACAAAAAAGGAAAATGTTTTATGTGTGTGGGAAAATTGGGACACTAATGCATTGCTGGTGGAATTGTGAACCAATCTATCCATTCTGGATAAGAATGTGAAACTATGCCCAAAGGGCTAAAAAACTGGGTATATCATTTAATCCAGCAGTACCACTGCTAAGTCTATATCCCAAGGACATAAAAAACATGGAAAAGGACCTAATTGTGCAAAAATATTAATAGCAGTTCTTTTTGTGGTGGCTAAGAATTGGAAATAAAAGTGATGCCCATCAGTTGTGGAATGGTTAAACAAACCATAATATATGATTGTAATGGAATGTTATTGGGCTGTAAAGAATGACAAGCACAATGATTTCATAAAAATCTAGAAAGACTTACATGAACTGATGCATAATGAAGTGAACAAAAACAGGAAAACATTGTATACGGTAACAGCAATATTTTTTGATGAAGAACTGTGAATGACATAGCTATTCTCAGCAACACAATGATCTAAGACAATCACAAAGGATTAATGATGAAGCATTATCCACCTCCTGAGAAAGAACTGATATTGATGAATACGGGCTGAACCATGACTCCTCATATTAAAAAATTACTAATATGGAAATGTTTTCAATAATTGCACATGTATAGCATGTATTTGATTGCTTACCATCTTAGGGTGGTGGAAAGGGAGGGAGAGAGGGAGTAATAGAATTTATTAATTAAAACTTTAAATAAAAATGTTTTTAAAATTGGGAGAAAAATCCATCTGAACAGTCAGAAGCTAATATAGCAGCATTAGGCAAGCAGAATGAGAGCAGTATTTAGAAGAAATAATAACTCTCTGCTGTGTCATTTTGTATTAACTGAACTCTAATAGGAACAAGAGGATCACGTAGAAGAAAATTATCATATAGCAGTCCAAGGAAAACTACAACACTATACGCATCAAATCAATGGGGAAAGGGAAGAAAAGGAAAGACAAAATTAATGTATAAGTGCCAGGTCCTTTCCATTAATGATGAAAAATGGAACTTCTTTATATAAAAAGGGGGGGGGATTATCAGATGCAAATGAACATCCCACCATCTTCCAAATCGAGACTAGATACCTTTCTGTATAATATATAGAAAGGTTCAGCTATACAAAAAATTTATGGTTGTCATCTCTAGGTCCATTTTCCCCTACAATAAGCTGCAGGCAACTATCTTCTCTCCAGGAGTAAATATCATAAAAAGATTCAGCAGAGAAGAGAAATGTACAAAGATGAAAATGTATTATCCCCACAGGAGTAATATGGGGAAATAGTTAAGATGAGTAACTATTTCCAATTGTTTGTCAGAATTAATTTTCTCAATTTTTAAAGAAAAGATATTAGCAAAAAATGAACTGTAATTGTCATTCCTGAACTAAGCGCCTCCCCCCTTCACAGATTTAAGGTGCTTATTACAGGCTACCAACCAAAGCATATTCCAACAAGCCAATATAACTTCTAGCATTGTACAATTACAACTTGCTGTCTATGATAAGCAATGTTCTATTCTGCTGCCATTTTAAAATTCTCTGTATTTGACACACCTGGAATTTTTCCAAGGTGAAGGGGAAAAAAAGTAAATTTATCCAGATAAAGAGATGTGTACCTAGAGATTTAATTCAGATACAAAATTGTATCAAAATTGTAGTGTTTTATGGTCAAAAGATATCCTGAGATTAACAGCAGGGTAAAAATATACAGAAGAAAACAAATATTAAGAATCAGAAGGGGGGGCAGAGCCAAGATGGTGGAGTAGAAAGACTCCCATATGCTAGCTCCGAAACCACAGCCCATGGATTTCCTCTAAAAAGAACTCCCAACAAATTCTGAAACAGTGGAAGCCGCGCAGCAACACAGGGAAGGAGATTTCTGTTCCAGAGAGCCCTGAAAAACCAATCCCAAAGGTCCATCGCACACCGGATGGAAGCGGAGCCCTTCCCTGCCCTGGCCCTGCAGCAAAGGCAGGAGCAAGCAGGTCCGAGCAGGCTTCAGGGACAGAATGTCTAGTGGCCGCGAAGGTCCCTCCACCCACAGACTCACAGGTCAGTGAGAGAGACATCTGGACAAGCTGAGAAGGGAGCGGGGTGTCTTCAGGACTCGGGTCCCCTCGGGAGGCAGCAGCAGAGGCAGCGGCGGAGGCAGCAGGTGGCCAAAGGCTCCCAGAACAGGCAGGTGCTTGGCAGCAGCTCCATTACAGAAGGTCTCTGCATAAACCCCCTGAGGGAACTGAGCCTGGGAG
>CM053769.1:238516894-238532450 GCA_028658325.1 Potorous gilbertii
AAAGGTTTCTTGTGTTTTGAGAGTATACATAACAGCAGGGTCCAACTCTACTAAGTTAGAACCCTTGGTCCTTTGGTCCCTTGAAGTAATTTGTGTTTTCTAAGTAAATTTATTTTATATGCATTAACATTCTAACCTGTCCTTCCCACTGTCTAGGAATGAAAAAAGGGAAAGAAAGAGGGAAGGGAAGATGGATAGAACAATGGATGGATGGATGGATGGATGGATGGAAGGAAGGAACGTAATTCATGAACTCCCAGTTTAAGAACCCCTAATAAAAGTGGCATTCAACTTCAAGTGATGAAAGAATTATAGTTTGGATTGTGGCTTGGTAGAATTGGACCCTGCTGTCATGTATACTCCCAGAACATGTGAAACCTTTTGTTAATTTTTTTTTTCAGAAAAATGGAATTGAGAACATTCCAGACATAGGCTAGACCAGAAGTGGGGAACCTGTGGCCTTTAGGCCACATGTGACTTTTTAGGTCCTTGGGTATATATGGTCTTTTGACTGAGTACAAATGTTAAAGAACAAATTCTTTTATTAAGGGGATTTGTTCTGCGAAGTTTGGATTCAGTCAAAGGGCTGTATTTGAGGACCTTGAGGATAACATGTGTTCTTGAGGCCACAGGTTCTCCACCCCTGGGCTAGACTCATAAGCAAATCCAGAAAGCCAGGAAACAACAGGGAGTGTTAAGAGGACACTGAGTAGTTCCATTTAGCTGGAACACAGTATGTTGATGGGATTGATATGAAATGAGGCCAGAAAAATAGAAGAAAGCCAGATGATGATGAATCTTGAATGCCAAGGCAAAATGTGGTAGCAGGGAGCCACTGAATATTTTTCAGTAGACTTTTTTTTGTGGGGTGGAAGGGATTGAGAGGAAACTCCTAAGTATTTTAAGTTATAGGACACTGGTTGAGGCCAATGTTCTTCATTAGTTACACCTCCAAGGGTTTGCCTCCACGCTAATGAGAATATTTATTGGTTCTGAGGCCCCACTAGGATTAGACACAAGAAGTTGCTAATCAGGGAGAACTGTAAAGAATGTCAGAGCACCACTAGTCCGAGAAAAGCTTTAATTCAGCCCCTTTGACTCAAAGATTCCATTAGAAGGCATATATTCCTAAAAAGGTCAAAGAGATTTTTAAAAAGGACCCATATATAGCAAAATATTCATCTATCATTTTTGAGGGGATAAAAAAATGGAAATAATGTGGATACTCCCTGACTAGGAAATGGTTTTTACAAGTTACCATTAGTTACTGTAATGGAAATAGTGTCATATGAAATAACTAAGAATATTAGAGAAACATGGGAACACTTGCATGAAATGATTCAAAGAAAACAGAACTAAGGGAATAATGTACACAATGACTATAATAATGCAACCAAAAAGAACAATAAGAAGAGGGTAGACATGAAGAAACCTTGGTGACCATTGTGAGCTCTGGAAAAGAAATAGGAGCGAACCTCTGCAGAAAAGAAGTAAGACGTTGTAGCTACGGAATGTGACATAAATTGTCAGATGTGGTCTATACATTTTGGTTTTAGTTGCTTCCTTGTTATGGGGGAATTCATTTACTAGGGGGTATCTGAGAAGAATTGGGGTAAAGGGGGGCATCAATAAAACTTATTTTAAAAATAAATTTAATTATAAAATACTTTGAAGTGGGCTCTGGCTCTTTCTAATAGCATTCACACAAGGAAATGTTAAATCAACAATTTTGTTTGCTGTTGAATTAATCGACTCCCCAAAAGTGCCCGAGAAAAAGAGATGCTAACATGACATTAGCAGTATATCTGTACAAATCCTGTTTGTTGAGAACATAATATTCTGTCTGAGATTTTTATTAAAGCTCAAGTGACTAAAAGATTTTGATTTACTTATGCAATGCAATCAGACAATCGATTAAGTCGGTAAGAGCAGAATGTAATGATCCACTGAATGTTGAGTAGAATCAAGCTGATAATTCATTAAAATTTAAAGTTGATAACTTAAACAGCACGTGGATAGATGATGAAACTATCCTTGTTGGTTGATTGGATTTTCCATTAGTATTTTTCCCCCTTGAGAGCTGAGAGGTAGGGAGGCAAGAAATAAAACAGATGCCAGATTTCTAGTAGGAGGTGGAGGTGGAATGAGACTTTCACAGTACAGAAAAGAAGAAAAGACACAAGAAATGGAGAAAAGCAGTAGCTCTGCTGAAGCCAAATTTCAGTTTGTTATGCACAGATCCCAAAGGTGATCCTTTCTATCTCTAGCTTGAAATAATAAACTGAAAAAAAAAGAATTAATCTAAGGTGATATGATGGGACAGTGGGCAGTTTTCTAGTGCCTCCAAAGTCAGATCTTCACATTGTGATTTTTCTCATTTGGGTTTCAAATGTGTGAATTCTCAGAACCTCAGGCATACCTCGCATACATCACGCACACACACACACACACTCTGAAATGTCAGTACTGAAATGTATTTCAAACGAAAATATAAATGATTTTCAATTACCTATGAGAATAGAAGGGAATAGAAATGGATAGTTAAAAACAGTATGCAATCTAGAGCTATTTGCATAAATGAATATGATGAATCTTACATTTAACAAATGAATATATAAGAAATTAAACTAAGTTCATAATGGGTTTGGCAGTCCAGCTAAAATAATACTTAAGATTTGTGGAAGAAACTCATTCAAATGATCACTGGTTTATTGTTCCTTCATTGATATCCACCAGTGCTTCATTGAAGTACAGGGATGACCCTAGGTTCTCAAAAGTTAAAGCAATCAATAGAGCTTAAGCTAGGGCAAACTAGAAAGGCATAAGAGGGTAGCCCCAGCAATGGACCAGAGACCACTGGTAGCTAGGTTCAGAGAAGTTCACTGTCAAGAGGCTAATCAGCAAACATGAATTTTTTTCATCCATAAGAAATGAAAAAATTGTTTACAAAGGAAAGGAGTTGGAATCAATATCCAAGTAGGGAAGGATCACACTGATGAAATCATGACTCTTACGAAGCATTCAATCAGAGTATTGTTAATATTAATATGCTGCTAGTCTTCTATTGATAGAATCAGAAGACAAATGCTTTGATTTGGGGACTGATTTCTCATCCTTAAAATAGGAAAGAAACTAAAATAGGTGTCTAACTTTCTTAGCCTCACACCTAACCAATGCCACTAGTTTACTGGCTTACTACAGAAATCATACAGCATAAAAATGCCATTGCCCTGATACTTATTTATGCTTTTAGCTTGGCACTTAACACATGCTACCATATATTGAAGCTCAGAGTTCAAACTATACTCAAAACAGTAACCTTTTTTGAAAACATTCCTAACAAATAGTCATCCCACAACTGCTTGAAGTGTTCATATAACTAATATTATCAAATGGGGAAACTCACCCCCCTCTGTCACTTCAGGGTAGTTCAAAAACACTGAGAAAACCTTTTTTTCTGGAACATTTCTCGGATTTTCAACCTCTTATGACATTCGCAGGGTTTTCCTTAAAATAACAAATAGCATTTGCCCTTTATTTAGAAAAAAAATGTTTTACAGAGGAAATCTAATGGCTTTCAAGAATCTGAGTTTGAAGGGACCTCACAAGTCCATCAATCAACAAGCATTTGTTATTAAGACCCTAGTACACACCAGGCACATAGGTCCTGGAGATACAAAAAAAAACCCTGCCCTCAAGAAGCTTATATTATAATAATGGAAACAATATGTATATACATAAATAAATACTAAATATATACACAATATTCAAAGTAATGGAAGAGTATCAGTAGCTTTTGGGAATCTGAGGAGGCTTCATGATAGATAAAATGTTTAAGTTGAGTCTGAAGAAAGCTATGGATTTTCTAAGTCAAAAGTAAAGGACTCTATTCCAAGCATGAGGAACGACCAATGCAAAGGAATAGAGATGGGAGATTGAATGCTGAATTTGAGGGACAGGTTAATTGACTAGGTCATCTAATCTTAGTTGTACCAGAAAAGAATTACCCTCTACAACATCCCAGACAAGTGATAATTCAACCTCAATTTAAAGATCATCTCTGATGCTCTTTCATTCATGGTATTTTTTGTAGCCCTAATCATTAGCTTTTCCTTACAAAGAGTTTAAATTGGCCTCTCTTTTTCTTCACCTTCTACCTGCTGCTCCAACTTCTACCCTATGCAGTTAACTAACACGAATCTAATCCATCTTCCACCTAGCCTGGCTATGGCACAGATGCCAATGATTAACCCTAAAGATATCTATTAACTAACTAGTCCCACTCCTTCTACTTATAGAACTTTGGAAGGTTTTTCCCCTTTTCTATCTCACTTTCTCTCAGATTCACATTATTTTCTCTTCTCCAAAGACTTTCTTTCCTTCTTTTCTCCTCTGGGCTCCAACATCATTGTTCATGAACTGTAGCCTAAATTCTTTAGGATAAACAATCTGGTAAATAAAGAAATGTAGTTTGACCTAAAAAGTATGTTGTTGAATGAATGGATGCTGAGTCAAGTGAGCAGAACCAGAGCATTGTACGCAGTAACAGCCACAATATGTGATGACTAACTTTGATAGACTTGTCTCTTCTTAACAATGCAAGGATCCAAGACAACTCCAACTCCATGATGGAAAATGCTGTCCATTTCCAGAAAGAGAACTATGGATTCTGAATGCAGATTGAAGCATAGTATTTGCTCTGTCTCTTTTTTCTTTTTTTCGTTTTTCTTCTTTCTTGTGGTTTCTCCCATTGGTTCTAATTCTTCTTTACAACACAGTTAATGTGAAAATAGGTTCACTATGAATGTATATGTCAAGCCTTTATCAAATTGCTTGCCATCTTAGTGTGTGGTGAAAGGAAAGATGGGGAGAAATTTTGGAACTCAAAAACTTATGGAAGTGAATGCTGAAAACTAAAAATAAATAAATATTTTAAAAGAAATTTTAAAAACAACAATTCAAACTAATTAGATAAGGTATTATTAAAAAATCTAATCATCTTATTAAAGAGGCAATTTTCTTTTTTTAAGCCATGTAGAAATCCCTTTTTCATATAAGTTCTCCTGTAATACCTCCTCATAAAACAGAAGTCATCCTTCTTTCTAGAAAGCTATACCAACAAAGTGTAAGCTTTAGTAGATTCCAAAAATCAGAAAAATTTTGAATATGGACCCCATGACATTTGTCATTTCCATCAGTCCATAAACATTTTTATGTAGCTGCCATGTGCCAGACATTGTACTAAGATTGACATTGACTGTGTGTGGAGAATTCGCCATCTTTCAGAGTCTAAATGTTCCCATTATCATAATGGAGATGGGATAGACAATGCTATTCATTTCAAATGAAAGTCATAGGATCATCAACAGTAGGAATAACAGACCATTCTTGTTTATTCTTCTTATTTTAAAGTTGGGGAAACTGCAACCCAGAGAAATTATATGCCTCAACCAAGATCACATATGGAGTAACTGTAAGAGAGAAGATGCAAATCCAGGTATCTGATTGTATAGATAGTGTTCATTCCAGGTTATATGTGCAAAATGCTCTTCAAGCCTTCAATTGTTATATGAATGTTAATTTTAGCTATAATAATACATGATAAATATGAGAGAAGCAAAAAGTGCTACATGATATTCAAGGGCAAGGTTATCATCAACTAGAGGTAAAAGAGAGAAATTAGAAAAAGTAGTATTTGATGTAGGCTTTAAAACTGGGTAAGAGTTCAGCTTCCAAGAGGGAAAGAAAGCATTCAAGATACAGAAAAAGATGTGAATAAAGACACCACTATGAGAAATTGTATCCATAGGAGATGGTGAATAGTTTTCTAACTGGAGGTCAGTGTAGGTGGAGGAATAACATTGTGAAAGAAATCTAGAAAGGCAGAATAGAAGCAAATTGTAAAGAGCCTCTAAAAATGAGTTTAGCCTAAGTGAAAGACTTTTCACTGACCCTATTAAGTTTCATGTGAAATTCTGCCCCTCATCAACAGAAGGTTGGCTAACTGCTGATACATTTTATTTTTTCAGCTAGTTTTTTTCAGTGATTTTTAGATTGTCTACTAAGGCACATGAGGTTTGTGATCTAATTCAGTGGGAGTCAGCACACTAGCTAAATTCTGGATTCTTGAAGCATGGAGGTATACATTGAGGAATGTACTATTGCCATCTCAAACTGACTCAGGAAAGCTAATTGTTAAAATTTTACTGTGAGCAATTTATACCTCAAAAATTGAAAAATGCAACAAATGAGTGCTTAATATATTGTTTTGATAGTTTAAACTTAAGAAAGTGATGGAGAAAATGTTAAAAATTAAGATTAAACTTAAAAGTGGGCAATATGCGCATTTTTTTTTAGTCAGTTGTTAAACATTTACCAACCCTACACTGCATACAACTTATATCCTAGATGACAGAATTAAAATCCCAAAAGGTCTTGATGGGCTGAGATAAATTCTAGTTTTGGACTTTTATTAATTTAATGAAATAAATGCAAAATGCCATACACATTCTCAATTCAAATACTCAAATGGATGAGTCAGTTCATCAGAATAGGCGTATCCTCCAAAACTGGATGTTGAAAACCTTCACACTACCAATCCTGGGGTTACTCTTTTCTGTTGTTGTTACATCACTCCTCATGACCTCATGAAGACCTTCATGACCTTCATGACCATAGCATGTCAGGTCCTTCTGTCCTCCACTATCTCCAGGCCAAGTTCATGTTCATTCCTTCCTTGACATTATTTATCCATCTCATCTTCTGCTGTCCCCTTGTCTTCAATCTTTCCTAAAATCAGAGTTTTTTCTAATGAGTTCTATCTTCTTCCTCTTTTCTGTATCCTCCCATATTTTACCACAAGGAGCCCAACCAACCTGCTAGGAGTTTTCACCATTTTCTCTTGGTGTTGCAAGACTATCTATATAGTACATGGGCTATCCATTTACCCTATCTTTTTTTGTTTATTTGTATAGTTCTAATGACAGTTTTTATTCCATTTCTTCTTTACAACATGTTTATAATATATTACTGTTTGATGTAATAGGAGTTAAAAATCATCTCCTGTCCATTAATAGACCTCAGGTGTGGCTATTAAAGGAAGCTTGATTAAGGGAGGATTGTTTTGTATGAAAGCCCATACCTTTAATTGATTGTTAATGAGACACTGAGTCATGAGGGTTGTGCCCTTGGCTCTGAAAAGTGTATACATACTCTGAGGAGAGGTTTCTCTTTGAGGTTCAAATCACTGGAGGGAGTGTTCATGCATTAGACCAGAAGAAACACTGGGTAGCTGTTAAGGAGCCCATGTCCCTCCTTTGAAAACCCAGATGTTGGTTGATCTCTGTTAATGATGCATGTATTGTCTATAGTCAGACAGTTGGAAGCCCTGTCTGTTTATAATTTCTGCTTGTATTTTCCCCTTTTTTCCCTGAACTAAGTGAATGATACATGTGTTTGATTAAAGTAAGATTGTTTACCCCTTTTAAGGTTGCTTTCCTTAGAAAAGTAGATCTAAGAACCTGTGCAGCAGACGCTCCTATATACCAGAGTGCTTACCGCTGTACTTGCTCATACCCAATAAGGCTTCTGAGTGATTTTAAATTTCAGTTCTTCAGATACAACACTACCAGAAGAATATGAGAAGACTGGTATTTTTAAATGGGTCTTTTTGTCAAGACTTTTGGAATCAGATGTTAAAAATAATTGGCTATACTAATATATAATGAGGGACATGTGGCTTTAAAAGAAAAAAAATCAGGGATTTAATTGATTAAAAGTTAATATAAGTCAGCAGCATGAAGTAATTACCCAAACAAAAAAAGCTAACAAAATCTTAGGCTACTTAAATAGTGGTACCCATGTACACTGTGTTTTTCAGATCATACTGTGCTAAGTTTTCAGTGCCACACTTTAAGATAAATACTGAAAAACAGAAGTACATCCAAAAGAATGGATCTGGTCTGTCCTAGCTCTTACATATTTAAGACACCAATGATCTTCAAATTGAGGAGCAGATATTGTGTTCAAGAAAGATTATATAAACCCTTAATCTGGACAAGGATACAAACTATGAGAATCCCCAAAAGAGATTGTTAATTAGTGAAGTTAATAATTGAATACCTCAGTCACAAGACACATTTAACTAATGACCTAGTGAACTTCAGCCCCCTTTTAGACATTTATATTCTATTAACTCTATCATTTAAATTCAACCAAAATGTCTTAAACACCAACTATATAAAAATTATATATAATCTTGAGGATACAAAGACAAAAATGTAATGGAATTCATTCTAAAAGAGGTTATACCCTACAAGAGATATGGAAAAATGGTATATACTAAGTAATATACTTACTATATACTAAGTAATTTCTGGAAATCAAGAATACTAACAATGGATGAGATTGGGAAAGGCTCCAGTTAAGAGGTAGTATCTGAGATGAGCTTTGAAGAAGATAGGAATTCAAAGAAGCAAGAAAAGGGAGTGAAGCCCAAATATTCCTGACCATTATAATAGACATGGTAGAAGGTACACCAATTTCAGTAAACAATTAGTAGTTTGACTGGAAGGCAGATTGCATAAAGGAAAAGAATATGAAATAAATCTGAGTTGCATAGAGAAATATGTATAGGGAAATAGAATATAGAGGACTTTATATGCAAGCTAAAAAATCTACTTTAATATAGGAGTGGATTACAAGCCACTAAAGAGTAAAGAAATTATATGAGTGGACCTATATTTTGGAAATATGAATTTGTTAGCTATATAGATGAATGAATAGAGAAGGAAAAGGCTAAAAGAAAGCAGACTAGTTAGAAGGATATTACAATAGTCCAACTGAGAGGTGACAAGTGTCTCAACTCAGGGAGTAGCTATATGAATAAAAAGATATTGTAAAGATAAAGGCTATAAGACTTGTCGACTAATTAAATAGGGATGAAAGGGAATGAAAGAAGGAAAAATCATGCATGACTCCCAGGTTGCATATCTGTATGACTAAAAGGATAGTAGAGGCTTCCAAAGAAGTATATATTTGGAGGAAAATCAGAATTGGGGAGAAAGAGACCAAATTTTATCATAAACTTTAGAAGTTTGAAATGCCTGTGGCAAATCTAGGTGAAGTCCAGAAAGCAGATGACTTAAAGACATTATAGGATGAGATTTCAAGAAAAAGATTACAAATCTTCAAAAAGATGCATTTGAATTTTACAAAGTCTGTTTGGAAACATGCATTAACTGCCATTTTATTCCATGATCAGTAAGAGAACTGAATATAAAAAGCTTAGCTTGTGACATGTCTCAACATTTTCTACTAGCGTATCACTTTTAAACCAAGTTACTCCTAAAGGATCAAAGAGATAAGAAATGGCAAATATTCAGTGGAAGCAAACTTCATTTCACTGGGTCAAAAACTAAGCTTATGAGGCTCAAAGTATGCCACTATGCACTGAAAAAATAAAAGATGAAATAATAGACACCTCCTTGTTGGATGTATGATTCATACCTAAAAAAATATGCTAATTTAATTTCTATATTACATAGAAACTATCGACCTACAAATAAGATCAGATTCGATCAAACCAGTACAGGAGAAAATGTTCTATCCTGTCACAGTTTGCAGTAGCAGAAAAAGAGCTACATAATTAATCATTCAGAGCAGTTGAAATAAGGGCAACAGAATAGAATGCTGTCACGGAATAAATGTCTTTGGCTTTGATATTAAACATCTTGGCTTGGTCTCAAGTTTTATTTTTTAATATATGTTTCTGTTCTAACCAGTAGTTGGAGACCATGTTCCTGTGACAACTTTCTATTCTACTGACATTATCTTTTAATTAAGAAGAAGCAAGAGGGTTATAAAATAAATAAAGAAAAAGAATTTTGGGAGAGTGTTTGGAACAAAAATAGGATAAACCACATAAATCTGTACACGAAGAGAGAACTGTTACCACGACTTAATGGCAATGAGAAAGCAATATAAAAAGTTTGTCCATGATCATGCTTCAGAATTCTCAAGCATTTCATAGACAATAGCTTTAACATAAAACAAAGCTGTTTATCATACATTGGAGATACTTATTTGTATATTAAATATATAAGCAGAAATATTTAAGATTTCATATTGACTAGCATCTATTTATTTTCTCCTTATAACTCATTTATTGTCTTTACTTTTTATTATTGATAATAAATAAATATTTATAATTTATTTAAGGCCTGCAAACATTTTGTTACAGACCACTTTTTTGAAGGATATGGTTTGGCTATTTCTTTATTTTTTTAATGTTTATTTATTTTTAGTTTTCAACATTCATTTCCACAAAATTTTGAAATCCAAATTTTCTCCCCATCTCTCCCCTTCCCTCACCCCCAAACACTGTGAGCTCTGATTATCCCTTCCCCCAATCTGCCCTTCCATCACACTCCTCCCTTCCCTTATCCCCATCTTCTCTCTTTTATTGTAGGGCAAGATAGATTTTCATACCCCATTGACTGTATTTCTTATTTCCAGGTTGCATGCAAAAACAATTCTCCATATTCATTCCTAAAACTTTGAGTTCCAACTTCTCTCCCTTCCTCCCTCCCCACTCATCCCCACTGAGAGGGCAAGCAATTCAATATAGGCTATACATGTATAGTTTTGCAGAAGACTTCCATAATAGTCATGTTGTGGAAGACTAACTATATTTCCCTCCATCCTATCCTGCCCCCCCATTTATTCTATGCTCTCTTTTGATCTTGTCCCTCTGTAAAAGTGTTTACTTCTAATTACTCCTTCCTCCCATTTGCCCTCCCTTCAATCATCCCCTCCAAACCCCACTTATCCCCTTCTCTCCTACTTTCCTATAGTGTAAGATAGATTTTCATATCAAATTGAGTATGCATGTTATTCCCTCCTTAAGCCAAACATGATGAGAGTAAGCTTCACTTTTTCCTTCTCACATCCCCTCTTTTCCCTTCCATTGAAAAGGCTTTTTCTTGCCTCTTTCATGAGAAATAACCTGTCCCATTCCATTTCTCCCTTTCTCCTCCCAATATATTCCCCTCTCACCCCTTACTTTATTTTTTGGGGTATCATCCCTTCCTATTCAACTCACCCTGTGCTCTCTTGTCTGTGTGTGTGTGTGTGTGTGTGTGTAATCCCTCCAACTACCCAAACACTGAGAAAAGTTTCAAGAGTTACAAATATTATCTTTCCATGTAGGAATGTAAATAATTCAACTTTACTATGTTCCTCATGATTTCTCTTTCCTGTTTCCCTTTTCATGCTTCCCTTGATTCTTGTGTTTGAAAATCAAATTTTCTATTCAGCTCTGCTCTTTTCATTAAGAATACTTGAAAGTCCTCTATTTCATTGAATGACCATTTTTTCTCTTCACGTATTATACTCAGTTTTGCTGGGTAGGTGATTCTTGGTTTTAGTCCTAGTTCCTTTGATTTCTGGAATTTCATATTCCAAACCCTACAGTTTTTAATGTAGAAGCTGCTAGATCTTGTGTTATCCTGATTGTATTTCCACAATATTTGAATTGTTTCTTTCTAGCTGCTTGTAATATTTTCTCGTTGACCTGGAAACTCTGGAATTTGGCTACAATATTACTAGGAGTGTTTCTTTCTGGATCTCTTTCAGGAGGTGATTGTTGGATTCTTTCAACATTTATTTTGCCCTCTGGTTCTTGAATATCAGGGCAGTTTTCCTTGATTATGAAAAATGATGTCTAGGCTCTTTTTTTGATCATGGCTTTCAGGTAGTTCCATAATTTTTAAATTGTCTCTCCTGGATCTATTTTCCAGGTCAGTTGTTTTTCCAGTGAGATATTTCACATTATCTTCCATTTTTTCATTCTTTTGGTTTTGTTTTGTAATTTCTTGGTTTCTCATAAAGTCATTAGCTCCCATCTGCTCCATTCTCATTTTTAAAGACCTATTTTCTTCAGTGAGCTTTTAAACCTCCTTTTCCATTTGCATTCTTCTTTTCATTGGCTTTTTGGACCTCTTTTGTCAATTGAGTTAGCCTATTTTTAAAGCTGTTATTTTCTTCAGCATTTTTGGGGTCTCCTTTAGCAAGCTGTTGACTACTTTTCATAATTTTCTTGCATCACTCATTTCTCTTCCCAATTTTTTCTCCACCTCTCCTACTTGATTTTCAAAATCCTTTTTGAGCTCTTCCATGGCCAAAGACCATTGCATATTTATTTGGAGATTTTGGATGCAGAAGCCTTGACTTTTAGATCTCCTCTGATTGTATGCATTGTTCTTTCTCACCAGAAAGGATGGAAGAAAATACCTGTTCACCAAGAAAGTAACCTTATATAGTCTTACTTTTTCCCTTTTGGGGGCATTTTTACCACCAGTTACTTGACTTTTGACTCCTTTGTCAAGAGAAGAGTATGCCCTGGGGACCTGTAAGTTCTCAATTCTTCCCAAGTGGCACAATCAAGGAAGAGGAGTTTATTCCTCTCCTGACCTGTGCTCTTGTCTGCCCAGGATCTGCAAGGAGAATGCCCTCCCCACAACTGCCTCCAGTTCTACCACACCAGTGCTCCTCCTCCTCACCCCAGGTCGCCACTCAGGGCTGAGATCCAGAACAACTGCTCAATTCCCTCAGGGGCTTTAGGCCCAGGGCTCCAAAAATGGATGCTGCTGCTAGACTGGCTACAGCTGGCAGGGTCGGCCATGTTCTCTTCTTACCCAGGTGAAAGAACTTTCTCACTGATCTTTGAAGCTATCTTTGGTGTTTGTGGGTTGAACAATCGGGGAACTGTAACTGCTGCCTGGAATTCCATTCCCAAAGCTTACTCCAGGCATGTTCCTGCCAGTGGCATGCATCCAAGTGCTGGGCTCTGTGGGCTGGGCTCCATGCCCAGTGCAATAGACCTTTCTTGTTGACCTTCCAGGCTGTCTTGGACTGGGAATCTCTCTGCTCTAGAATTTGTTTAGAGCCATGTTTTACAGGTAATTTATGGTCCATGGGGGGGAGGGGGGGGAGCTTCTATAGGTGCTTCCTTGTACTCCTCCATCTTGACTCTTTTAATAGATATCTAAGAGAAAGGCTAATATGTTATCATTCGAGGAAAAAATTGTGTATTAAGTTTTACCAAATCAGCTTTGTACTATCTCAGCTAAAATTCAAAGACAAAAACATTTTTCATGTTTATGATCCTAGGATTACTTTCGTCTAATTGAGAAGGACTTTAAAAGTTTGAATTGTAACATGTAATACTTTGGTACTTTAATGATTTGGGGAAAAAGGGGTTAAAAAAACAGACCATTTCATAATATCTTAGAACATGCATTATTTTCTATAGTAACTATTCAATATACAAAAAATAAAATCATTTTCTTTCTATAGGATTTTTACCTTAGTTAATGGTATTTAAGGACTATGATTATCCTCAACGCTTCCCTGACTTATAGGGTCACAAACATAGGTTGATAAAAATATGACATGTCATACTATTAAGAAAAAAAACTAAAATGCATAAAACATTCCAAGTTCTCATTTTTGCTGCAACAATTGAGTTAAATTGACATCAGATGTGAATTAGGCACCCACCATGTAAAAGACAGAGGCAGTAAAGTATAACAGAGCACTAACCTGAAGGCAAGAAGAATGGGTTCAAATCTTACCTCTGACATATACATACTAATAAAAACTTAGCTTGGTCCATCCTTCCTTCCTTCCCACTCTGAAGCCCAAAGATTGAACAACAATGGCTCCTTGTCCAAGCTCCACTCAGTGGCTGGTTTTGGACCCTCCTGGCTTAGAGTGAATGTTTATAGTAACTGTTTCTTATTGAAACAACCTCTCAGTTTGATTTATTTTTTTTTCTTTTCTATGTAAAGGGACCATCCTCTGACTTTTTAAAGAAGCCTACTCATTGAATGGGCATTTAAGTGAGTACATTAAAAGGCCTTAGCCTAAAATGTCAAGGTCCCCCATTGCATCCTGAACCATCTCCAGTCATCCTGATGAATATCTGGACACTGGATCCAGATGTCTCAGGAGGAGAAAGTGAGGCTGATGACCCTTCACAGCCCTCTCTCACTCAAAACATAGTCAAGAGCAAGTCATGCATTCATTTGTCTAATATCATGGTCCTCTTCGAAAACAGAGGACAAAATACACAATATTTCATGGTAATTGTCAAAATTCTTTAAAGATTAGATGTTTTATAATTTTTTAAATTTCTTTTAATTGTATGTAAATTTGAAAATAAAGTCTCCACACAGATAAAAAGTATAAAATGGACTTTTTGGTTCCCTTTACCAGGAAAAGAAAAGAATGTCCTCCCTACTTCTCTGTTGCCTCCCTCTATGTTGCTAAGCTGGGTTGTACTGCTTTCATACAGCAGGACTTATTAGAATGGTATATATTCTAATATACCATACAACAGACCTTTTCTCCAGGTTACTTTTGGAATTCACAGTAATTTTCATATTTAAGAATGATTAGCTATATATATTCCTATGTTTGCATCCATTAAAAAATTTTTTTAAGAAATAGATGGCATAATCTGGGGGTATCATATCATAGGTAGCTGAACTACTGTCATCAAAACATTTCCCGCAATCCTAGCAACTGTGGGAAAGCACATTGTAAATCTGAAGTCACTACAGAAAGGCAAGTGATTATTATTTATATTATCCCCTATCACCATAATCTGCTACCACCTGAGAAAAGCCTTATCCTGGAAAATTAGCCCAAACTCCTTGTAGACTGTTGATTGCCATCAATGAATATCATTCTTTGAACAGCTGTTGCTATTATTAACCATGAGAATATGTAACCCAGCCAGGTAACATAAGAAGAGCCAACAGAAAAGAAGGGGGGATAGTTATGGAAATTTTCTTCTTTTATCAAGGTAGAAAACCTCAAGTCTTACCCAAGTTCAGGGATCCATTCAAAACCAGCTGCAATGATTTCACACTTTGAAAGAAATGCAACCCTACCTACAAACTAGCTGGGATGTGAACTAAACAGAATAAAGAGATTAACAAACTGAAGATAAGGTAATTACAAGACATTCTGGCCTTAGGTCTTTAACTGTGAATGTTTCAGAAAGTCTTTGGATGGAACACAGGCGGAAATTAGGCATAGACCCATGCCTGACATCGTACACAAGAATAAAGTCCAGATGGGTACATGATTTAGGTATAAAGATTGATACCATGAATAAACTGGAGAAACAAGGACACAGCAACGACCACAGTGTGCGAGAGTTTTGTCTGGTAGACTTGGAACTTTGTAATAACACAAGAACTTACTGAAAAAAAAATCCCAATGACGATTTTCTAAGGCAAAATGCCTCCCACACTCAGAAAAAGAAATATGGAATTATATTTATCAGATTTATGGAGAGGGGAAGAATTTTTTTCTAAAGAAACTATAGAAAGCATTATGAAATGCAAGATGAATAATTTTGATTACATTAAACTGAAAAGTTTTTGCACAACCAAACTCAATGCATCCAAAATTTGGAGGGATATAGTAAATTGGGAAAAAAATTTACGGCTAAGCTCAGGGATAAAGGCCTCATTTCTAGAATATA
>CM053769.1:238532950-238585407 GCA_028658325.1 Potorous gilbertii
CATGACTATAGTGAAAATGTGCTCAATAGGAAAGTATATGTAAAACCTATACAGAATTGTATGCTGTCATAGGGAGGGGGTTAGTGGGGGGAAGGTGTGGGGGGATAAAATCTTAATTTTAAGGAAGCGATTGTAGAACATCTATAAATAAATAAATAAATAGATAGATAAAATGAATAAACCAAAAAAAAAAAAGATTAAAAGGAAAGATTACTGAGAAAAAAAAAATCTTTAAAGCAAGTTTCCTGAATAAAAGTCTCCTTTCCAAGATATATAAGAAATTATTTTTCATTTATAGGAATTAAAGCCATTCCCACAATGAGAAATAGTCAAAGGATCTGAATAGGAAGTTCTCAAAAGCAGAAATATAACTTAGCAGTAGTCATGCCAAAAAAATATGTTTCAAATCACTAATAAACAGACAAATACAGATTTAAAGCAACTCTGAGGTTCCACTTTATAAACATTAGATTATCAGGCTTTTTAAAATATGTATTTTTACTACATTTGAATTCCAAACTATTTTGATCCCTTCTCAGTCTTGCCCTAAAGGCCAACAGTTGATACAGATATATATATATATACATACATATATATATGAAACTATACAATATATAGTACCATACATCAGCCTCTTCTCTAGAGGTGGATAACATTCTTCTTCATATGTCCTATACAGTGGCCTTGAATATTCATACAATTCAGAATAGCTTAGTCATTCACATTTACTCTTCAAACAATATTGGTATTACTGTATACAATGTTCTCTTGTTTCTGCCCTTTCACTCTTCATTTTAGCATTTTCATGCTTTTCTAAAACTAACCTTTTCATCATTTTTTATCGTACAGTAGTATACCATCACAATTTTATACCACAACTGCTTCTGCCACTTTCCAAATGATGGACATCCCCTCAATTTCCAGTTGTTTGACACCACAAAGGGAAATGCTATAAATATTTTTGAACATACAGTTTTTCTTTTTTTTCTGACCACCTTGGGAAACAGACCAAATACTGGTACTGTTGGGTCAAAGGGTATACACAGTTTTACGTCTTTTTGGTTATATTCCAGATAGTTTTCTAAAACAATTTGATCAGTTCTCAGTTCAACGAACAACATGCTAGTGGCCTAATTTCCCCCCCCCCCCAACATTTGTCATTTTCCCCTTGTATCATTTAGCCAATCTGATAGATATAAGTTGCTTCAATTTGCATTTCTCTAATCAATAACGATTTAGAGCATTTTTATATGACTACATATAGTTTTGATTTCTTCATCTTAAAACTGTCTATTCATAGCCTTTGATCATTTATCATTTGGGATATAAAACACATTTTTGTAAACTTGGCAAAGTTCTTTACAAATGTGAGATATGAGGTCTTTAGCTGAGCAACTGTCTATAAAAACTGTTTATAAAAATTTCCCCCAATTTCCTGTTTTCCTTCTCATCTTGGCTACATCTTTTTATTTGTACGAAACCTTTTCAATTTAATGTAATCAAAATTATCCATTTTACATCTCACAATGCTTTGTATCTTTTGTTTATTCATAAAGTCTTCTCCTATCCATAAATCTGATAGGTAATAAGTCCCATGTTCTTTCAATTTACTTATGATTTCTCCCTTTATGTCTAGGCCATGTATCCATTTTGACCTTATCTTGATAAAGGGTCTAAGATATTGGTCTATATCTAGCTTACACCAGAATGCTTTACAGTTTTCTCAAATGTGAATTCTTATCCCGTAAGCTTAAATTTTTATATTTATCAAACACAAGGTTACTATACTCATTCATTACTGTGTATTGTAGATCAACTCTATACTACAGATACACTGTTCTATTTCTTAGCCCATACTAGATAGTTTTGATAATTACCACCTTATAATACAGTTCAAGATCTGGCACCTCTAGACCTCTTTCCTTTACATTTTTTAAAAAATTAATTCCCTTGATATTCTTAACTTTGTGTTCTTCCAAATGAATTTTATTATTTTTCCTAGCTCAATAAAATAATTTTTGGTAATTTAATTGGGATAGGATTGAATACATAGATTGATTTAGGTAGAATCATTTTTATTATATTGGTCCAGACCACTCATGAACAATTAATATTCTCTATTTAAATCTGACTTTTCATATTATGTTCATATAGTCCCTAGGTTTGTCTTGGCAGGTATAATTGGAGGTACTTTATATTGTCTGTGGGGTTTTTTTTTAATGAACTATCTCTTACCATCTCTTTTTGCAGAGCTTTGTTGGTGATATACAAAAATGCTAACAATTTATATGGGTTTATTTTATATCCTGCTACTTGTTAAAACTGTTAATTGTTTCAATTAGATGTTTAGTTGAATCTGTGGGATTTTCTAAGCATATCATACTATTTACAAAAAGAGATAGTTTTATTACTTGATGGTCCATTCAGATTTCTTTTTCTTCTCTTATTGCTATTGCTATCATTTCTAGTACAATACTGAATAATACTGGTGGATAATGGGCATCCCAGTTTCACTCCTGGTCTTAAAGGGAAAGCTTCTACTTATCCCCTTTACGATTAATGTTTGCTGATGTTTTAAGATAGAGGCGTCTAATCATTTTAAAGAAAAATCCAATCGAAGCTTTCCTTTCAAGTGTTTTTTTTTAATAGAAATTATTGTTGTAATTTGTCAAAAGCCTTTCCTGCATCTATTGACATAAGGATATGATTAGTGTTATTAATATAGTCAATTATGTTAATAGGGTTTTTTTTATGTTAAACCATCCCTGCCATATAATCCTAAGAAAAGGCAATCCCATTTTCCATTTAATTCCCCTCAGATATCTATCATGTCTAGCTTACATAAGATTCTATTAATCTCTTAACTTACTTCTTACTTATTTTTTGGTTAATTGATAAGGAAGTTTGAAATCTCCCAAATCTATAGTTTTTCTATTTCCATCTGTCATTCATGTACCTTTGCCTTTAAAAATGTGAATGCTATTGCATTTAGTACATATATGCTATTGATATGACTTCATTATCTATGGTACCTTTTAACATAATGTAGTATTCCTGCTTATCTCTTTTCATTAAACTTATTTCAGCTTTAACTCTGAGATCATGTTTACTCTCCCTACTTTTTTTATATCAGCTGACACATAATAAATTTTACTCCAGTATTTTAATTTTATTCCTTGGGTGTCTCACATTTTTAAATGTACTTCTTGCAAACCTATTGCCAGGTTCTGATTTCAAGTCTACTCTGCTATCCATTTTCATTTTATGGGTAAGGTCATCCTGTTCATATTCGAAGTTATAATTACTTATAATAACTATATAGTTGTATATTTCCCTCCATCCTATTTTTTCTCACTGTTTAACCTTCTCTCTATCTTTTTAAGCTATTCCTCCTCAGAAATTTAATTTATTTCTCACCACTGCCTCCCTAATCTGCACACTCTTTTAAAAGTACTTCTTTTATCACCCTCCAATTTCTCTGTAAGTTAAGAAGACTTTTTACCCAACTAAATGCATATATTCTTCCCTCTTTAATCCAGTTCCAATATGAAAATGGTTCCCACACTATATGTCCTTCACCTTATCCTCCCAAGCCACTGTAGCAGTTCTTTCATTCACATCTCTTTTGTATGAGATACTTTGCTTCATTTTACCTCTACCCAAATACCTTTTGTTTTTCTATCGAGGCACTGGGTCAGAGGATTATGCCCTTTCCCTCTAAAAAGTGTACAAATACTCTGAGGGTGAGGTTTTACTTTGGTGCTTATTAGTTTTTGGAAGAAGGTTTGAGTGAGAGTCTGGGAAACCCTCTCTGGTAAAGATGTATGTATGTTTATATTTGGAAACACTGTTTGTTGATTTTTTTATTTCTATGAAATTGTTACTTTGATTTTCTCTGATATTTGTGCTTGATTAAAGTCATTGTTAACCCTTCAAAAGTTGCCTTTCTTTCTAGAGAAGCAGATCAAAGAACCTGTGATAGCAAGCCCTCCTGTGTATGTTGAGGTGCTTACTGTTACACCATTCTGGGAGGTGAGGAGGAGCTTCACTGATACAGCTAACCCAGGGCTTGCTGCTTGTGTACTCATATCTGCCCAAAGATATCTGTACTTCAATCAAGCCAGAATACCACCCCAAGAGGCCAGGTCTTTCCTAGCATCCTCACAAGTTGTCTTAGGCTGGATGACTGCTTTACCTTGACTTTTAATTATTTCTGCCATTCTAAAATTTACTTTGAGGCATTATTTTAAGTTATTTGTGAAGGAATTTGGGAGAGATAGGTAGTTTTCTGCCTTATTGCATCATCTTGCCCCAATTCCCTTCCTTAAATTATCAGTTGACTAAAACAATGAAAATGATCAATGTTAGAAGTATTTCAAAGAAACAAACAGGCATATCAATCCATGGTTGATGGAGCTGTGAATTAGTACAACCTTTCTCAAAAACAAATTTAGTACCAGATACAAAACGTTACCAAACTATGCATACATTTTGATCTGGTGATACCACTAATATATCTATACTCTAAAAATATAAGAAAATTTTTTAAAAAGAGAAAGGTCCTATACAAGCAAAAAGATTTAACCAACTCTTTTATTGTGGCAAAGAATTGAAAACTAAATGGGTGATCATGCATTGGGAAATGACTGAACAAATTATTGTATATGAACATAATAGAGTACAATTACATGAAAAAAAAGTGGATGATTTCAGAGAAAGCTGGGAAGACTTGTATGAATTGATGCAGTAAAGCAGGTAGGGCCTGCTTCCTTAACAGGTCTTATCCTGCCCCCAGTGAGACAGCCCTTCAAATATTTGAAGAGAGCCCTTTTCTAAATTAAAAATCTCAGCTGATCTTGGTATGACATGAAATCAAGGTCCTTTACTATTCTAGGACCCTATACCAGACAGTCTCCCATAGTACAATGCAGATAAAGTACATAAGATGAGCAAAGTTAGCAACTTCCACCTAAAATTTAGACAATGAACCACTGTTGATGTAGAAACAACCAACAGACATCATTGCTATATGTGGAGCTTCAATTAGACAAAGAAGAAAAAGAAACAAGAAATGGAATAACATAAAAAGGTGTACAATTCTAACCAGAAAGAATAAATATCTAAGTGATTGTTTCTTTTACTTATATACTGTTATAAAAATGCTTACCAAAAAAAAAATCATCCTTACACAAAGCAGAGAGCGTTGAATAGAGTGTACTGTAAATGAATTTTCTTCCTTTTATCTATTAAGATGGTTTTTCTAGTTTTGAAAGCAGCACTTTCAAAGAAAATTCAATTAGTATTTTAAACAGTTTTATTTCCTCTATTCAATTTTACTTCTATGAGAAAAATTTACCTTTCCTATCATTTGATCCTACTATCAAATACCTCTTCAGAACTCACTCCTTCTAACACAAATAATACAAAAATTATCATCTTGCCTCTCTTTCACACTGAATTACTTAAAACTTTAACAAGTATATAGCATGGAGGTCACTTGAGATCTTACATTAGAGTAGTTGCAATGGCAGAAACAGTCCGTCATTTTTTGTTTTGCTATCATTTAAGATAATTTTTTAAATTCATTTAATACAGTGCTGACACATAGAACGTTCTTAATATATACTTGTTTCTTCCCCCCTCCTCCACCAAGGTATTCCATAAAAACAAAATAATCAATTATATGTATTGAACAAAATACAAATTAAATTCTATTTAATTAGAAACAATTAAACTGGATACAATTAAAAATAGCATATACATCTTTAGAAAAACCAATTTTTTCTGATATCTCTAATAGAAAGAACATTTTCCTACTCAATTTTTGTAGTTGTCCCATCAGGTTCAGGCCCTGTTTCTGCCATTAACTTTCTTTGTGACCTTGAACTGAGTTATAACTAGGGTGAATTAACAAGTGGGGCTCTGCCCTAATGTGCCAAATTTGACATTTACTGAATTAGGAAGAACTCACATTTGCAGTATTTCTATATCATAAATATCTAAACCTTAACACCAAATTAGTGAAAATAATTAGATAAAACCCAAAGCTACCATATCGCAGCTAGAGTGAGATCTCCATTTACCTGCCTTAATTCACCCAGGTACCTCCTTAGTAACAGTGCTCTTTGTGCCATTTGCTCTGGGCAAGATTAAAAATATCCAGCCCAGGAATAAAATTTCTTACTTATGGCTCTTACCATAGTTAAATTATATCATGACTGGGCTTCAATCTCCTTAACTGTCACATGAAAGAGCTGAATCTTTTCTGGCTCTGACACCCTGCAAGCTTAAGACTAGTAGTCATGATGAATCAGAAGTATTTCATCTACTAAACACCAAAATCACATGAGTAAGCTAGGTAAATTCTTAGTTAAACTTTTGAACTCTAGACCAATGTTTTCCTCGGTGTGGAGAGCTCCCTGATATGAAAATTCCTCTACTGGTTCAGATTATCAGCTTATCTGTAACATAGGTTAAGAGAGTAGGATATAACTTACAAAAACATATTCAAATCAATGATTTATTGCTTAAAATATGACCTATACTGAAGAAGATGAAATGTGGGACAATGGAATGAACATTTACTCTGGAGTCAGAGGACCTAGATCAAAACCCTCTTTTCATGCTTATCATGTGACCTTGGACAAATCACAACCTACTGGAGTATCAGTGTTCTCAAATGTAAAATAATGAGGTTTAGCTAAATGGCACCTGAAGTCCTTTCTAAATCTATGGGTTTGTTTTTGTTTTATTTTTTTTACCAAATATTTACATACCTTATACCTGATACCACTTAGTGGAATGAATACACACAGATCTAATAAAGAATTAAAATAATAATTAATAAATGTCAACTCTCATTTACATAACACTTTAAAGTTTGCAAAGTACTTTACATATTGTACATTATTTCACTGGAGCCTTGCAACAATCTTACGAGGCTATTAAGTAATATCCCCATTTTACAGATGAGAATATTGTGATATAGTTACTTCTCCATGATCACACAGCTGGTAAGTAAGATATAAAAGTAATATTCTATGGAGAAAGTAAACAACCCTTAAAATCACTATCAGTGCCTTATTTTCATTTTTTAAGTATTATTTGTAAGAGTTCAAAGATTATTGCTAATAGTGTGCTTTTTGTGTTAAGTAGTTTTACTTATGACTATATAAGTCACATTTTCCCACTTTCTTGTCACTTCATTTGTACTTCAAAATATTTCTGATTTATTTTTCTATCATCACTGTGTTCCAAAATAATATTAAGATATAAGTACAATTTAAATTAATATAAAGTTCTCATACATTCAGAGTAAGAATGAGTAAGTTAAACTTGTAATAGCAATGAGTAGAATGTCAGCTTTCAGTTATAACAATATATTGTAAATATGCAATGGAATATTTTTGAATATTTAATTGCCATAATGAACTTATGCTTATAAGACTTAAAAAAAAGACCCAGCTGTGTAAGAGGCATTTTTAATAACCACAAGCACAATCCTGCTCCCCAGGAGACTATAGAATTGTGGTCATCACCATCTCTTTCATTAGCCTTCTTGCCTTCTCATCTATTTCCAGCCAAAATAGGGAATGAAGCCTCTCTTTCTTCCCTCATTATAAAAAGTGCTTCTATGAATGTTAAACACAACCCACTTCAGCAACTGCACAACTTCCAAGCTTTAAGTAATTTCTGCTTTTCTTAAAAGAGCAATGTAATTGCCCTAACTTGACAATCTGATAGAGGAACATGCTCCAAAACACTGAGAATCCCCTCTTTTTTGTCTCATCACACTTGGCTCACTTTCAAACCTAACCAGAGAAGTCTACCAATATGTTCTCTCTCTTCTATGATTAAATACTACAGAGGTTTTTGACTTTATTTTTTTAAGTGATTCCAGTCCTGAGAAAAGTGAGGGATATTCTTGCAAATGATGTTTTGCTTGGATTATTTGTTTGAATCTGAACTATGATTTTAGGAAACTCCCAAAGAGGAACTCCCTCTACCTATTAAGATCAATACATATTCTGCAATTTTTCATTTCAGAGAGTTTCCTAGGACACTGAGATGTTAAGATGTTAAGCATCTGAGATGTTTAGTGACAAAAGCTAAATATGTGTCAAAGGTAGAACTTGTAAATGGGTCCAGCTATCTATCTGAAAACAATATAGTCATATAGGAAAGACAATAAAATAGGTACCCAGGAGACAGCATAGGATATTAGAAAGAATATTTGAATTTGGAATCAAAGGATCTCCCTCCAATTCTAATACTAACTACTCATGTAAACTTGAATAAGTCCCTTCGTTTCTTTCAGTCTGTTTCCTCTTGTGTAACACAATGAATGTGGACTAAATGTTCTCTAAGAGCATCTAAAATCATGTGAATTAACTGAAAGGCTTCCATGGTACCTCATTTTAAGGAGAGGAATGTGATGTCAAATTTAGGTGGGTCAGATGGACACCAAAGAGGTAAAGCAGCTCTGAAAGGGCTCAGCAGTCTTCACACCAGAGGGACTAGTCCTCCCTGAACGCAGTCTTACAACCTACCTTTCATATACCACACTAACTATTTCTAAAATAGAAAAAATAAAAAACTCAAAAGCATATTAGCAACAGAAGGCAATCTTGAAGTTAATGGAAAATTTACGCAACCTAACAGTTTACCATGCCCTGCATATCTTGGACCATGTAGCTTTTCTCTTCTTACTCAAGGCAGGTTTTAGGAGAGAGACTTTAAATTTGGGATTCTGGCTTTGTAAAGATTTAAAGCAATACAAAATGAAGTAATAAATTCATGAAAGTCAACAAAAATTACTTCCTTTTGCTCTACCTTGCCTTCCACCAACTTTTGTAAGTGGTAGGAGACAGTATAATGAAGGTATATGACTGAAATGCTCCAACAGATATAGTGTGGGAAGAAAAAGACTCCATTTCCCCAAATGCTCCACCTAGAGGTACAAATGTGAAAAGAGTCACTGGAAGGAAAAGAAACTCATGAAGGACAGAGAAAAGGCATTCTCACAAAGGTGGCAATAAAAAAAAAAAACATCAGTTGGCTACAGCAGGTAGAAGGTGAATATACAAAGGGAGTCTAAGGCAAAATCCTAACGTACAGTATCATACTGAAAGAATATAAGCCTGGAACTCCAGATCAGGGGACAGCAGCATTGGTAGAATTACATATACCTAAAGAAGCAGGAGTAATGGTAGCAAAAGCCCCTGCGCTGAATTATACTGCCCCTGGTACTCAAACAGTATACAATCTGTTGTTAACTACTTTTTATATATTTGTGCTCATTCTATACATACTCATATATGTATTCATTGTTTTCACTGTTAGACTATAAGCCCCTTAAGAGTAGGCATTGTTTCTTTCTCTTTTATCTTTAGTACCCAGCAAAATTCCTGGGACAGAATTGATATTTAATAAATGCTTGTTGGATAATTAGTTGAGAAGTTTCCCAGTATCCTAGGACTTGCTGTAAACATTTCCAATTGGTTTATTGAGTATTAGAAGAAATAAGATTGAACCATTTTGGATAAAAAGAGGCAACCAATCAGTCAACAAGCATTTATTACTCACATGCTACGTGTCAGATATTATACTAGGAGATGGGTAAAGCTGCCTGGAGATATCTCCCATTGCTTTGATAAAAGAATTGTGATAGTAGCCCTTTCTATGTTCTTTACAATTCAGAATGCTGATAGGAAGATTCAAGTTGTTGGCTGAAATGGAATACAATACTTAGAATAGTTCTAAGAAAGAGTTTAAGTAAATTAGATTATGATATTCCCAGAGAGAGGACCTGGGTGCAAACATGAGCTATAGAAAATATATTTAATTACTCAATATATTCCAAGACTGAATCTAGGTTTAAGTAAGTCCAGAGTTTCAGGTCCAAATGACAGCTCACAGCAGTAGTCCCTCTGAACAGACTCAATTCTTACAAAATCACTGCAGCAAAATTCAACAGATCAAGGCAAAGTAATAGCAGGAAACATAGGATAATAAATTGTTTTCAATTCTCAAAGGCATAAGGTATGTTAAGAATAGTGTTATATATTTGGAATCACAGGATCATACATTTGGAACTAAAAAGAACCTTAGAACTTATCTAACCCAACTTTTTGTTCTACACATGAGGAAACTGAGGCCAAGGAGATACAGTAAGTTTCTTGAGGTCACAGTAGTATCAATTAAAAAGGATTAATTAAAGACTTATTATTTGCCAAGGGTTGTATCAGGCACACAGAATACAAAGGCAAAAATAAAACAATCCCTAAAGAAAGGGAGCTTATATCCTGTCAGGGAAGACAACATATGCACATATAATTACATAAAAAAAAAATACTAGGTAAAGAGGAATGGGGAGGAAGAGGAATAAGCAGATCTGAGATTCACAATCAAGTCCTCTGACCCCCAAACCCAAAGTTCTTTCTACTTTGCAGTTGTTCAGTCATGTCCAACTTTTTGTGATCCACTTGGGGTTTTCTTGGCAGAGATACTGGAGTTCTTTGCCATTCCCTTCTCCAGTACTCTTTCTCCTAGCCCCAAGTTAGTTAGAATTCAGGTTCTGACAAAATTCAGGATTTTAAAATGTCAGAGAAAAATGTAGGAATGCAAGAGAACAAGGTTCTCCCTTTACTACCCAAATGGAACTGTGATCTTGGTGATGCAGGAGTTTCTTCTGGTAATACAGATATCAATCCATCCAGGCTTACCCATCTTGTGTGATTATAAGCACTAATTTCCCAAAAGGATTCACTTATTTTTCTGGGAACCTTCCTTAATTTCTCCAGTGGAACATTTTGACTACATACATCACCCTCACAACCTAACTCCTGCTCTTGCCACATTACCAGTCCATCTATGATGCCCATGTGGGATGTCAGTAAACAACGGAACAGTTGACCACAAAACATGAGTCTCTAGTACCTGTCTCTAAGCAAGACGACTTTGAAGAGAGCAGGCCTCACAATACCAGGGATATCAACAAAGCCATAGTGCCTACCTCCCTCTATCATCTCCCTTCCTTAGCTCAGAGCTGGCTGATGCCAAAATCGCCCTCTGAGCTTCTTCCCATGAGCCTGAATTTTTACTTCTGATTAAATGAAAAGACAAAGAAGGGATGAGAAGGAAGAAAATACCTTCTCCAAATTATTGTCAGTGGGACACCAGCTGTGTGAACATGGGCAAGTCATTTTACCTAAGTGTTTGTTTCTTTCTCTATGGAATGGAAATAATAGTATTTGCTGTCTCACCTATCCTATCACAGTGTTGTGAGCAAAGCACTGTGTCAATATTAATTCTTCACATTTATATAAAATAGTGTTCTATCAGTGAGGAGAATGGCTGTCCCACATTCCTGGAATATACTTCCTAACTTGGTCTCAAAAAATGCCTTCTACCTTTCAGACAGAGCACAGACACCATTTACATGAAGCCTTTCTTGATTCACCCAAGACAGCTAACACCCTTTCTCCAAAACTATTTATTCACTTTATATTTATACTATATATATTTTTCCTATATATTTGTCTCCTCAATTAGAATGTATGCTGCTTTCTAGTAGAGATGGTTCCAATCTTTGTTCTCTTTATCTCTAGCACCTAATGTAGGGCGCAGAGTAGATATTTAATGGATGCTTGTTAAGTAATTGATTTATAGGCATCAAAATTATTTGTACTTATTTGTATATGTATATGTATTGTTTGTACTTATTTGTACTTCTTGGACAAAGAGTAATGATGTTCATCATTTTGTGAAAGCCTGGTATAGAGTCTAGAGGGATGACTGCGGAATCAGGAGATAGATACACTTATTTCGGGCACATACAAGCTCTGTGACCCTGAGCAAGTCATGACTTCTGTGTCCCAAGCATGTGTACAAAATGCAGTAATGGGGTCAATCTGCACTGGCAGTGAGAATTTCTTCAAAAAGAGTTCCCTATAATGACAAAATTTCAGGACTAAACCACAGATAACAAGGATTTTTATTATTTTGTACTAACAGAGATTCTTCAGTTTATCATATTCAGTGTGTTTTTACCCTATCGTTTTACCCATCGTTGGAGGTTTTGGTTTTTTTAGTTTATTCCACAAAGACTCCCTGGAAATTAATTTTGCTAGTAACAAGGATGGCTCAGATGCCAAAGAGAAGTTGAGTCCTTCTAGGACTAAAGCAGGAAATCACAAAATATTCAAGCTGACAGCAACCCTAAAAGGCTATCTGTCTCCTGTCTAACTCACTGCCTTCATGATGACCATAACTTAAATCAAGCAGGACAAATAAGATTGCAATTCAAAAGACCCCCAGGGAAGGAATTCTATTCACTCTTGAAGCAGCCTATTTCTATAAATAAGAACTTTTGCTGTGAGGAAACTCCTGGGTCTCTTTTCTTGGTATAGATGGTTAATACATCTAAGAGCACATCATATATTTGAAAATAGCTATGTATGTTTTGCCCTGAACGTATGGCAGTAAATAATACGTTTATATCTGTGTATAATACCTTTTCATGTGAAACTATCTTTCTTCTTCCCCAGGAACAGTGTGACATAGTAAAAAGAACTCTAGATTTGGAATAAGAAGATGTGGAGAGTGAATAGCATGTCTCTAAGTCCAAAAAAATGTGCATTTGGATCCTAGCTCAGACAACTACTAGATGTATGATCTTAGAGAGGTCTCTTAGCTTCTCACAGCCTCAGAATTTTCTTCTGTAAAATGAAATAATGTTAGCACTTCATAGGATAGTTGTAAAGTTCAAATAAAATACATTTGTAAAGTGCTTTTTTAACCTTAGAGCACTACATAAGTATTAGTTGCCATTATTTTCTAAGTCTACCACCTGGGTTTCAGTACCCTTACATATAAAACAAGGAGGTTGAACTTAATGATCTCTAAAGGGACTTCAAATAATCAGTCCATATTGATGAAATAATCCAGTCCTCCATGAATCTTTCCTTCTCTTAGCTGTTATGACAATATATTGTACTAGTTCCCTTAGTCTCTATCTACTCATTCCTCTGTTTCCTTAATTCAATCCGATCTAATTCAGTAAACATTTATTAAGTGCCTACAGTGTTACAGTCACTGTGCTAACCACATGGGGATACAATTTATAAAAAGAAAGAGGTTCCATGTCCTCAACAAGCTTACAATCTAAAGAGAAAAATAACACACAAAAGGAGTCAGGAAAGGGGGTACAAAAGAGGTACCAGTGGAGTACCCAGAATGGAGGCATCATACCCTATAGAATTGAAACCAGGTAAGGCAGCACATTCAAAGGGATATGATCTGAAAGTCCAGTTTCTACACTCTACAAAAGAATGCATTGGAAACAGTTTGATACTCTACCCTCCTGTCTTCCAGATAGAAAAGGAGTCTGAGGGAGGTGGACTTAAGGTTTGAGTTAGTGGTGACAAGAAAAGATGAGCTTATCTTGAGAGGGTCATCTTGTTTTATGGAGTTGAAACCAGAAAGACAGTAGATGCAAAGCAAAGTGAATCCTCTCCCTCCTCCTACCATCTAACTGTGAAATATTGAGCCTTTACTCTTATTTCCATACTCTTTCCTCTAGGAATCTCATACATTCTCACAGCTTTAAACATCATCTCCATGTTGATGACTCTCAAATCTTACAACTCTTCCCTTTCTGCAGAAATCCACACCTGAAGATCAAACTGCTAGCTGGACAGATCCCCCTGCTCACAATATCCACCTTCCTCATCCCTTATCCTTTCTATCTCTCTGAATCTTTCTAATCTTTCATGGCCCAGAAAATAGTTGACCTCCTCCACAAGACTTCATTGATCACCAGGCTACACAGAGATCTCTCTGTCCTCTTAATTGCCCCAACATTTATTATATCTATCTGTCATTTAGCACTTAACACAAACCAAGAAATGGAACCCTTTGATATGCATATGTCTTATCTGTGCAACTCTGTTTTAGCTCCTGAAAAGTCTTATATTGATCCTTTTATTAGGTAGTATGGGAGATACAAAATATTGAGTACATAGTAGGAGATCAAATACACTTGGACACATAGATTTAGAGTTGGAAAGGGTTATCGAGGTCATTTAAACCAACTCACTCATTTTATAGAGGAGGAATCTGAGACCCCAAAATGATAAGTGATTTGTCCAAGTAAATAGGTAAAACAGGATTAAATCCAATAACTCTACTTTTAAATCCATGGTTCTCCATCCTACAATTTACAGACACCCTGGAAAGAGAAGTGACATCAAAGCAAATTAGAGGCAGAAACAGGCCAAAACTCAGTTTTTCTGGGCTATTTATATCATATCATACTACCTCCCTTATCAGTTGATTAGTCAAATCATCAAATAAGAGAGTACTTTAAAGTTAACTTTGCAGATGGGAATAATCAGTGCTGGAAAGTTAAGAAAACATTCTTACACTGATGGTGGAACTGTGAAATTGATCCAAACATTCTGAAAAGCAATATGGAATTATACAAAAAATATTCCAGTACCCTTTAACCCAAAGATTCCACTGCCAGGTATGTATCCCTAAGACAAAAACAGAAAGAAAAATTCTACATAGACCAATGTTGATATCAACACTTTTTTATGTTAGCAATGGAAACAAGCCAATCAATTAGGAAACAGCAAAACAGAATATTACTCTACCACAAGAAATGCTAACTATGAAAAATTCAGAGAAAATGGGGAAGTATATGTATATATACATATATGTGTAAATATATACAATCATGATAATTATATGCCTCAGGCAACTCACTTCCTGCTTGTTCAGTGAGTCAGCATGGGTATTGCTTCCCCAGTCTAGTACTTCTTTCAGTTTCCCTTTGCACCCCCATTCCCATTTTAGAGAGGAAATTTTCAAAACTGTTATTCCTGAGTAATAGCACTGCAGAAAAAGCTGTCCTTCCCTACCCCTAACTCTGATAGGTTTATTACGCATTGTAGGACAAGAGGACGGGTTTACTGTACATTGTCTGTTTAAAAAAGAGAGCTGATCAATAAAGAAGCAATCATCCTGTCTGCCTACAAAAGTGTAGGGTCCCAGGGATAGGAGGAAACCATGCAGTGCTTAAGGAGTGAGACTGGGCTGCGATAAAGAGCTATTGTCTGCTGTACTTAAGGCTATGTTCCTCAAAAAAAAAAAAAAAAAAAAAAAAAAAGATTTTTTTCCTCTGAGTGGTTTGGGGGGGTAGATGAGTCTAAATTTAAGAGAAGATCAAAAAGGAACTTAAGAACAACACAGCTGTTGTGTTATGCTATGTTCTGTTGTTACATATGGTTCTTGAATCTTATTTATTATTTGATTTTTTAATTTTTTTTTTTTGGTATTAAGTATAGACCTAATCTTCACTTCAAGGATATGTTGCTGCTGAATAACAGGTACTATAGTTTATAAAAGAAGCAATGTGGTAGAATGGATAAAAAGCCAGACAGGGAGTCAGGGATACCAGGGTTCAAATCCAGGCTCACATGTTTAATAATCATGAGGCTATGGGCAAGACATTTAATTTGTCTAAGCCTCAGTTTCCTCATCTGTAAAATAGCATCTATCCCAGAATTGTTATGAGGAGCAAATGAGATGATTTTTGTAAAGCACTAAATACACACACATGCACAGACACGGAATTTAAGAATTAACAGGGAAACATTATATTGAGAATATTATGTGTTATCCTCATACATGCGTATATATAAATGAATGAGAACTTTCATTATTACACTTTTCTGTTAATCCCTAAATCTAGTATAAATGCTAAGTACTAAATAAAAGCTACCAGTAATAAATGAAGACTGCAATACTATGTAAGTCCAAAAGTTTTAGCCAATTGTGTTTGCTGGCTTAATCAAAGATCAGTGAAGCAGAGTCATTTCCTCACTATCTGAGGAAATATCTTAATTAGAAAGACAAACATGAAGAAGGCATGAAATTATTATGAAAACCACAGATAATCATTGTCTATAGTCACTGAATTTTTTTTCACCAAACAGCACTAAATACTTTAGGTTTTGCCCAGCCCTATTAGATATGGGAGACCTTGGGAGACTTCTCATTTCACATGGATCAAACGTGAAAGACAGAGAAGAGACAAACTTTCTCAAAGTTTCTGGGGAAAAAACAAACTACTGGCTTCTGAGCTAGCTCACTATGGAGATAAATGATCCAAGCAGAGTGTGTTCAAATCCTACCTTAATGCTCAAAAAGTCACTTAATCACTCCACAACCTCAGGTTCCTTGTCTTTAAAGCAGAAAACCCAAGTTTTTACTTTAAAATACTTACATTTCACAAAAAGAAATTTTAATATAGGGCCCTTAGTTCAATGAAAATAATAAAATAACAAAATGAGATACTATAAAATCAGTGCTTTGGCTATGGTTGACATTTTGAATGTCGGAGATTAGATTTAGAAGACCTGTGTTCAAATCCAGCCTCAGATATTCACTAGCTGTGTCATCCTGGGTAATGACAGACCCCTTTTGCCTCGATTTCTTCAAGTGTAAAATGGCAAAAAATACTTGCAACTACTTCTCAATATTGTTGTGGTTATTATATAAGATAAATAATTGTAAAGGCCCAGACCTAGCACTTAGCAGATACTTAATTAATGTTTGTATCTTTCCTTCCTTCCTATTTGCCCAGACTCACATAGGCATATGTAGTTAATTGAACCAAGGTCCTCTAAATTCCAATCCAGTGGTCTTTTCCTTGCCCCATAAATACTTAAATCACCATTGGTCAACTGGCACATCAACTTGAATGGATTCAAATATAATTTACCAGTTGTGAGTTTAAAAAAGCAGATTTTATTTTAAACAGGAACAATTTTTATCAGAGGAAAAAGTGATTCCTGCTTTGATAGGATTGTTCAGAAATGTTAGAAGAAAATAACACTTAGAGAAATAAACAGAAATGTCTTATCTTTCTCCCACTCCCTAACCCCTGCCACCCTCCAACATGCTTCCAAAGAGAAAGTATAAGAGAATACACTATCAAAATTCATTGAGCTATAACATCCTAAAATCTCTAAAATATGCTCTATAGGAATTGGCGGGGGGGGGGGGGCACGTTAGGGAAGCCATCTCTAGGTAGTAAAAATAATAAAAATCCAAACTGATAGATGAAAATATATGGAATAAGACATTCAGAAGACACAGACTATACATGTATTCAGAGGAAGTTTAGTCAATTCCAGGCTTAAGAGGAGAGTATTTCATTTGTTGAAGATTTTCCTGCTGTTTAAAAAATATTTGTAAATGTATCTCATGAATTTCTGTATCCAAAAAACATACTACCTATTGGCCCATGTTCCAGTGCGAGAGTCTCTGAAATAGACAAATCTAGTTCAATGGGATCTGGGAGAGCCTGAGCACTCTTGACCTAGGGGGAAACCAAAGCCACTTTCACAACAGGAAAAAAAATGTTCTAAACAAGAGTACAACAAGAACAAGGTTTTCAAAGAAGATCCCTGTTGGAGGAGTTGGGGGTGGGGTGGGGGAAAGGTAAAAAATAACACAAATGTGGAAAGGTAGCTTCCAGTACCCCACATAGACCATCCGTGGCCAAATTTTATAGTTTCTTCCTCCACAACATCTCTCTACTCACATGACTATCACTCTAGTCAAGGCTCTCAATATCTTTCACATGGACTGTTGCATATTTTCCTAATTGATCTCCCCACCTTTTCTCTCCCTTTTCCAATTCATTCTCCACCCAGCTGCCAAAGTGATTTTCCTAAAGTATGGATGGGTCTGATCACTTCACTCAATAAAACTTCAATGACTCCCTACTATTTCTTTGATTGAATATATCTATTTTCAGCATTCAATCTTATTCCTATCTACACTTCCAACCTCATTATATATGCCTATCCTTCCTACATCCTGTGGTCTAGCCAAATAGAACTTGTTCCTATTAAAATATGCAATCCTTCACTCATCCTCCCATCTTCAAAACTTTTGTACTTATAATAATGGTATTTATTTTGCACATGTTATCTCCCCTGTTAGAAAGTAATCTCCTTGAGGGCAGGAATTATTTCATTTTTTTTTTCTTTTAGTGCCTAGCACAATATTTGAAGCCTAGAAGGAGCCTGATAAATTCTTATTGATTACTTCTGTGACACTAAATCAGGATGTTTGATTTTAACTAAGAAAACTTTCTTCCTGGTACAAAAATTAGTCCTTTAAGAAGCCTAGAAACTCTTCAAAGATGGGTTGCCAATAGATCTGAGCTTCCTATATTTCAACTTACACACATCAAATCCCTACTCTACTCATTTTATACCTGTGTCAACTGGGCCAAGGCATTTAACTTCTCTGAGCCTCAGTTCCCTCATCTGTAAAATGAGACCAGATGTAAAATGAGCTATATGACCTCCGAGACACCCTCCAATTCTAGATTCTATGATGCTATGAATTCCATTCCACAGCTATTTTTCACCATACATGGTGAATATGGGGATACCAACCAGAGAATCTGGTTGCTCAGCACAAAGTCAAAGTTGCAATCTGAAAAAAAGAAAAAACACCTCAAAATCTATGTCCTACTACATCCTTGTCTTCAGATAAAAAGCAGTCCATTTTTTATTTCCATCTTGCAAATTGAAGATAATTCTGTCTCTTTCAGTACTGACAAATCAGTCAGGAAAAGTGGTAAATGTTAGCTTCTAAGTCATGTATTTAAACTTACTTTAGAGTCATTTGTTTCTTGCAAAGCTCTGAAACCACTTTATCTAGAATGGTACTGATAACAATTTAAGTCTCTCAGCCTTAACCTGAGCTTGGATTAAAGCCAATTACAAGAAGCATTAATAGAAAGTGAACGTATTCTCCAAGGATAAGAACATTACAAGAACTGCACAATATACATCTATATAAATATTCCAGTCATGTCATTATTAATCCTGATTCATAGCTAAAATATAAACATTTAAAAGGATATTTCTTTCTAATTCACTTCATGTGTAAGTGTTGATTAAACTCATGTTGGTGGAAGGAGAAGAGGGAAAATTAGAGTCAAACATCCACACCTTTTATTCAGTGCAAGTTAAATGTAAATGTAAATGGATCAGGAAGAATTTCTTTTTGTATTTGTTCCGTAAGGGCCTTGGACAAAGTTGCTTAATAGTAAGCTTTTGTCAAAATTAATTGAATTGTCTACTATGCACAAAGTCTTGTGTTAGGCACTGAAAAAGATACAAAATTTAGACAAGATAATCTATATTCATGGAGCTCACAGGCTCCATGCATAGCATTCTTGAGGTTTATAAAGTGTTTTCTCACAACTCTATAAGGTAAGTAATTCAGATAACATTGCCCCCATTTTACTAATAAGAAAGGTCTAAAAAATGAGTTACACAGGATTTTAAAGTTGGTAAATGTCAAGGGTAAGATTCAAACTGTTGTCTCCAAAGCACAATACCAGTTGTTTCAAATATATAGAAATAGAGTCACTATACTCTATATAAGGATCATTGTGGATTACATATTGTCTTAGAAAATCATATTTTAACATTACTTATGTTCTATTGTATTTTTATTTTATTAAATATGTTCCAATTACATTTTAATTTGGTTCAGCAGCATTTGGGAGTGTTGCCCCTCATTGCTGTCTGAGTAGTGCATTTTAACATCCTTGCAATGGATCACACTGCTTCTGTAGGGAGTCATGGAAATTTTCCCCTAAGTACTGCTTTGCCTGCATCCCAAAAATTTCAGAATGCATCATGGTCATGTGAAATTTTGTTTCTATGATTTGTTCCTTAAAACATTAAGATTTAGTATTAAGTTATTTGATCTCAAATTATTTTTCAATCCTTTTTCTAGAGTGCCTTTGTTAAACATAATTTTGTTATGTTACGGTTAGCAAAGTATATACTTAATATTTCTCCTTTTCTGTATTTGTTTATGTGGTTCCTATGCCGTAACACATGATCAGTTTTTTTTTTTTTGGTTTTTACAAAAGTGCCAATACAGAGCTGAGAATACGTATATTCTTTTCTATTCCCATTCAGTAGTCAACTTCTTTCATGATTGGTGGTTGGTGGTTCTGGATGTTGGCTCTGTCTTCATCTGATAGGCCCTTGATAGGTCCTATTAGTGTTTTAATCTATTTGTCCCTGTAAATTGTTTAACTTTTCTTTATGTATTGAGTTGCTATATCAGTTGGTCCTTATAGATTAAGAACTGATGATATTAATTCATTAGTGTCATTTTTAATTTGTTTTTAATTTTATTTTTAATTAATGGAACAAAACAAGCATTTCCATGATGTAGCACAAGTACAAAAAAAGATTGTACATGAAACTGCAAATTTTACTATGCACAATTTGCTATTCCTTTCAAATATACAACAAAATTGTCATGTAATTTTTTTAAAGAAAAATTTTTTCCCTCCCCTGCCAAGATGATTACCATTAGACACAAATTGTTACAACCTGTAAAATTACTTACATAGTTCTTTAGTCAGTTCTTTCTTTGGGTACAAATAACATCTTTCTTCATATGTCCTTTACACTTAATTTGAGTATTTTTAGTAGACAAAATAATTTATTTGCTTTAACTTGTTTTCAAAACAATATTGCTGGTGCTGTATACAATGATCTCTTATTATGCCCAGAGAGTATAGGTATTTTAATACTCTTGGGGCATAATTCCAGATTGTTCTCCAAAATGGTTGGATCATTTTACAATTCCACAAACAATTAATTAACGTTCCAATTTTTCCACATCCCCTCCAACATTAGTCATTTTCCCCTTCTATCATTTTAGCAATCTGGTAGGTGTTAAATGATATCTCAGATGTCTTCAAGCATAACTTGGTTTTCTGATTTATCTCTTTTAACCAAGCCTATTTTTAACTTTTGCCATGCGTGAGATCATGACAGACTTTTCCTGAAGAATTTATTCCATCCCCTTGTTTAACTGTTTCAAGTATGTTCCTTACAATCAACATGTTGGTGGATTGTGCTTTCTAATACATTTTGCTCACCTGGTTTGTGGATGAGTTCATTCCATTCACATTGATATTTAAGATCACTAATTTTGTATTTCCCTCAATTCCATTCTATTATAGTTTTTCCTGTAATTGTTCACCACCATACCCAAGGAGTTGACTACTGCCCTATACTACTTTTACTTCTTTCGAACTGTCCCTCTTCTCTTCTCCCAGACCCAAGTCAGAGTTTATTACCCTTTCTTTCTTTCCTTTAAATTCCTCTTTATAATCTACCCTCCAAAATTGAACTTTATCTATGATTAAGCCCTCCCTTTCTTTATCTAATCTCCTGGTTGGTTCCTATTTTTCTATTGAAATTAATACATTCCTACACCAAGCTTTGTGTGTGTTTGCATATGCATCCATGTATGTACATGTGTGTATAGGTATTCAAATCTCCTTGGGAGCAGGAGGTGGTTCAGATAAAGTGAAATTCAAGTGATGTCCACTACTCCTAAGCCTTCCTTAATATTTTAATCTTCATTTCCTATACCTCAATTATGAGATAGTGAGCTCTACCCTTCTTTCCCTAGAGTGTTTCCTTTGCTTCCTTCTCATGAGATCATCAAATCCCAACAACCAAAGACTAGTACCTGTTTTACTTAATTCCTTTTAGGATTTTGAATAACATTAGGGTTCTGAGAGGTCACTTGTTTCTCTTTCTCCTCTCCCCTTAGAATATAAACATTTTATTCTTGTATAGTTCCTTTCAATTGCCCAAATGTATTTTTTATATTGCTCTTGACTAGTGTATTTACTTCTAAACTTCTACTTAGCTCTCATCTTTTTGGCAGGAATCATTGGAAGTTTTCTTTTTTATTAAAGGTCTCTTTCCTCAGTAAGATTGTTTTCAGTTTTGCCAAGGAAATAATTCTTCATTTTAAGGCTCTATCTTTGGATGTTTGAAACATTATAGGTCAAGTTCTACTATCTTTGATAGGGGGTAACTCCCCACTCTCATGTAATTTTGATTGTGGCTCTTTGATAGTTGAGTTCTTTCTTTGTGATTCTTGCAATATTTTTTTCCTTTGATCTAGAAGCTATAGGATTTGGCTAGGATGTTCCTAGAAGTTTTCATTTGAATATTTTCTCTTTGTCTTCTGATATCTTTAAATATGGGATCCAGGCTTTTTGTTTGGTTGTTGTTGTTGTTTTGGCCATTGAGTCACTGATTTAAATGTCAACTTTAATGCAAGGTACAGAATAAGAATACAAGAATAACTATAAAAATTTTTCCACTATTGTACCAAAATTTCACCAGGAAAAAAAACACTGATATGCTGCCCTGGAAATTTCTTATAAATTAGCTTTATATAATCAACTATTATATTACAAAGAAATCTGTTTCCTGGAATAAAATTCCATGAATAAGAAGGAGAATCATTGAATGTTGAGGCTATAAGGGAACTTAAAGATCATCTATATGAAGCCTTCATATTACATATGAGTAAATCGAGTCACAGAGAGAGAGTGACTTATCTGGAGTTAAAGGATCACAGTTCATGTATATATATATATATGTAACATATAGAATAAAGATATATACACACTTGTAGATGTGTACCCAGATATACACATATACATGTGAATTTATATACATGTAAATAAATACATGTATGTATGCCTTTAAATATCTTTGTGTGCATATAAATTCATGTATATAATTGCATGTATCTATGTGTACATGCATATGTATGTATATATGTCTGTGTATATATATGTATGAAAAGCTCTTTCAGTATTTCTATTAAAAAAGTTCTTTGTTATTAATGACATTGAAACTATCACATTTGTACTCATCACATGATTCCCCAATTTGTTAAATGAGGAAGTAGAAATGGCACTAAGAAGACAAATTCAGGAAGGAGGAGCTGAGCCAGACCAAATATACAAAAAGGAAATTAATGCAGGAAGCAAAACAATTCTGAGGACTTTGAAGGATTGATTCTTTACAGAAATACTAAAGAGGATGATAGATAGTTTTTTAAAACAGATTAATGAAATACAAGCAAGACTGTCAATAACTACCTATTTGTATGCCTCCCTTCACATCTTTAAAAAATATCAGAATGATCTACACATACATATAAATCTACACATTAATAGGAATATAAAAACAATATCCCTGATGAAAAATATATGAGAAGGGAACAGGCATGCTTTTGAGAAGGCAGTAGACCACAATTACATCATTGTCTGAAAAATGAGAACTAAATAGAATAAAACAGTGATGTCAAATTCAAATAGAAATTAGGTCACTAAACTCTATGTAAGAATTCCTGGTCCTGTATATTGACTTAAATAAAACATATACTAACATCATCTATATTCTATTGTATTTCTGTATTGAATATGACTTAATTACCTTTCTATCTGGTTCAGGCCACATTTGGAAGTATTGGGCTATGGTAGGGTCCCTCTGTGTCTGACACCCCACAAATCAAACAATTTAAGTGGAAGTGGCACCATACACTCTAGGGCAATCCTGTCAAGCCCACTATTATTTACACTATTTTTAATTTAAAATTTCCAAACTTCATCCACTTTCCCAGCATTGATGCTTCTTCGTCCTTCCTAATAGCTAATGACAAAAAAGGAAAGAAATCTGTAACTGAGGAGAAAAGACTTTACATAAAGATTATTCCTCATTCATCAAATAATGACTCAAGACCTACTATAAGACCCTGTGCTAGGCACACTTGGACTCTTCCCTCAGGAGATTTACAGCTCGGTAGTCTATGACTGACTTATTTAATTTAATAATACAAGAAACTAAAAAGAGGAAACAGCTTGGATGAAAGATGAGCTTTGGGGAATGTGAAAGTTAAAGAAAATTTAATGACTCCAAGAGTTTGAAAGTCATAAATAAAAACCAAATGGTCCCTTTTTCTTACAGCATAAATAATAGGGAAGAAGAGGATGTTTTTTTTTTAACAAAAGGTGGCTCCATTAGAAATTACAGGGCTAGCTGGCACATAGCTCTTATTGCTGTATCTTTTCTTATATAATCTGTATCTCCGAGGCAACACAGATGCATCTATTTTTCACTGTTATCTAGAAGAAAGTGGATTTTCTTTTGCAAAGCAAATTAGATTTTTAACATTCAAGACTATAATGGCTTGACCCCAAGTTAGTGCTTATGCTCTTTTCAATACTTTCTTTGCCTTAAATGAGGCAAGTGCCAACAAAGCAGTTGGTTCTTATTCTATTCCACAGTGCTTTAGAAATGTAATTACTATTCCATATTGGGCCCCAGTATTCCAGTTACAGTTAATTAATGGAGTGGGAATTACGTACACAATTACTAACACTATAATGCTATATCAATGAAAAGCTATCCATTTCAATAATGCTTTATAGGATACATTAGCATTATTCTTGGCATTTTCCCCATTGGCCGTAAAAATCCAAAAGGATATTTTAAATACAATTATTAGCCTCACTCCTCCTCCAGAGCCATCTGAATCCAATGACCAGATATTCATCAGGATGACTGGAGATGACCCAGGATGAGGCAACTGGGGTTAAGTGAATTGCCCAAGGTCACACAGCTAGTGAGTGTCAAGTGTCTGAGGTGAGATTTGAACTCAAGTCCCCCAGACTCCTACACTGGTGTTCTATCCACTGCACCACGAAGCTGCCCATTAATGGAGGAGAACAGGGCAATAGTGACGGGGTGGATTATTCAAAATTGAAGCAAGGTTCCGTATACAGGTTAATAAATTATTTGACCTTCAAAATCCTTCTTAAGTCCATGCAGAATTAAGGAATAAATTTAGTTGAAGAGAACCAGTCCTCTAACTCTGTTAGCAGTATAAAAAATTATCATAGTAGAGAGGAAAGATTACGCTGCACTCGGATGTATCTTTACCACTTGAAGAAAGTAGGGCCATGGAAGGTGGATCATGGCACTCACTAATAGCCACTAACATTTAGACGACTTTCTAAGGTTTGCAAAATGCTTAGGGTAACATCATCTCATTTGATTCTCACAACCACCTGTTGAAGGAGGTGATGTTTTCATTCCCATTTGCAGATAAGGAAACTGAAGCTGAAGAAGGTTAAGTGACCTTCCCAAGGCCAAAAAGCAGTCTATGTGGCAAGATTTGAATTCCTATCCATTATATCTCCTAATTGCCAACAAATTTGGCCCATAGAATATGAAGTCTATCTAAACTCCTAATCAAATCCCTTTCCCTTTGGGGTCATGCAGCTTTATCTATACTAGGCAAATCAGATCTCCTACTTCTTTACCAGTCGCCATGCCAAGGAAATCAATTTGTGTCTTTCTGTGTGGTCCTACCCACTATTTTTTATAAGCATGCCCTCAACAAAAGTCATTTTCCAATGTCTCACAGTGACATGGAGGTGACCCTGAGTACTTAAAGCATAGTGCCTGGCATATAGAAGGTACTTACTTAATGCCTGTTGAGTGACTTGTTGATGGCTTTGCCAAAGAATTATAAGCTCTAGCACACATATCAAATTGAAAAGATTGGGGTATGAGACTAGCATTGAACAGTTTGTCACTTAAGACCAGTCTAGCTAAATTTGGAGAGATGTCACCCCGTTAGTCCTTGTTAATGAACTACACCACAGCCACTTGAAGAAAAAGCACAGAAAAGTCATCTATATTAGTGAAGGTGAATACCCATGCCAATAAACGACTGTAAAAAGTAGGCAAGCAGCACAGGGTAGTGGAATAACCACCAAACTAAAATTCAAGAATAATAACCCAATGCTTACTGAAGTACTCATGAAAGACATACTAAAGCCATATGACCCTTGGGGGCTTTGTAAATAATTGAATTAATCTCAGGTTATCTAGGAATAACCAGACAGATTAGAGAAGCAGCCTAAGAAAGGAAATAGTCAGCTGTCATTGTTTTCACAATTGAAAATGTCACTCTCTACTACACATAGACCTATTAAGCCATTTATTTCACAGCAAGAAAAATAAGAAGTCAAAAACTAGGCTTGTGAATATGCTGCCATATTTAACAATTAATCATTTTAAAGCAACCCCCTCCCCAGGATTAAATATTTCAGCACTTCAAACATCTTTTAATGTTAATATATCCTGCCTTGATACTCTCTCTATCCCGTTCACTCCTCTCAACCTGAACAATTCTTGTACATTTCTTCCCATGAAACTTCTGTAGAGGTTTTATCCAACATGCCCAAGGTCTACTGATCTCTTAACATTCCATGTGAGCCAGTGAAACTCTGGGGCTCTCTCCCTCTATTATCCTTTGCTCTTGGTAGACTCATCTCCATCTCTGAGTGTCAAAAGTGAACGTTTCCACTGCTAGCTTTACTTACAATCTGGCCTCCAGTCTCTCTACTATAATGAAACTGATTTCCGTAAGGCTACTAGAAATCACTTAATTGTTAAATATCTTCTCAGTCCTCATCTTCCATGGTATTTCCACAACTTTTCACATATCAACTATCTAATATTTCTGGATACTATCTCTTTCCCCAGCTTAGTTGACTTAGCTATTGTACTCACTTTTTCTCTCCTCGTTCTTTTATCCCTTCTCTTACTGACCCATCATAAGATCCTTTGCGGGATCAGATCCTTAGCCATCTCCCATCTTATGATGGTGAAGGCCTCTCAAATTCTACTCTGGGACCTCTTCTTTTCTCTCTCTGCACTCCTTCCCTTGAATATCTCATCCATCCCTGTGGGTTCAATTATCTTTTCTATGTAGATGATTCTCAATACTATACATCCAACTGAAGCGCTTTCTAAACTTTTCTTCTTTCCTACGTTGCTGCCTCCATACTTGACATCGTCACCTGGATATTCCACTAGCATCTCCAATTCAACATCTCTAAACCAGAATTAATCTTTAAACATGCCCCTTTTCCAAACCTTCTGCTAATGACACAAGATTCTTCCCAGTCATCTAGGTTCATAACCTGAATCATTCTTAATTCTTCCTGCTCCCTTACCCACCATAGCCAATTACTGGCCAATTTCTAATGATTCTGCCTCCACAGCCTCTCAAAATGTCTTTCTCTCTCCTTGTATACACGAGGTCCTAGTTCATATCTTCCTCACTTCGAGCCCCCATGTGGTCTTGCTGCTTTCAGTTTTTTGCCTTTCTCATCTTCTCTGAACAGCAAAAATAATCTTCCTAAGTCTTACTATGCCACTTTTGTAGAAAAACAATAACCACCTATGTCGACTGCCTTGAAGATAAGATACAAATTCCTGATCTGGTTTTTAAGGACTTCCACAATCTTCCTCCAACACACATTTCCAGTCTTATTTCACATTGTGCATTCTATTTTCTCACTAAATTGAAAAATTATCTGCTTCTTAAGCAGAACATTAAATTTCCTGTTTCTGTGCATTGACTCAAGATCTTCTGAAATGTATTCCTTCCTAATCTCCACTTCTCAATCCTTATCTTCCTTCAAGATTCAGCTCAGATGTACCTTTTCCATGAAATTTCCTTGATCTTCTAATAACAATTATGATTATAAGCTAGTCTTTTTTACAGCACTAACTCTGTACCAGGTAGGGGCAGGTAGGTGGTATAGTGGATAGAGAGCTGGGCCTGGAATCAGGGAGACTCATCTTAGCAAGCTCAAAACTGGCCTCAAACAATTAGTAAATGTGTAATCCTGAACAAGTCACTTAACCCTGTTTGCCTCAGTTTCCTCATCTGTAAAATGAAGTAGAGAAGGAAATGGCAAACCATTTCAGCATCTTGCCAAAAATAAAAAAACCCAAATGGAGTGACAAAGAGTCAGATATGACTGAAAACAACTCAACAACAACAGTTATCAGGCACCGTGCTAAGTGCCTAATACATGTTATCTCCTTTGATCTCACAACAACCCTGGGAGGTAGGCACCATCATTGTTCCCATTTCACATATGAATAAACTAAGATAGAGGTTGTCACTTGCTCAGTGACAGATTTGCACTCAGGTCTTCCTGCCTCCAAAGTTCAAACCTAGCTGCCTATCCTATCCCTTTTCATTAGAGTTCCCTCCTTCCACAGATTATCTTGTATTTACAGTGTGTGTACCTGTTCTGTCCCCTTGGACAGAATGAAAGCCCCTTGAAGAGTAAAGACTTTCATTTTTTGCCATTGTGTATCCCCAGAACCTAGCCCAACCTTATATTACGTGCTTAATAAATGCTCTCCATCAGTTCTATTCTATTGTGGGCACCACCATTATCCTCTTTCTCACTCAGGTTCATCCTTGCAGTCATCTTTCACTCTTCCCTCATTAGTTAGTAATTAGGTCATATATTTCGAGAAGCATCTGGACATTGAGTTGGTCCCTGAATTAAATAGGAGGTGGAGAACATGCACACTAATTAAGGAATTTATAGAATGATCCAAAACTTCCTCAGTTCATTAAGAGCCAACTATTATTCTTTCCCTATGTCAGATATTCATCACCTTTCATGTAAACTCTTTCTAACAGCTTCCTAATTGGACTCCTTGATTCCAGTCTGTCCCCTCACCAAATCATCCTCCATACCACAGCTAAATTGATATTCCTAAAACTCAAGTGTAACCAAGGCACCCTACCTTTCAAAAATCTTCAATGGCTCCCTCTTGCTTCCAGGATGCGATGCAAACTCTTAAGGTAGACACGGAAGACCCTCAGTAACCTGGCCTCCAACTATCTTTCTATCCTGTTCTTCGTGTTATTTTTCCTCATGCATTTGATGTTTCGGTCAAATGACTCTTTTGCATTTTCCACAAAATTGACAAATTACTCTTTCTAAAACACAAGACTGACCATTTCACTCCCCTGCTCAAGATCTTTTAGTGCCTCCTTATTACCTTTATGACAAAATAGAAATTCATCCACTAGGCATTTTAGGTCCTTCACAATCTAGATAAAATCTATGTTTATGGTCTTATTTCACATTTTTATCTCATTACATATTACATTCCGGTCAAACTAATCCATTTGTTACTGCCCAAACTAAGCATTCTACCTCTACCTCTACACCTTTCCACAAATGGTGACCCATGCCTGAAATAGAATACTTCCTCACCTTTACCTCAAAGATTTCTTCATGTCCTTCTAAATGCAACTTAGGTTGCCACCTCCTATACACAGCCATTGTTAGTTATTCTTTATTTGAGCTGTTAGAATTTTCTCATTCTTAAACATATTTTGTATCATATTGGACATAATTTGTAGCTATTTGTCCTCACATATGTTGTGTTCTGCTTCCTTGAGGGAAGGTAATCTTTTGTTTTTGTCTGTAGGTCTCCCGTACCCAATACAGAGGAGCCTATTTAATGAACATTTCTTCAATTGAATTGAATTAAATTGAATTGAGGAAAGTTGGGACCATTCTGCAATTTGCTTAAAGGAATCATGCCTATTCTTCTCCTTCTGTTTAATTCAGTGCCCAACTCAACGTCCCCATGCCTCTCAAAAGTATATGCCCTAATTACTAACTTAGTAAGTTGCCAAAAGATGCTGCAAACAAAGCTCAAAACAATAAATACTATTCACCTACTTGGTTTTTCTAGTATGCATTATTAGGCTGAACTCTTTTCAATGGCCATGGATTTTATAGAAGAGGCCCTGATGTAAACTGGGGCTTGGTGCAAAATGTAAACAGGAGTTATAGGGACAACCTTGCCAGGCAGGGAATCTCCCTTCTGGTTAAGTTTTCAGCACCAGGTATCCTCCAGAAAACTTTCAAAAAGGATAAATTTCACTCTTTTAAATCTTTCCCAGTGATAATTAGACGATTATGGGACAAAAATGCCCGGGATCAGAACAGAGTTAAAAAGAAAATTATAATTAGGTTCAACAAAGTTAGATGAGGTCAAAGACAGCTGGGTACCACAATGGACGAAACGCTAGACCTAAAGTCAGGAAGATGAATTCAAATCTGTCTACAGACACAGCTCATCGCAAGTCACCTGGGCAAGACATTTGACTTAGTTTCCTCATCTCTAAAATGAGGTTAATAGCAACTCCTACCTGCAGGATATTGCAAGGATAAAACAAGATAATATGGTAAGGGGCTTCGCAGAACTTAAAGTACTATATAAATTCTAGCTATTCTTATTAGTTTGAGCTTTATAGACCAGAATCTCAGAGGATTCTCCACAGGGCATCTCTTACACAGGAAATGTTTCTCATCTTTAAAGAAGATGCATTAGCACTCTCTAATGATATTCTGTGCAATGAAATAACTTGCCTACGTAGAAAAGAAAATTCTGCAAGACCAAACTGCAGCAGAGAACAAGATGATATCACAAAAACACTTCTGATTTCCTACCACAGGAAAAGAGAGACCAATTATATCCATGCATTTTATAGCCTGGAGAATATAGATGAAGCTGATTCACTGACTTGGACAGGACTCTTCTGAAAAGAGACTTTCAGGGAATATCAAATGAGTTTACCTTAAAAGGATTTCTCTCTCTCTCTCTCTCTCTCCCTCTCTCACACACACACACACACACACACACACACACACACACATACACACATACACACACAGTTTTAGTCTGTCTCCCTCTATTTAATCTGGATCACTGATTTAGAGCTATTAAACTGGCAGAGAACTATAAGGCCTTCTAGTCCTTTATTTTTACAAAGATCAAGAAGGAAAATGATTTTGCTTGAAGTTGCAGGTAAGAGCAGAGGTAAGATTTGAACCCAACCCCCCAATATGTCAAATCCAGCATTTTTCCAAAATATCATATACCACACCAGTGAAAATAGCACAATGGGAATCGGGGGGAGTGTCTTTCCTGTTATGTCCCATCTTCCTGGAGATATGCTCTATGCAAGCTGTAGCCGCTATCCTTATCCAAATGATCTAATAAAAAGTTGTATTTTTTCCTCCTGGGAGTGAAAGTCATTTTCATTCTCCTTTTGGGTGTATGTGTTCTCTGATCAATTTTAATATGTGTGAGTCACTATTATTGATATTACTTCCCAATGAAAGTAGTTGATTGAGCTAATTTTCCATTTTGATGAATCATGATTTACATATTAACAGTGAAATCTAATTTCCCACAGTGTATCCTTAATTTTGTATAATTTTTGTGTAATTTTGTATAATTTTGTGTAATTGCATGATCCTGTTTTTAAAGAAGCACCTCATGAGTTGGTGGGTATAAAATGCCAAAACATACTCTTGCCAAAGTTAGAGATTAGAGAATCATTAGACTCTACATGTGTTCATGAAAGGAGAGCTTGGTACAAATTTTGTCCCTATCATGTGTGAAAGATCTCTGTGACCTTGAGCAATTCACTTTATCTCTGGACCTCATCTTTTCCACCTCTGCAAGAAGGAAGCTGAACTACAGTCTCTCAGAATCATGTGGAAGAATCCCAGGACTGGGTACCCCAGGGTCCTGGGAACAGTCACATCCCCCAGGGTCCTAGCCTAGCTTCCAGATCAGTCATCAATGACATCCATCCTGGAGGAGATAATTTGCCACCTTTGCTAATGCTAGCCATAGGCCAACCCCTTTCCCCTCCAACAAACAGTGAAGCCAGGCTAGTTGAAGCAGAAAGTCACAGAGTTAAAAACAGAATATAGCAGGCAGGCTAAAACATTGCCACCATGTCAACCACTACCTCCTCAATGACTGCAGAGCTGGAAAAACAAACATTACCCTACAAGCCCCAGTATACTAGGGAGATCCATGGACTCACAAAAGATGCTGGTCTAATAATCCATACAAAAAAAAATCTACTTCCAATCCCAACCCCACACTCACCATCCTAAGCCCAGCCATAAACCAGGAAAACAAACTACAACATAGCAACTGCCTCTGGTAGGTAAGTACTAAAGCTCCAACCTCCTCCTATTGAATATCTAGAAAATAAATATTTTGCATTGTCAAGGGTTTTGATATAAGAAATAATGAATGGTTTTATCAATGAGAATGACACAAAATACATTCTTTCTCCCTAATGCATCTTAAGAATTTCCAGACCTTTCCACCTGGCCTCCATACAAACTATCTTACATGTTGTCACTCCCCATTAGAACTTAACTCCTTTGACAACAGTGACTACTTTGCTATTTGACTTATATTTTTAGAGCTTCACACAGTCAATTGTACAAAGTAAGCACTTAAATATTTTTTCATTCATTTCCCTTCCAAATCTAAATCTATTATCCTTTAAAATTACTGTTATCAAATACTCAAGTGTATCCATGATCTTGACACATCAATTCTATTTCCAACAAGGCAGACTGTGATCCAATCATGTTTGTTCATTTCATATGACTCTTACTCATGTCATCTCATAAATCTGGTACAGTGAGTCCACACAGCAATGGTGGGTACTTTCTTTACCGACATCATAAGGACACCAAAAGAGTACATGGACATATCCATAGATTTTTATCTCAATTTTTCCATGTAAATAAGCACATCTTTTTTGCAAATTTATTTCTACAATGACATCCTTTACTCCATTTCTCTTTTACAATTCCTTATTTATATTTATTTAGTCCCTTTTAACACCATCATCTCTCAAGTCACCCCTATTATGGGTGGGTACAAGATGTTTTATATTTGCAATGTGTTGCATCTTGTTCACACCCACCATTCACCTCTTTTTTGCCCTTTAGGTGTTCTTTATTTTCACAACCATACAGCACTGAAAGAATATTGGTATTTAAAAATAGGCCTTTAATTCCAGAGAGAAGTTTTTAGATTTATTGAAAGAACTTTAAAATTTCCCAAAGGCAACCCAGCATCCTCTTCCCTCTATTTGATTATGGAGTCAATTTATTAATCATTTTTAGTCTCTCTCTGAGTTTATAGATAAATAGTATTATATATAATTTACATTATATATATACACATACAAACTGATGATTGAGTTCTATAAGTTGATCATCTAACTAGATATCATAATCTAGTTATATTCTGCACAGAGCACCTTCTAAGACACTGTGAGGAATCAAATGGCTCACTGTCTTAAATATATCTTAATAATTAGAAATCAGTGAGCAAAATTAGCCTGGATCAAAATAGGGTTACTTAAAATAGGACCAGCAAATTTATATGAGGTGAACTTGTACTTTTCAGACAAGAATTTCTCAGAATTCTCCATAGGGCATCATTTAAACACTATTTTTTTTGCTGAGTTCAAATCTTACCTCAGACACTTGACACTCACTAGCTGTGTGACCTTGGGCAAGTCACTTAACCCCATTTGCCTCATCCTGGGTCATCTCCAGTCATCCTGATAAATATCTAGTCACTGGATTCAGATGGCTCAGGAGGAGGAGTGAGGCTGGTGACTTGCACAGCCCTCCCTCACTCAAAACAAAGTCAAGTGCAAGTCATGTCATTATTTCTCTGATGGCATGGTCTTCTTTGGCAACGAAGGATGAATACACACATTTCTTCTTTCTAACCTTTGAATAAGACATTTTATTGTTCTCCAATCATCTATGTAGTTAAATAACTTGCCTCAACAATGAATATTCTTTATCTGCTTGGTTCTTCCTGTAAGGGCAGTTGGTCCACAGTTACTTTTGAGTGGTTATGGATCTCATCTAGGAAACTAAGCAATGTTCAGATATGTAATGCCATCAGAATAATGTAATCTACGAATAGAAACATCCAGAGCAATCTACTATCTATAAGTAATCCCTCTTTAACTTGGAATCTATAATGAATTCCCCATAAGAGGGTGGCAAACACCTTTGGTAAATACAGTTTTCCCTCTTTTATGCTTTACTTCATATTGTTTATCAAAGGTTGGGACAAGATGAACTTGTTATAATTGTCAAAAAATCTGTATAATTTTTACATACAAGTAGGAGATTATTTTGTGGGACAACTTTTTATTTCAGGGAATCATTTGAATAGTTAATAAAGGATGAACACAGCAGGATCGTCTATTCTCTGTATCTTTCAGTAAGATATATGCTGGTAAAGACTTGGATTGATATCTAATGTCACCTGCAGAAGCTTTTCTCTTGCCTAATGATGATGCTTTGATGCTTTGTCCTTAATGCATGTATAGATTATAAAGGTCATTACATTTTTTTCCATACCTTTGGCATCTTTTTCTCCTTCAGATAACTTGGGAATCCATCTTTTGCCCTGGAAAATGTCTCACTTCTGGGAACATAAGCCTTTTACATGTACTTGGTGAGGGTCAACTGTTTCTCCCATCTTTTTTCAATATGGTGACTTGTGCAAAGAGTTACAAATATATATACATATATATCTAATGTATGTATGTATATATGTATATTATAAGTAATAAATATTTATGTGAATATTGTTATAGATTATTTCCATCTTTTTTTTTCTTTTTGTTCTTTCAGCTTCATTCTCAAACATTCCCTTCAAGGTGACTTTGCTTAGTTTAGCTTCTCATAAAGCTTTCTTTAAGCTAATTGTTCCCTCCAATTTCCTCTGTTTTATGAAGCAATCCTGCTTATATTTTTTTCCGCCACCTTTCTATGTAGGATTTTGCAAACAAGCTCATATCCTAAATTCATGATGCCTTTGTTGGACAAGTAACTCAAGCATTCACCAACAAACAGTATTTGTAGACTCTTTTGATCTTATTATAGTAACTGATTTATATTAGTTAAGCTTCCAAGTGAAATTATTGTAATCTGGGTAAATGTACTTCCCTCTGTCCATATTCCATTTTTCAAGATTGGTAACTTATTTAAACAGACCAGGTTGGAATTTTTCTAATCATATGCAATATCTGTTTCTTAATTTTATTCTTTCTAACGTTTTATTTATTTTAATCTTTGCTATAACCAGGTCAGCAATCTAATTGTACACAGACAACTTAGGAATGATTCCCATATTAGTAACAAATCATTTCCTATCTGTTAAAATATAGTCAATTTCATGTTTTTGCCACTTGGATTTCTATGTCCTACCCTTTCCAATACTCCTAGAAAGTATTCATAATATATAATAAGTGTCATCATCTAGGTATCTTAGGTATTCCTCTTTCATTTCTGTGTGATGACCATATTTTCCCACCATCCTTGCTTCTTATTCATGCCTTTTCATTGAAGTCACAAAATAACAGTCATATACCAATTTATTTTGTAGAGATTTATTAAATTCCTTGTAGAATTTCTCTTCATCTTCTACAGTGAATTTTGGTGAATAAGCTGTAATAATTTCGGATTGATTTTTTGCAAATATTAATAATGAATACTACTCTGCAAGATTGTCATGTCCTATGAAATGGTGTTTTTCTTGCCTTTCAACAAGATAAATACATTACAAGATAATAACCACTCTACCAATTCCTTTATTTGTCTTTACAAGTAGAGTTTGCAAGCCATCCTTCTACTTAGCTGCAACTTCCTTCTACATTCTGTAGTCATTTACAAAATGTCAAGATTAATATCATTTAATTTTTCTATATTGTAGTTCTTAGCCTTCCTATGAACCCCTTTGGTAGTTTAGCTAAACTTATGAGACCCTTTCCAAGAACAGGCATCAATTGCGGAATAGCTGAATAAATTATTATATAAATATGTAATGGAATACTATTGTACTATAAGAAATCAGGGAAAATATGACCTCAAAGAGACAAGGAATGATTGCTATGAATTGATACAGAGCAAAGTGGGAAGAACCAGAAGAATTATTTATGCTATATATTATTTTTAAAAAATCAAAGTATTACCAAGGAAATCAATTATATTAAAATATAGTTGGCAAAATATTTTTGTAGTAACTTCTCAAACCACAGGTCAAAAACTGCTGCTGTAGCAATATGTCTATTCCATATGGATATTAGATGGGAATTTCCCACTGCGAGTACTAACAGGTAACTTAATGTTTTCAAATGGTCCACTGCTATGTGATTCTGAGAACCTTCTGCCCTCCTTTTTGCCACTGCTTCCGTTACATACAGCACAAGTAGAAAATAGCCACACAGGATCAAGGGATGCTATATATTTTTCTTTGTTTCCCAGGTTGCAATAGCCAAGAAATCCATAAGCAAGTGGTCAGCCTATTTATTAGTTATTATTTGTGTAAAAAATGTATAGTGTTTTAGAAAAGTAAGATGCTATCAAACATTATTTTCAAAAGGTTTAAATCAGAATTCAAACTTAAATGCATCTCCTACATTTATATTTTAAAAGATTGTAGAGAAAAAAGGACATTGATGGATGATCTATGGCTTTTGCAATTTGCTTCAAGGGAGGCCAAAGAACATACTGATTATTTGCTATTTCTATATCCTGTAGGGAAAAAAATGCAGCTGTTTGAATCTCTTTGAATTTGTTACCAACCTCACTTATTTTCTTGCAGAATTTTGGGGTCATGTAGTCCAACCATCTCATTTTACAAACGGGGAAACTACAACCCACAAAGGTTAAATAACTTGCCCAAGGTCACACAGATACTAAGTGAAAGAACTGGGAATTGAACTCTGGTTCTCTTATTCCAAATCTACTCCCTTTTCCATTAGAGTGTACTGATTCTCTTTTCACTTTAATGAAAAATGTAATTTTTCTATTATAAGAAAATATTCCATAGTCAGGACAAATATACAGGGGAGAGATTTCCTTTGCAAACAGATCATTTTATTAGTAAAACTTAGAACAATTTTATGGAGGCAAATTTTTAATCATATCCAACATTCAACATAGTAGTGGCCATTAACAGAAATAACAGAAAGCACATCACTGCAGGAACATAATGACGTGGCATAATAAATATAAGGAAGGATATGTCATCAGAAAGAGAAGGATTTAGATCATTTCTCTGAATATTTACTTACGTTTGACACAGTCTCTCTGATAATCAGTTGCTATGGTTTATGGAGTTGTGGAACTTTGAAAGGATCTGCCCATGCTGGAAAGCAATTACTAAATAGCCCTTGCCCATTAGGGCAGAAGATAGAGTGCCAATCCTGGAGTCAGGAAGACCCCTCTTCCTGAGTTCAAATCTGGCCTCAACACTTACTAGCCATGTCACCCTGGGAAAGTCACTTCACTCTATTTGCCTTAATTTCCTCATCTATAAAATGAGCTGGAAAAGAAAAGGATAAACCACTCCAGAATCTTTGACAAGAAAACCCCAAATGGGGACATGAAGAGTCCAACATGACCAAAAAAAACCCCACTGAACAATAAGACTTGCCCTTTGATCTAGCTATATCACCACCAGGTCTATACCTCAAAGAGACCAAAGAAAGAGGAAAGGACCCTATATACAAAAATACTTATAGCTGTACTTTTTGTGGTGGCAAGAAAGCTGAAAACTAAAGGGATAGACGTCAATTGGGGAATGGCCCCAAAAAATCATGGTATAGAAATATAATTGAATACAATCATACTACAGAAATTAGGAAAAAATTGACTTCAAAGAAGCAAGGAAGGACTGGTAAGAATTGATACAGAGCAAAGTAAGAAGAACCAGAAGAATCACTTACGCTATAACATCAATTATAAAAACTAAACAATTTTGAAAACATTGCATAAAAGAACGAAGAATGAAATAAGCGAAACCAGGAGTATCCTTTATAAACACCTTTGAAAGCTATAAGAATTCTAATGCAATGATAACTATAATTGTACAAGTTCAATGGTGAAATATACTATCCATGATAAAGGTAGTAAAATTTTATTAAATATATGTGTGTGATATACACAAAATGCACATATACATATATGCATATAAATATTCAAGAACATATATACATATATGTATATTGTACAGTATACATATATTGTATATCATACATATACATATATTGTACATACATATATATATTGCATTGAGAGAATTTGCTTTCCCTGACTATGTGTTTATTACAAAGATTTGGTTTTTCTTTTTTTTCCAATAGGGTAAGAGAGAGATCAAAAAATATGTATGCTGATTAAAAAACTTTAATTTAAAAATAAAATAAGGCTAGATGATATGGCATCTAAGTAAATTTGTGACTCTAAACCTATGATCCTACTTTGTGTCTTTTGAAAACTTATTTAAGTGAATGTTGTACTGATATATGAAATAGTATAAATCTATACTGTTCACAAATTCTGATATTCATGTATAGAAAATGTGGAAATTCACAAAGCCAAAAAAAAAAAGTCACTTTGGTGCCAGTAAAACACAAGTCATAAGGAAATCCCATTACCTACATTTCCCAGCTATACGACCCTGGGCAAGTCACAGCTTTTCTGTGCCTGTTTCCTCATCTGTAAAATGTAGGGGCTAGACTCCATGGTCCCTTCTAGTTCTAAATCTATGATCCTCTGAAATTAATATTTATTTTTCATTATCAATACTGAAAGGTGGTAAAAGAGAACTGGATTGAGTGGGAGGAAATCTTGGTGAATCTCTACACTAATACTTACTCTTGGCAAATATTCCTAGTCAGAAAATGGTCATATCATAATACTCCTTTACAGGGTTAGTCAAAACTACAGAATTTCCCAAATGGAAGGGACTGTAGTCCAAACCAGACCTGAAAAAGAATGTCCTCTACACCATGCCATACAAATGGTCTAGCATCTTCCTAAAGACCTCCAACAAGGAGAACTCACTTCTTTCTAAAGAAGTTCATTGCAATTTTAATCATTCTAACTATTCAGAAGATTTTTCTTTACATCAAGCCTAAATTTATCTCTTTGAAAAGTCTACCCTTGCTCCCAGTTCAGCCTTCTGAGGTCAAAGAGAACAAGTCTAACTGCTCTTTCATTGCTTTTCCATTTTTTTTGAAGATAATTATCCTTCCTCAAATATTTTTCTTCCAAGCTAAACAAATCCCTTACACCTGCCAAGCTGACATTAAACCATTACAATTGTTTTTTGACGTAGACATTCAACCAGTTAGAAATCCACCTAACTGTACAGCTGACTGCTATCATTCCCTAAAAAGCAGTGATTTTATGAAACATTTTGTTAAAGCCTAGGTCAGAGAAGTGGCATGGTGTTAAAGTTAAGAAGCCAGTTTCAGAGTCAGAAAGATCTGCATTTGTCAAGTCCAGTCTCAAGACACTGCCTATGACTTGGCAAATCATTTAAACCTGTTTGCCTCAGGTTCCCCATCTGTAAAATGAGTTGGAGAAGGAAATAGCAAGCCACTCCAGTATCTCTGCCAAGAAAACCTCAAACGGGTCACGGAAAATTGGACAAGACTGAAAAATGATTTAAAAACAACAAAGTCACCGCACTACAAGTAGAATAATAAGTGTTTATCTGCATTTCATGTATATAGGTAGCATCTGGAGCTACTTGTACCAATGAAGTTAAAAAATCTAGATGAAAAAACACTAAATAAATTACATCAGCAATGTTCTCCTGATCCCTCCCTCCCTCCCTCCCTCTCTCTCTCTCTCTCTCTCTCTCTCTGTCTCTCTCTCTCTGTCTCTCTCTCATACATACACACACACACACACACACACACACACACACACACACAATAATAATAAAGTTAATATGACATGGCCTATCCTTAGTGAAGTCACATTAACCCCTTTTTGATCATAGCTTTATTTTCTAGATATTGGAGAACCCTCTCTTTAATAATGCATTATAGAATTTTGTCAAAAATAGAAATCAAGCTCCTGGCCTATACAGTTCGTAGAAGTAAAATATTTTTTTAATTAAAACTCTGAAAAAAAGATTTCAATGTGAAAAGAAGAAAATATCTGAATGGGAAAAGAAAAATCCTGACCTGGGTCAGAAAGCTAGAGGATGGAAGAAAGACCGCTGAATTCCACAAACTAAAAAAAAAAAATTGAACCTTGACCTTAAGAGGAGGACAACGGACACTTGAGGAAGGAAACAGATTCTTGTCCTCCAAATAATGATAGTAGGTATTGTCATCAAGTGAGAGATCCTATGGATGAGAAGAGATTAATGGTAATTGGGATTCAGTACCTCCTGAAAGTACTGAAGGCAGCCTTTGTGAACCTAATATTAAAGAGGTCTATTGTCTTTTCTGTAGATATATCCAAATATAACAAAATATTGCAACACTTGTCTAAATGGATGATATCTACACACTTCTGGAGATTCCCATGGGTACACAAATGATATGGCCAGAATAAATCTAGAGGAAAAAATTGCTGCCAGAAGAAATCTAGAAAAGAAAAAAAATCCTTAAGCTATGAACAACATCCATTTCTACTGGCTAATGACTATGCATTTTTGAAGCACAGAAAAGACACTCTGAAGGCTTGATGAGAGAAAATGAAGTGGCAGGGATATTTTTTCCCAGGACGGGAAAGGTAGAAATGTTTAACTAACTACTTGCCTGTCTTCAATGGCTCTTTGGTACTCAAAACCTCTACCAAGCAAGTTTTGTGGTGTTACATGCAATAATAACCCACCACAGAAGACTGAGGGTCGTCCCTAAGAATGAGGACAAGATGGGGTAATCTGGGAAGAAAGCAAAGGAGATTTAAAAAAAACAAACTTGAAGCAAGAAAAAAAGGTTTAAAGTAATGGAGAAAGGAATGCATTAGGGGTTCAATAAGAAAATAATTTAAAGTATCACTAGGCAGTGACAGCAACAAAGACCCACTTGAAGCTGCACAGAAACTATATATATCTCATATCTTAAATAACCCTGAAGTGGAGCTGAAATATGTGCATGTTTGTACACCCACACATAAAATGGAGCTCATTATATAGCTTATTTGTGAATTTCTTGAATAGGATTCTATATTCCTTTCATTTAAAAATAAATGAGTGAAATATTTCATAGATACCCTCAAAACACACACAACACTAAAAATGATTTGATTTGCTTCTTAGTCATATAGTCTTTCATTATTTCAGTAACTGCAAGATTTTTTTTCCTATTGGTGGCCTTTTTGATTCTTTTTTTAATTGCTGCTGTTATATATAATGGTAATAACGCTGGCACTTATGCAGCATTTTAAAGCTTATATACTTTATCTCATTTGGTCGTCACCTGTGAGGTAGATGTTGCATACATTACCCCATTATCCCAGATGGGGAGACTGAAGCTGAAGGAGATTTCTTTCCCAGAGTTGCACACCTGTCAGAGATGATTCAAATTCAGGGCCCCCTGACTCTTGTCTAATACTCTGACCACTACACCATGAAAATTTAGTTCTCTCATTTTTCATTTTCAATGTACTATAGAGTGGAAAGGGATTTTAGAAATCACCCAGTCCAATCCTCTCTTTTTTGCAAATGAGGTAAAGAAGAATCAAGACGTCCATTATCACGTAGGACATTAAAAACAAAATCAGGATGTGAACTCAGTTCTCCAGTTTAAAGCCCAATGCCCTTCCCACTGCCTCCTACTTTAGGAGGCATTTTCTTCAAATGACAAAGACCATGACAATTAAATGTAGATGGTGGTTGAAACGGTACCTGTGAAGTCCCCATTGTGTCTGAGCAGGGTGAGCACCAGGTTTGGGCTTTCACCAGCAGCAGCAGTAGGTGGCCTTGCAGTACTTACAGCAGTGCTTCAGAGGATGAGAAATCCTAAGATGAGGAATGGATAGAAATGGGGAAAATGATAAAAGAAAAAAAAGGTAAACATCCTCCCCTAAAGGAAAGAAAAAAACATGTGGAAATAAAAGAACAAAATCAAAAGCATGGGTCCAAGCAAGAGTTAATTTCACTGAGCACAGAAATTTGGCATGGATTAGGTGAGTTAGAATAAATAATAAGGCATCAAAGAAGACCCCAAGATTCAGGATATTATACAATGTATAATATGCATACATTATATAATATGGAATTATACAGTATATAAAATATGACATGCATTACCATTGATGTGTCATTTCCAAAATTATTCCAAAGGAATCCTATAGTTTCAAAGTTAAAAGAGATCTTAGAGTTCACTTAGCATGACTGCATTTTATAAACCAGGAAACTGAGGCCCAAATAAGTGAAATGATTTGTCCAATATTAGAATTACAACCATCATGTATACAGAGCTGAGGGATTTGAATGGATATCCATAACCTTTTTTTTAAAAAATAGTTAATGATTGAATTTTAACATTATTAGCTTCCTTTGTAATCCCATATATTTTATTTTATACATTTTAAAACATTATTCTGGAAATGGAGTCCACCAGACTGCCATAGGAATCCACGACACACAAAAAAATATATTAAGACCCCTTGATATAGAATTTCAGAGTATGCCTAGCACATTATATATCTTATCTTGTTTGACCTTTCACAATAATTCTGGCAGATTAGGGTACTACAAACAGTAATATGCCCATTTTTCAGATGAGGAAATTGAGAATTATTGAGACAAAATAAATTAACAGAGGCCAGTTTTAAAGCCAGGTTCCCCCAGGTTCTGTATCTAGCACTTTTATAATACTGTGCTATTGCACATAAGTAACAGGCAACAAAGCCTTTTAACTGCAAATCCAGAGCTCTTTCCTCTAAAACAGAGTGAATCAATTTTAACATTTCATTGAAAATGGTTAACATTCTCAGAAATACACAATCAATAAAAAAAGTAAACAAAATTTAGAAAAGTAAGGATTTTTTAACTTCATAAATCTACTAGTAAGAGGAAGTTTGCAATACTGAGAGTCAATAAGATCTGGGTTCCAGTCCTGCCCCGACACATATCACTTGAGTGAACCTGGGCACAAACAGATGTTAACCCCATTCCCAAGAAAGCCTAATAATTCTAAGACAAAGAAAATGTACTGATCTGTATAATGAAAAAGGAAGTTCCCTCACCTTGAATTGCATACACCAATGAAATTACAAGTCTAGAAAAAAAAAATCTGCTAGGACAGAAAAACATTACACAATCACTCCTAATATTTTGTAGAACCAAAATCAATGAAGTAGCAAGAGAGGTTTTTCTTTTCTCTTATCCAAAACCAAAAAGTATTCTAGACAGGGATAAGGTATTAAATTCTACTTAGTTCATTATCCTTGTTTCACATTACAACTAAAAATCTAAAGGGAGATGTCCAGGACTATGAGTAAAGAGATCCAATTTCAAGGGCTAACTCTGTTAATAACTTACTGTGTGACCTTAGGTAGATGAGTTCACCTCTCTGATCATTAGTTTCCTCATCTTTAACAGAGGGTGGTTTGGATAAAATAATCATTAAGGTTTATTCCAGTTCTAAACCTTTGACTCTCAAGTTTTCATATTATGACTGAAATTCTATTTCACCACCAAAAAAGCATTGCTCAAACATCCTTACTCATATTGTAGGCATGAATATTTCCACACTTTCAAAGCTAATCAGGAGTAGATGGAAATTCAGCAGTTTTTATTTTAACAAACATACTTGTAACTTTTTTAGAGGGAAAGGGAGAAATAAATTATGCGTAGTATCTAGATTAGAATTCAAAAATTATCTCTCATTATACAACTATCAAAAACCTTTTTAAAAGTCTCAATTTTGCTATTTTAATGGAAACTTCACCAATTGTCTTTCTTTACCTTGTATGTTCTAATTCTCCTCAAAAAAGACAATATTTCAGTAACAAACAGATGTTAACCCAATGCCCAAGAAAGCTTAAAAATAATATGTAAAATCTAAATTAATCAGGATTGAGGTTCATATTTTTTCATTTAAAAAGTAAAAATATAGTAGAAATAAAACATTTTTTCTTCACTCAGATTTCATTTTGAGGTTTGTTTATTCATTAGGGAAACCACAAGACAAGTGATGAAGTGTCCTTACATGAGTATCCTACAAGCCATTTCTAATCTAACCACTTTTTTCTTCTTTTCCAATTTTTCCCCCCCAAAATCTCATAAAGCATGCTCCAGACCATGCCAGATAAATAATTATGTATTAAAATTACCTACTACCTTTTTGATCCTTTATTACATTAGTAAAGGAGAAACTATAGGATCATTTGGGTAGAATAAAAAAAAAAGTCCTTAGCATCTTCCAATGACAAGTTAAGAATATGTCAAAGAATATTCAAGTCCTAAATTTAAAGACAATTACCATTTAGTAAATGTTATCTGACAAATTACATATATATGTATATGTATATATGTATGCATACATATATAATCATGTGCATTATTTATGCTTATACACATATGTCGCATCTATGGTACTTAGCCATTCCTCTCTTTTTGTGCTCTGATTTTGCCTAAAAAAGGTATTGCCCTGAGTGTATGCACCTAACATTTACTACAGATTACAACAGCCCTTTCTCTTGTACTAAACTAAATCCAGCATAGGTCGTTAATAGGCTTAGTTGATTTAAATAATGCTAGACATGCATCTGAAAGCAGGAATTTTTTCTCTTTGGTCAAATATACTAAATCTAGCCAGAGACAGGTAGCATGAAACTTGCTCCCACTTGAGGTAGAGAGTAGGATGCCACACTGAGGAGTAGGGCCGGGCATATATCTCAAGACACCAGCTCAAGGTCATGGTTAGTCTGGCTACCAATATGCTAGGAGAAGGAAGAAGGGCAGGGGGTGTTCATTCTGGACTGGTATTGGATAGCTTCCTATTTCGACTACTTATTTTAACTATCTAGATCAGGGATTCTTAACCTTTTTGTGTCATAGAACCCTTTGGCAGTCTAGTGAAGACTAAGAATTCTTTCTCAGAATAGTTTTAAAATGAACTAACTAAAATATATAGGATTACAGATGAAACTAAAAGTTAGTGAAAAATGAAGATATAGATAGATTTTTTTCCCCATCTAAGTTCCCACAACTCATGAAATCTATCTATAGACCCCTTGAGGGTTCATGGACACTGAATTACAAGTCCCTGATCTAAATATCCTTCCTAACTAGATCCTAAACTATAGTTGGTGGATCATGTGATCAGTCTTGAGCAAGGAGTTTAGCTGAAAGCTATGGCATCCATAAGTGGACTCAACCCCCTAAATTCGTTAAAGATAGAATCCTTGCTTAGTTCAGATGAAGAACTGCAGGAAAATGAGACATTAAAAAAATGAATGGCAGGAACTGGATAGAAGAGAAAGAAGTACAAAGTGATTACTAACAACATTTAGCTAAAATTCTTGATATGTTTCAGTTGTGGTTAGCTGCTGTTTCCATTGGACTTTTAGTAGAAAAGTGATTATTTTTAATCCAGACAGTTGAGCTAGCTAGTCTTATCTTATTAAAAAAAGTAGGGAATCTGCTCCATATAAATAAAGCCCTACTTAGTAGTCTCCATCAAAAGGAACAGGCCTGGACTACAAACTAAAAAGATAAATATGTTTGAGAAATGTAAATGGCCAGATGAGAATTAAGTGCTTACATTCTAATATGGTGCCAAGGGACAATTTTGCTTTCAGAATCTTCATGTACTCAAGGGTCAAAGAAGTTATTAAGTCAGACATCAGGTTCTGGAAGTGAGTTTGAGCTATTTTATTGGTTTTGAGAAATGCAAATGGGGGGAGAAAAGGAAAATGAGGAAAAGAGTTTACTATTTTGCATAAATGGAATGCTTTAGAAAAAAGTGTACACACATGGAGAAAGGATGAAGGCAGCAGATATTTTATAAGCATTCTTGTATAAACTGGATAAAGTAGGGTTGAACAATTATACAAAAACAAAGTGTTTGGTGTAGAAATCATAAACCTGAACAGGAAAACTGATTGAGAAAGGTGAAACAGGTATAAAAGAGGGAAAATAAAGGAGATGAGGAATGGTCACAAGCAATACAAATTTTAATTTTGGAGGGGTGATAGCAAAGGAAAAATGTAAAAGAAAGAAAGAAGCAAAGTACCATTAGGGTGTAGCCTTGATGGAGACAAAAGAGGAACAGATACCATTTCAATTATAGATGACTAATAATCAGATTTTTCTCTTTCTCTACCCTATTCTTTTCTATAAAGAAGGATTGTGGGGGGAGAGCAATAAATAAATATTAAAGAATGCAATGGAAGGAAACACACAGTCAATAACCATACTAATGAATATTAATTAGATAAACCTGTATATAAAATAGAAAGCAAGAAAATAATTAGAAATAAAAATCTGACAGTTATAAGAAACACACTTGAAACAAAAGTTCATACAGAATTAAAAATGATTGGCTGGAGCAGAGATGATTATGCTTCAAGAGAATTCAAAGAAGCATAGATGGCAATCAGGATCTCAGACAAGCCAAAAGTTAAACAACAAGGAAACTCCATTACATTTAAAAAGAACCATAAATCACAAAATAAAATCAATATTTAATCTATGAATGGCAGAATGGCATGGCCAAGAGCTGCCCTTGAATCCGGGAAGACTTGGGCTCAAGTCTCTCAACGGACACATGCTTGTTGTGTTATTCTAGGCAAATCATTTAGCCTCTCAAAGAACTCCAGGCAACTACCTAAGACTACAAAAGACTACGAAAGACAGTGTCAGCCTACATTGGTGGTGCTGCCTCCTCCAGTGGAATCTCATATGCAAACTATGTTGCCTATTTAATATATATGAACCAAATGGCAAAGCAATTAAAAGTTTGTAAAAAAGAAAAATTCATCAAATTATAGTGAGAAACTCTTACATAGGTGGAGATCTTACTGTGCCCCTTTCAGACCTAATAAAAATATAAGCCCCAAAATATAACCAAAACATAAACAATAAATAAGTTAAGACTAGAACTTTTAATAAGTTATATATGATAAATAACTAGTCATTGCTGACTGAGATCGGAAACAAGTGTACATATTTCTGAGCAATTCATGGCACCTTTATAAAAATTGGCCCTGTGCTAGGACACAAAAATTTCATAACCCAGAAAATATTAAATATAAAACTTACTCTTTGCAACATAATAAGAATTATAATCAAGAAAAAGTCTTGGAAGGAAGTTTTCAAACTTAAAAGGAGAATAAATATATGTTAGTTTATTTAAATACTATTTGGGTCAAAGAACAAACCATAAAAGCAATAGAAAATTTTAAAGAAAATGACAATAGAACATACCAAAACTTGGGGAAGGGCATCCAAAACCATCCTTAGGAGAAATACTTCCATCAAAATAAAAAAAAGAAAGAAAGAAAGAAATACCAATGACTTAAATATACTATTTTTAAACAACTAGGAAAGCAATGAATAAAAAGAAATTTTACAAAGGTAATTTTGAAATCAAAGAAAAAAATCAATAAAATTGAAAATAAATATATCAAATTAATAAAACTAAGAACAGGGTTTCCATTTACATTGTTCTGATCATTGTGTGTATTGTTTTCTTGGGTCTGCTTTCATCACTTTCCTTCAATTCTGTAAGTTTTTTATGGTTTTCTTATTCATCACAATCATTTCTACAGTACAATATTTCATTACATTGTTGTACCATAACAATTTATGGTAAGTCACTTCCAAATTGATAAGTATTTACTTGGTTTCTTGTTCTTTACTACCATAAAAGTGTTGCTATATGTATTTTGGCATATATAGGGACTTCATGTCAATGGTTATTGTTTGTCCTTCGTTCTCAAAGAGGACCATGACATCAAGATGATGACATAACTTGCAGTTGACTTTGATTTGATTTGAGTGAGGGAGGGCTGTGCAAGGTCACCAACCTCACTTTCTTCTCCTGAGTCATCTGGGTCCAGTGGCCTGATATTCATCAGGATGACTCAGATGTTCCAGGATGCAATGTGAGAGACCCTGGCACTTTCAGGTTAAGTCTTATCACATTCTCACTTTGAGTGAGACACACCCATTCATGAAAAGGCTTCTTTAGGGCAACAAATCAAAAAACCCAACCAAACACAAAAAAGGGAAATTGTGATATCAAGGTAGAGAAAAAAACCCTCAACTGAACTGATAAAACTAAGAGCTAAAAAACTAACAAATACAAAATATTAGCTAATATGATCAGAAAAGTAGAGGAAAATGAAAACTGCCAGAATCAAAAATGAAATAAAGGAAAATTCAGAAAAAAATAAAGAGGAAATAAAGGAAATTTAAAATAATTTTGGCTCATTCCCAATTGAAAAATGGTCAAAGGATATGAACAGGCAGTGTTCAGAGGAAGAAATTAAACCTATCTATAGTCATATGAAAAGATGCTCTAAATCACTATTGATTAGAGAGATGTAAATCAAAACAATTCTGAGATACCATATCATACCAATCAGATTGGAAAACATGACAGAACAGGAAGATAATAAATGCTGGAGAAGATATGGAAGAGGTGGAACACTAATTCATTGTTGGTAGAGCTGGGAGCTCATCCAACCATTCTGGAAAGCAATTTGGAATTATGCCCAAAGGGCTACAAAAATGTGCATACCCTTTGACCCAGCAATACCACTTCTAGGATTGTATCCCCAAGAGATCAAAAAAATGGGAAAGGGTCCCACATGTACAAAAAGATCTATAGAAATACTCTTTGTGGTGGCCAAAAACTGGAAATCAGGGAGATGCCCATCATTTGTGGAATGGCTGAATAAGTTATGGTATATGAATGTAATTGAATACTATTGTGCTATAAGAAACGATGAACAGGAAGACTTCAGAGAGGCCTGCAAAGGCTTATATGATCTCATGCTGAGCAAAAGGAGCAGAACCAGGAGAATTTTGTACACAGCAACAACCACAATGTGTGAGGATTTTTTTTCTGGTAGGCTTAGAACTTCATTGCAATGGCAAGGACCTAAAAAATTCTCAATGATCTTTTAAGGCAAAATGCCTTCTGTATTCAGAGAAAGAACTATGGAATTCAATCACAGATTGTAGCAGATCATTTTCTTTTGCGTTACATTTTGGTTTGTTATACTATTTCTCCCACTCATTTTAATTCTTCTATGCAACATGACTGGTGAAAATGTATTTAATGGGAATGTAAGTGTAGAACCTATATATCAATGGTATCTTTTGAGTTTATGCCTCATAGTGGAATCAAACAGTATAGACATTTGAGCTACTTTAGTTATGATTCCAAATTGCTTTCTAAAATGGCTGTGCCATTTAGCACTTGTGCCTTTCTTTTCCCAACCCCTTTTAGCACTGACTAGTGCTGTCTGCCATCTTTGCCAATTTCAGAGATGTGAGGTAAAAACCTCAAAGTTGTTTTGACTTGTATTCTTTATATTAGTGATCATGTGAATTCTTCTATACTCCTATCAATAGTTTGCAGTTCTTTTGAGAACTGTTGTTCATATCTTTTGACCACTTATCTTTTGAGGAACGGCTTTTAGTCTTATGCATCTCCGTTGGTCATTAATATAAATTGAATATCAAATCCTTATCCAAGAGAGTTGATACATATCTTAGGTGCATTCATTTTGTTTATACAGATGCTTTTAAATTTCATGCAATTAAAATTATTTTATATTTTGTAATTGCTTCTATTTCTGGTTTGGTTAAGACGATATTACAGTTTACTTACTGAACCTAGAGGATATTACAGCTTACTTATTGAACCCCACAGATTAGATTAGCTTTATGAAAGATAACAGGATATAAAACAAACCCAAAGATCACCATTCTTTCTGTTAATAGCCAACAAAATTGAGCAAGATCAACAAGAATTAGTTAATACACACTATGTGTCACTTAGCACATAGACATGAGGGATACAGAGAAAAGCTAAAACATGGCTTCTACCCTCAAGGAGTTCACCTTCTAACAAGGAGGAAAACATTAAAATAACTATGAATGTACAAGATATATACAGAGTAAATGGAAGATATTCTTGCAGGGACAACATTGGGGGACCAAGTTGGTAGGGAGGGAAAATGAAATACATGAAAAGTCTTCTGCAGAAGGTGGGATTTTAGTGTTAACGTTAAAGCAATTCAGAGAATCTAGAAGATAAAGTGAGATGAGAAATCATTCCTGGCATATAAAACACTCAGGGAAATATGAGGGAGTTAAGAGAGGGGTATTGAGTATGTGAAATATCATGTAGGCCATTGTATTTGGATTTTAGATTTTGTGGAGAGAAAGTATAAAAAATTTGAAATTCCATTCATAAAGTACACAAAAAGTATACAATATCTAGGAGGAGAATTGCCAAGACATATAGAGGAATTAAATGAATAAAACTACAAGCCACTCTTTACAAAGTAAATGAATAAATAGATGAATAAGCAAATGAATGAATGAAGTTACTAAAGAAGTAATTGTTCATGGTTGGATTCTGTTAATATAATTAAAATAACAATGCTATGTAAATTTATAGATTCGGTACCATACCAACTTAACTATCAAGCAGTTACTATACACACACACACACACACACACACATATACACCCACATATATATAATGTATGTATGCATATATGTATATATATGTAAATGAAATCCATCTGGAAGAGCAAAAGATCAAGAATTATAAGGAAAATTATGAAGAAAAATATAGTAAGAAAGGATAGCTGGGAGTACCAAACTATATTAGAAAGGAGGGATTACCAAAACTATTTCATATTGAATTGATATTAATAATGATATTGAAAAATAAAAATGTTAAACAGTGAAACAGATTATATACTCCAGAGTTAGAATCAATTGAACACAATGCAATAAGGTTCAATAAATTCAAGGAAACAAAATATTTCTTTGAGGACTCAATCAATGAAAGTTTCTGGGAAAAGCTGAAAAAGGAGTTTGGAAGAAACTGCCTAGATCAATATCTTACAACATATACCATAATAAGCTTCAAATAGATATACGAACTAGATATAAAATGATCATGTCATAATCAAATTAAAGGAGAACTGAAAGATGCCTTTTCAAAACTATGAATAGCAAAGTTCTTGATCAAACAAGAAATGGAGACAATTCTCAGGACATAAAATAAACAATTTTGGTTACATAAAGTTGAAAAGATTTTGCACAATGAAGTTAGAATTAAAATGGATATTAGTAAATGGGAGGGGAATTAGCAGCAAATTTATTTGATAATGGTCTACTATTCAAAAACTATAGTCAACTGAGACAAATATATGAGTCAACTGAGACAAATATATGAGCCAATCCTTAACATATACTATGAATGGCCAAAATATGTTCTCAAAAGAAGAGATTCAACTATCAACAATATGAAAAAATGCACTAAAACTAACACATTTTTTTTCAATATAGTATGATTTGCAGGGAGTTTTTTCTTCCTCTTTTTTTTTTTCTTTTAAACCATTATTACATGGCCAGGCTCCCTGGGAAATAAGAAGTCAAAGCAATGTAAAAAACTAAAGATATCCCAAAATAAGTCTTTTTTTAATGATCAAAATAATTAGAGAATGGAAAATTAAAACAAATCTAAGGGTCTGCTAAACATCAATCAGATTGTCAAAAATGACCAGAAAAAGGAAATGACAAATATTGGTTGTGGGAAGACAGACACACTAATACAACTGGAAGGGCTGTAAATTGATCCAGACATTCTGAAAATCAATTTGGAAAAAGTCACTAAGCTGTGAATATCCTTTGACCCAATGATACGACTACTAAGCCTATACCCAAAAAAGATTAAAGAAAGTGGTAAAGGATCTATATGTACAAAAATGTTTATAGCAGTACTGTATCATAACAAAGACCTAAAAACACAGGGTGTGCCCATCAATTGAGGAATGACTAAACAAATAATGATACAGAGATGTAACAATATTATTGACACAGAAGAAATGACAAACGAGACAAATGCAGAGAAATCTGAAAAGAGTTGTATGAATTAATACAAAATGAAGTGAGCAGAAGGGGAAGAATAATTTATATGATGATCACAATAATTTAAAACAACTATGAAAAATTTAATAATTCTGATCAATGCAATGACTAATCTTAACACCATAAGATTATGTCTCCTCACACCTGGAGGAGGGTTAATAGACTATAAGTGCAGAATGACACATTTTCAAACATGACTGACGCAAATTTGCTTTGTTTGGGGGGAGGAGCCAAGATGGCAGAGTAGAAAGACACACTTATGCTAGCTCCAAAACCAGAGCCTATAAAATATCTGTAAAGAAGAATTCCTAACAAATTCTGGAGTGGTGGAAGCCACAGAACAGAGTGGAGGAGATTTCTGTTTCAGAAAGACCTGAAAAACCCTCACCAAAGGTCTGTCATGCACGGGGCCAGAGTGGAACCCAGCCCTCCGTTGGCTGCACAGCCCTGGGAGGAGCAGATCAGAGCAGGATTCAGTGATGGAATCTCCAATGGCTGTGGGGGTCCCTCCACCCACAGATGCTGCAGGTCAGTGAGAGAGACTTCTGGGCTGGCCAAGAGGGGAGCAGGGTGTCTCCATAACTCAGGCCCCCTCTGGAGGCAGCGGCAGAGGCAGTGGCGGATGGGAGCTCCCAAGGCAGGCAGGAGCTGGAGTCCATTACAGAAGCTCTCTGCATAAACCCCCTGAGGGAACTGAGCCTGGGAGGTGGCCCTGCCCCCTCCTGAGAACCTGATTTAATCTTACCATGAATAGCAGCCCCACCCCCACTGAAAGCCCTGAGGCTGGGGAGTAGCATTTGAATCTCAGACCCCAAGCACTAGCTGGGTGGATCTGGGGGGGGAGGAGGGCTGGAGAGGAGTCTCAGAAGTCAAGTAACTGGATG
>CM053769.1:238585907-238681552 GCA_028658325.1 Potorous gilbertii
ATAGAAGAGAGGGCAGATTGGTGATAGGGGAAATTAGAATGCTTGATGTATTGGGGGGGGAGGGGACAAATGGGGAGAAAATTTGGAACCCAAAATTTTGTGGAAATGAATGTAAAAAGTTAAATAAATAAATTTATTTAATAAAAAAATAATTTGCTTTGATTAATTATTTGTTGTCTTGACTACCTTTTGTCAAAGGGAGGTCAAAAAGGCAGTGATGATCATAGTGACAAACAAACAGAAAACCTAGAAAGAAAAGAAGGTTAATGAAACATTGAATACACAAAACCAAAAGCAATTTCAGAAGGCAACGTAAAAAGGTAGAACAATGTCGGTACTAGCACATTTTTTTGAGCTATATGAAATAGAGTTATGATTTCATATCAATACTTTTTTCTGGTCTTCTTCACTTATGTAAATATTGATGTTTTTCATGATTTTCTAGTTCATAAATTAAAAACCATAATAAATCTCATTTAAAGTTACTGTAGACACTATGAAATATTTGGGAGTCTACCTGCCAAAACAAACCCAGGGAATACATGAACACAATTACAAAACACTTTTCACACAAACAAAGTCAGATCTAAATAACTGGAAAGAACATCAATTGCTCATGGGTAGGCCGAGCTAATATAATAAAAATAACAATACTACCTAAATTAATTTACTTATTCAGTGCTATACCAACCAAACTACCAAAAATTACTATATAGAGTTAGAAAAAATAATCTCAAAATTCGTCTGGAAGAACAGAAGGTTCAGAATATTAAGAGAATTAATGAAAAGAAATGCTAGGGAAGGTGGTCTAGCCATGCCAGATCTTAAATTGCATTGTAAAGCAGCAATCATCAAAACCACTTGGAACTGGCTAAGAAATAGAGGGGTAAATCAGAGGAATAGGTTAGATACACAAGACTGAAAAACCCAAGGATCCCAGATTCTGGGATAAGAACTCACTATTTAATAAAACTGCTGGGAAAAATTGATAGTAGTGTGGCAGAAACTGGGCATAGACCAATGCCTGACACCATGTACCAGAATAAAGTCCAACTGGGTACATGATCTAGGTATAACGGTTAATGCTACAAACAAACTATGGGAACAAGAAATAGTTTATTTGCCAGATTTATGGAGAATTCATGACCAAACAAGAGATGGAGAACATTATGAAATGAAAAATGGGTAACTTTGATGACATCAAATTGAAAAGATTTTGCACAAACAAAGCCAAGGCAACCAAGATTAGGAGGGAAGCAGAAAACTGGGAAAGGATTTTTACAGCTAGCTCTGTGATAAAGGCCTCACTTCTAAAACTGAAGTCAAATTTAAAAGAATTGAGAGAACTGAGTCAAATGTAAAAGAACACAAGTCATTCCCCAATTGATAAGTAGTCAAAGGATATGAACAGACAGTTTTGAGAGGAAGAAATTAAAGCTTTCTAGTCATATGAAAAATGTTATTAATTATTATTGATTAGAGAGATGCAAATCAGAATAACTCTGAGGTACCACATCACCAGTTTGGCTAACATAACAAAACAGGAAAATGATAAATGTTGGAGAAGATATGAGAAAGTTTGGAACACTCACTCATTGTTAGTAGAGCTATGAACTGATCCAACCATTTTGGAGAACAATTTGGAACTATGCCCAAAGGGCTATAAAAATGCGCATACCCTTTGACCCAGCAATACCACTTCTAGAGCTGTATCCTAAAGAGATCATAAAAATAGTAAAATGTACACACATGTACAAAAATATTTATAACAGGTCTTTATATGGTGACCAAGAACTGGAAATTGAGAGAATGCCCATCAGTTGGGAAATGGCTAAACAAATTGTGATATATGAATGTAATGGAATACTATTGTTCTATAAGAAGTGACAAACAGGAGAAATTCAGAAAAACTTGAAAAGACTTATATGAACTAACCCTGAGTGACGTGAGCAGAGCCAAGAGAACATTACACACAGTAACAGCCACAGTGTGTGAGGACTGTTTCTAATAAACTTAGCCCTTCACAGTAATGCAAGGAACTAAAACATTTCTGAAGGACTCATGATTCAAAATGCCATCCACATCCAGAGAGAAAACTATGGAGTTGGAAAGCAAGAATGAAGCAGACTATTTTCTCCTTTGTTATGTTTTGTTTTTCTCATGGTTTTTCCCATTCCTTTTAATTCTTCTATGCAACATGACTAATGTGAAAATGTGTTTAATAAGAATGTATGTAGAATCCATATAAGAGACTGCATGTCACAAGAGGGAGGGTGGGAGAAGGAAGAGGGGGAAAATTTGGAAGTGATTGCTGAAACCTGAAAGCAAATAAATTAATTAATAAATAATAATAAATAAATAATGAAATAATGAAATAAATTACTAAATTTGGAGTCATAATAATATTTATTTCAGATATACCAGAACTTTCTCAAATTGCTGTAACATAACTTATTACTAATGATTATATCAGGTGAAAGGATATTACCAAAATGAACCTAGAAATCATTGCTAGATATTACGAAGAGCTGGTAGGAAATTTAAGAACCTGGGGAGATGCAGGTGGTATTTTCTGTTGATTGAAAGCACTGGCTGTGAAAGATAAGTAGATCTGTAAAGTGAACGACTAGTTAAGGAGATTGTGACTGGGAATGGGTTGAAAATTTCTGGACAGACTTAACACAAAAAAATTATGGGCTTTTGGCCATGGATGGAATATGGCTAATAAAAGCTGTTTAAACATATATATATATATGTATATGTATATATATACATATACATATATATATATGTATATGTATATATATACATATATATATATATATATTTGCTAGCAGTATTGTGAATTAAGAGGGTTTTAATACAGGGAAAAGAAGAAAACTGCCTTTGGCATATTTACTAAACCACACACCACTAAAAACACTAGCTACAATATAGAAAAATTAGCATAGAAAGTCAGTAACTCATTGGAAACAAAATCCAAGAGAAGAGTCAGAGATAAAAACCTATTATCTTAGATGTCTATACACAAATGCACAGAGCACAGGTTTAAAAGGCAGCAGGTGGGAGAGAAGACTAAAATCCCAATTCAGGCACATGTATTTGATTACAAAGATTCCACAGAGGCTTAGTAGGATAGATTTCATGATTGGAATGTGACTCTGGAAGAGGATACCTTATTCAAAACTAACGAAATAGATGAACGAGAAATGGTGGGATAGTATTACATATTAAAAAGCTGTACACATGTGAGTAAATCCAGGTACCAAAGGATGATTCATGGCAAAGAACATTTGGGTGAAAAATAACAGTAAAGATATATTCTAGGCATATTTGCATAGCAAATGACCTACGCAGAAGGGGAAAAAAATAGGCCATTTGTAGAAACTACAATGACTTTGATGATGATGTATACAACATAATACATATCTTCAAATGTTTTAAGAGCTACCATTTATAAGAGGGTAGAGTCTAGAGGGCAGAACTCAGAGTAATAAGGCAAAGTTGCAAAGAGGCAGCTATGAGTTTGATAAAAAAGGAAAACATAGATTTAAGAGCTCTCCAAAAGTAAAATGAGCTATTTCGGAAAGATTGCAGATTTTCCGAGTCAAAGTTGGATGACCATTTGACAGAGGACATCATGGAGGTGATTCAAGAATTTCTAAGCCCCTTAAGGAAAGACATTATTTGGTTTTGGCTTTGTATCCCCAGCACTTAGCAGAGTGCCTTCCAGATAACAGATATTTAATCAAGGATTGCTGAATTGTATTTTTGCTCGGGTATGGGTTTAACATGATGACCTCTGAGGTTTCTTTCAATTCTGAGATTCCAGAAAGGTAGCAACATTCAGTAGAAAGAGCACTGGATTTGGAATCAAAGAACCAGAGTTTGAATCCAGGACCCCAGACTGTCACTTAAGCTGAGTCTGTTTATTATCTCTAAAATAAGAGAGGAGATAGACTGGGGGGTGGGAGGGGAATGGGGGGTGGTGTTTATAATCTTAAGGAAGGGTTAGCTTTTTGTTATTTTGAGAGAAAGTAGAGGGTAGATATGGTACATGGGATCATGAGAAGTAAGACATAACTAAATGATTGAACAACAAATAGCTTTGCACTTACTTCAGAGAAAAGGTGATAAGGAAGAATTTAGAAATCCATCTCACCCTTCCCAGGTAAACCTGGGCAAGAGGAACTAATAAAGTGAAGGCAGTGTTTATCAAAAATGTCTCATGGAACCAGCCCAGACTGAGAACAGCACCCTTACCTATGTACCCCCAAAATAAAATTCACATTTATGTTGTGCTTTAATGTATGCAGAGCACTCTCCTCATAAGAACTCTGTGAGGTAGATATATTAAGTATAATTACCTACCCCAATTTTACATATAATGGAGCTAAGTCTCAAAGAGGTTAAATGGCTTATCCAAGGGTCACACAGCTGGTAAGTATCAGAGGCAGGATTTGAATTCAGGTCTCAAGACTCTCAGTCTAGCACTCTATCCTCTACATTGCCTTAGTATCATCCTGTATTATTCTGTATCACAGGTCATTATCTCATTTTACATCCAGACCAGTTTGATTGAATGAATCAGTGTTATGCCAAGTCCAATGAATACAATGGCATTAAAATAACATTATATAATTTGTTCGTATCCTATATCACATACATTTTATAGTGAGAACCCACTGACGGAAAGTGTGCCCAGTAACAATGGGACAGCTAGAAGCTATCATGTGTTCAGAAGAATACAAGTTCCCATGGGCACCTCTTACTACACATTGCATGGCCCATATTTTCTCTACAATTCAACAAATACTTCCTGTATTCTTGATGAAGCAAGCACTCCTCTGATAAAATTTCCAAAATTTCATTCAGACATTCCCAGACTATATGAAGGTAGTCCCAAAACTGCATTAAAGCATTATTAAACATAATAAATCTGCCTCAAATGGGAATTATCCTATGGACATATGTTATCAAAATATTATAATCCCTATTCTATTCCGAATGTACTCTTTTTGGTACTTTTACGCTGAATATCAAAATAAAAGATTATACTTCTCAGCTGCTTTTCAGAATATTGAGTCCATTTCCTTCCTGTCTCATAATCTCATAATAATACCTGTAAGAAGGATGCTTAGCGACATTTCAATAAATTCTCTCTAATAGCATATATAATATGATAGACCAGCAATGTCATTAAAGTGGATACTCCCTCCAAATAAAGATAGTAACCTATGCCTGCTTGCCCGTCCTATGAGTATAGAATGATTTCAGTTCAACCTTTGTTGATTTGATGACTTTGTAGAAAACATCTACCATTATAAATTTTAATTGAATATTTCTTAAAATATCAGTGAATTTGCATTATCAATATAATAGCATTCATTTGCATGATTGCCTGTCTTTATCTAATGATCCTCTTCCCTCTCCCTCTCATCCACATGATCTTTCTTCCTCTTAACTCAGTTACCCTTTTTAAACTGCTCATGACTCAGTGGTAGGAAAGCAGCTGTAGCTGACAGCTGGTGGGCAGTGAAGCAGGTGAACATTAAAAGAAAGAAAAGTCAGCAAAGAAGAGAAGTGACTGGAAAGTTTTCCATACAACCATAGGCAATGCCTCTTTGGGGTATGCAGATGACTCTGGGTCATCAAAGACCATTCCAGCTGAGTGCAAAAACTGGCAGGTAATACCAGGCTGAAACACTTCAAGACAGGCCTGATGACAAAGCCAGCCTTAGTAATTTTGGAGATATTCATCACCAGGTTTGATAAAAACCTAAAAAAAACCTAAAAATTTCTAAATTTTTAGCCTCAAAAGTCTAGGGAACTATCCACTAAGTTGTAGAGAGATTGCAACATACGTTGGGTATCTGTAATAGTAGATGGCACCTATACTGAATCCTTAAAATATTGGTAGATGGCACAGTATATAGAGAGTCAAATCTGGAGTGAGGAAGATCTGAGTTCAAATCTGACCTTAGAGATTTACCAGCTATGTGACCCTGGGCAAGTCACCAAACTTCTCTTTGCCTCAGTTCCCCCCTCTGTAAAATAGAGATCAAATAGCACATATCTCCTAGGGTTGTTGTGAGGACCAAATGAGAAAATAATCATAAAATACCTAGCATATAGTAAGTATATAAATGCTAGCTATTAATAGCCCTTATGTTACCCACCATCCTTTATGATCAATTTTCAATTGAAATACCTGAGAAGTTGCCCAAATTTTAACTCTGACACCATCTTTCACCCTTTCTTCACCTTCAACATCCATATCTAATGAGTTTCAAAAACCCTCATTTAATCCTTCTGTCCCTACTCTGTGGCTACTCATCTATACTTAGCACCACCAATTCTCTCAGTCTATTCTAAACCCTTGGCACCTGGCTTCCAGTTTTAACATTCCATTGAAACTGTTCTCTCCAAGATTAACAATGGTCTCTTAATTGCCAAATCTAACGACCTTGGATTGATCCTCGTCATTCTCAATCATCTTTCTGAAGCCTCTGACACTATGGATCATCTTCCTCTATATAGTTTCTACTCTGGATTTTTGATGACTCTTCTCCTCGTATCAATCTGAATACAATTTACTATTATCAAGAAGAGAGCTACCATCTTCCCTGTTACCCAAGCTAGAAATGTCAATGTTACCCTCAACTCCTTAGTCTCACCTGAGACTATTCAACATTACAAAATCTTATTCTACCTTCACGGTGTTTCTCATACGCCCCCATCCCTCCACTCACACAGCCATCACCCCAGTTCATGTTCTCATGAGCTCTTTCCTGGACTATTGCAATAGCCTTCTTTTCCCATTCCAATCCATCCTTAACTCAGATATCAAAGCAATTTATCTAAATTACAAGTCTGTCCTTCTTACCCTTCTTCTCAAATTCCAATGACTCCTTATTACCTCCAATATCAAATAGAAAGATTTTACAAATAAGTCTCTATCTAACTGGTCTCTTACTAATGGGGTGCTTGGACCCCAATTCCAAAAGCACATTTCTCTCAAAAATCACATTTCTCCCTAACCTCAAAACATTATCCCAGGCAGTTTCTCCCTAATCCAAGAACAGCCTGCCCCAGCAACCACCATTATCACTTTTTCTGATATAGCAGTTAGCTGTACCTATAGAATTTATTAGTTTGAACCAGCTGTGTCCTGGCTGAACTGGATGTGTACTGGGTCATAAGGACATTTACTACTCACTGACCAATCATATGTATCCTAGACTTAGACATACATATACTCCCTTGTATTTTTTGTCCTTTATTCTTGAAGAGGACCATGATATCAAGATGATGACATGACTTGCAGTTGACTTTGATTTGAGTGAGGGAGGGCTATGTAAGGTCACCAATCTCACTTTCATCTCCTGAACCATCTGGGTCCAGTGGTCCAATATTCATCAGGATAACTGGAGATGGCCCAGGATGCAGTGTGAGACCCTGGCCCTTTCACACTAAGGTCCTATGGCATTCTCACTTTGAGTGAAATACACCCATTCAATGAATAGGCCTTCTTTAAGTAGTTGCTCAAGGGATGGTCCCTTTAATGAAAAAAAATCAAACTGGGAGGAGAAGGCCCATAGGATTCCTGGGTAAAAGAGAAACCATTACTATTTACTTATTACATTCACTCTGTGCTAGGTGAGTGGGGACTTGTTGTTCAATCTATAAGCTCCAGAATGAATTGAGTTTAAGCCTTGATCCTTGAGAAAGAAATGCAGCCAGTAAACCCAAAGGAAAAAAAGTAGCTCCTGGCCACAGAGTTCTTCCCCTGCGCAGAACACCAGAGGAGAGGAGAGGGGAGAAGAGGGGAGGGGAGGAGGAGAGCTGCTACTCACTCACAGGTTGTGTTTGTCTATGTTCTCAAAGGGACCATGACATCAAGATGATGACATGACTTCCAGCCAACCTTGATTTGAGTGAAGGAGGGCTGTGCAAGGTCATCAATCTCACTTTCTTCTCCTGAGGATACTCCCTTACATTTATCTTGTCTAACAAGACACTGATGAGAGCAGCCTGGTATTACTTAGTCAGTCCTAACTGTTAGTTGACTTAGTGACATTTCAGGCCTAATACCATACCTCCATGTAGTGCCCCCCCCACCTTGGGCTATTTCCCAATGAACTCGGGGTAAAATACCTGTTCAGTAGATATTAAAAGTACATATTCCTTTAAGAACTAACAACTCCTTAACCACTCCCTAATTCCACCCCAATCATCACACTTAGCCCATGTTATACTATAGAATATCCTATATAAACTTTACCTGTACCCTTCCAAGGTTGCAAGTTCCTTAAGAACTCTTGCCCACTGAAAAACATAATAAATTTCTACCACCTTAACTTCAAGAATGCTTGAGTCTGAAAATTCATTCCAGGCCACCTGCCCTAGTACTCTGGTCTTTGGGAGGTCTCAACCCCCCCACTTCCAACGCTCATCATTACTATCTTTCCAGTGTTGTTATACTTTAATATCCTTCACACGCTACAGTACTCCATCTCTGTGACTTTATGTGGACTGCCTCCTGCCTCCTGTGCCTGAAATGCTCTCCTTCTCACCTTCATTTCTTGCCACCCCTATGACTTTCTCCAGACCCAGTTCAAATCTCACATTGAAAGTACCTTGTTTTTGAGCAGAAAGAGGGCTGGGGTCTGGAGTCAGAAAGACAGGAGCTCAATCCAGCCTCAGACACTCACTAGCTGTGTGACCCTGGGAAGGTCACTTAACCAGGCTGCCTCAGGTTTCTCCGATTGTAAAACAGGAACAATAACAGAACCTACTTCATAGAGTTGTCATGAGGATCAAAGGAGATAATATTTGTAAAGCACTTTGCACAATGCCTGGCACATAGTAGGTACTTAATTAATACTTGTTCCCTCCCCTTTCCAGTCACCCTGTCTTTTCCTCTTAGATTGCCTCTCTGTTTACATTTTTTCTTTTACATATTGAGCTTTTCACCTGTTTTCTCTGCCACTAAAATGTGAGCTCCTCCAGAGCAGGTCTTGTTGCATTTCTTTGTAAGGCCAGTGCTTAACATAATGCCTGGCAATCCCTAATAAATGTCTTTTTAATTGATTGTAAATTCATATTATGTTCATTCTGGAATTCTTCATTTTAGTCAAACTACTCTTCTAGCAAGTTCTCTAAACTCAACAATCCATCTCTGCTTTCAAAACTTTCCACAGTCAAATTTCCTAGAATTCTCTCTCTCCTTAACACCTCTTCTTTGAAGAAAATTAGGATTCTAAACAGAGTTAAGGCGTCAACTCCTATCCCACATCTTTTCTAATCTCCCAGAGTGTAATGTTCTCTCTACTTCCAGAAATTATTTTGCACTTCTTTGTCTGTTACATCTCAATAGAATGTGAACTCTTTGAACTAATAAACTAAAAATCTCATTTTTTTTGCAACTGAAACTACCTAATACAGTGCCTGGCTAATTTAACTGTGACCAAGCAAAGAATCTGCACCTAGGTCAATGAAAATCATAATCATCTAAGACAGTAGATAAATCCTAAATTGTCAGAGGCATCTAGCTTCACATACTCACCTCAGACACTTGACACTCACTGTGTGACCTTGGACAAGTCACTTAACCCCAATTGCCTCCTCCTGGGGCATCTCCAGTCATCCTGATGAATGTCTGGTCACTAGATTCATATGGCTGGAGGAGAGGTGAGGCTGGTGACCTGCACAGCCCTCCCTTACTCAAAACAAAGCCAAGTGCAAGTCATGTCATTATTTCTCTGATGGTATGGATTTCTTCGGCAAAGAAGGATGAACATATGACATGACCAAAATCAGTGACAGTAATTGAACCCTGGTCTTCCTAATTCCTAACTTGTAACTCCCAACCCAGAACCTTATCCAATATGCTAGGCTGCCACTGTGCTTTATATATAGTAGGCACTGACTAAATGTTGCTCAAATTAACTTCACCAAGTCCATTTTCGCTTCCTAAAGTCCTATCTTTCAAGACCTGGCTCAAAAGTCACCTCCCCAAAGAAGCCTTTCCTAACCACATCAGCCAGAAGTGATTATTCTTGGAATTCTCGGATCACTTTGATAGACAGAAACACCTTCTTTATCTCCCATAGTAAATTAAAAACTCCAAAGACAGGGATGCCGTCTTTGTATTCTTCCACAGTGTCTAGGTAGGGTACCTAGGTGGCAGAGTGGATAGAATTCAGGACTTGGGGTCAGGAAGACCTGAGTTTAATCCAGCTTCAGACACTTACTAGCTGTTAGACCCTGGGCAAGTCACAACCCTATTCATCTCAGTTTCCTCATCTGTAAAATGAGCTGGAGAAGGAAATGGCAAACCACTCAAGTATCTTTGCCAAGAAAACCCCAATGGGATCAGGAAGAGTTGGACACAACTAAAAAAAAAAAAAAACAACTGAACAAAATGTAGCGACTAGGAGAGTTCTAGAACATATTAGGCACCCAACCAATGTTTGCTAAATTAGTGAGTTTTACCACAGGCATAAAAAACTATGCAAATACGCAAATTACATGGTCTCCTAATAGATAGTCGCCTTGTAATGACTGATTATTGAAAACAACAAACCATTCAAGCCTGATTTGAACCAGGTTTATGAACCAAATAATATTAGTTAACTAAGGAACAAAATTAAGTAACTTAAGCTAGGAAAACTAATTGCAATTGATATTTGATGAATCATATACCTGCTTACAAATCTGTTCCCATCCTCCAAAAAAAACCTAGTTTTTTTTAGATAGTGGGCCCTCAGTGCAGTTTGCTGACTGACCAAAACAATGAACCAAATCCAGACCTGACCAGAAAATAATATTATACATTTGAAACTGATTCTAAGAGAAAATACAATATGTTTAGCAAACAGAGATGATAGAAAATGGCAACATGACATGTTTCATAAATACAGATTGTAAAAAAGCAATTCAGAGTGTAATGACGTTTCATTTGCAGAACAGAGTTGAATCCAAAACAACAAGAAATAGCGATGTGTGAAATCAAATCATTAGAGGATTAAGCATTTTTCTAGAATTCATATTTGCAAGTGTTCTATAATCATTTTATTAACATTAGCATAAGATGTGTAATGGTGTGTACAAGAGGAGTAACAGTCTTGTTGCTTAGTACTTTCATTAATGACTAAAAAGACAATAAAGAGAAATTTAGTAAAAAGTTATATGCCACACATTTTAAAGAACCAAGTACTGCAAGAGAAGAAAAACAGATGGGGAGGGAGGGCAACCAGGGAGGATAAGAGAGATGCATTTGGAATTGATGCAAAGCACGTACATTCAATGGGAAAAGGCCCTAATGTTTAAAGAGTAGGAATGCAAATTGCAAATAGATAAACTAGAAAGGAGTCTGGAATTCAATAGGGAAACAGAAAGAGCCAATAAAATGTCTGGGCCAAAGGAGAGGAGTCATCAAATTGCTAGAGAGTCTATGATTGTACCTGGCAAGGGCCTGTAATCATTTCTGGCTACCTCATTACCAAAGAAAAGTTCAACAAAAATGCAGGCATAAAGTAAGAGGCAAAGAGCAAGCAGACAAAGATACATGGTCCCACAGGAGACTAAGAGTCGAATGAGAGCAACCGTAGTTCCTATACATAGTTTGGTTAAGCATTGATTAAGAACCCAACCACCTGGTGGATCATGGAGTGTGGTTCAAGTGGTATGTCAAGAAATAATAACAGGAATATAAAAAGGAAGTTCTAAGAAAATTATTAAGATGCTGTCCTGAGCTGATTTGTTATTAGGCAAATAAGAAACTGCTCTCAGAAAGAAAAGTGAGTACACTTATTGCTAAAGATACACAAGATGGAAAAGTACTACATATTTGATGGCATGTAATTGGCTCAGGACTTTTACTTGAGAAAGGTTTTAGGGCTTGACTTTTAAAGAAACACTGCTTTTTACTCACATTCGGTAGTCTTCCCTGGGTACAAACGTGTTAAGATTGTGCGGCCCATTTACCCACAGTGTCTGTGATAGGCAGATTCCTTGGATTCAGCATCCAGGGAGCACTTTTAGTCCTCAGATTTCTGGATGTACGCTCCTTGGGCTTTTTCCAAAGCTCTTGGCTCTTAGGATTTCCTCCTTGAGTTTACTTTCACTTCCCTAGAGATCTCCAGGGTTTGAGGTCTAGAGCAAAATAAACAAACACTTCTCCTGCTTGCTCTCTCTCAGGACCAGGAGAGCCTTACTTGAGTTTCTGCTGGTTCAAGCTAGGGATAAGCAATGACAATTCAGATGAACTGGGCTGATTCTTTATCTTCTCTCTTCCCAAGGTGGCACAACATAATTAATTAGGCAACCTTCTATAGACCTTGCCCTTAAAGAGGCAGTGTCTTATTACCTACTCATCCTATACATACAACTCGACCCCAAGGAACAGCAATGACAAGTAAATATTCATCATTTAGTATTAAACCAGTTAAAACCAGAAAAGCAAAATAAACAATGAAATTCTACTAGGATTATATAATAACCATCCCCTATGGCTATAAAATAGGGCAGCTAGGTGCAGCAATGGATAGAGCTCAGGGTCTTGAGTACTAAAGGTGTGAGTTTAAATCTGGCTTCAAACATTTATTAGCTGTGTGACCCTGGTCAAGTCATTTAACCCCGTTTGCCTCAGTTTCCTCATCTCTAACATGAGCTGGAGAAGGAAATGACAAACCACTTCAGTATCATTGCCAAGAAAATCCCAAATGGAGTCATGAAAAGTCAGATACACCTGAACAAAAACACATTAAGATATTTACGGTTGTTTTTTTTTCCTCCACAATCACTCTATTCCATCTTGTAAGAGGAAACTGCAGTGTAGTGACAAGAACTCCAGAGAGGGAATCAAAAGCCATGTGTCCAAGCCTTAGCTCTGCTATTTAGCTTCGGCAAAACCTTAAACAAGTCACTTATACTGGATTTTTTGGCTCATTTCACTCTACATCTGCTGCTCTGCCTGGTTTAAACTCCACACAACAAGATGCCCTTCCCAGGTTAAGCTCATCACCTCTAATCTCATCACCAGGCTGCTAACAAGTCTTGACTGACACCACCACCCTCAGCTGCCTCTCCCGCCTGATTGGAGGACTGGAAGGCGGAGTAACCAACTCCTCCCAATGCCTTCCTTTATACAGAGGGTAGAAACTAGACTTTTTGGCCCTCTCCATTTTACTTACTTTTCTGTGTTTTCTTTCTCTGTTGGACTTTAAGTTCCTTGAGGGCAGGGGCTGCCTTTTTTTTATTACCGTCATTATTAACTGTAACCTCAGCTCTTAATATAGCGCCTGGCATAGAGTAGGCACTTAATACATGTTTATTGCATTGAATTGGACTTGGGCTCTATTAGTTTCAATTTCTGCTTCAGTAAAATGAAGCTGTTGAACAAAATGATCTCTAACGTCCCTTTCATCTCAATTTTCTATGCTTCTAAACACAGTTCCTGGTTTTCTCACCTTAAAATGAAACATTGATGGCTATTCCCCTTTATCTTTTCCTGTTTTTATTTCCTTTGTTATCTGATCTACCAATTTCCATTTCTAAATTCTAGTATATGGGTATAGTCAAAAAAGAATATCCTTTTGCTTCAGTTTTCAAAATAATTTGATTTTAAATATATATATGTATATGCATGCAATTCATATTTTATTATTGGAAACCACAGGCTATTCTGTTTAAACATGTGGGTTTGTTTTTGTTTTTTTTTTAAGTTAAAACCTGTGGAAAGGAATATGGTTCTTTTTAGTAAGGGAAGTCTTTATTGTAAGCCAAACTCTAAAAATTTCCATTGAGTTAATGGTTAAGTTAAGCTTCATTAGAAAACTTAAACACTGTCTGCAAATAAGCAGTAATAACAAAGGCTCTAGCTTCAAAGGGAAAATCAATAAATTAATACTTCAATATTTTAATAGACCTCTGCTCTTACCTATGTATCACTTCCATTTCCAATCATCTAAATCTTCTGAGCAATTCTTACGCTTAAACTCCTATTTATCTTCCATCTAGATCATCCCAACACCTTAGAGGCATTCTTTTAGACCTTTTAACATTTTGTGGATACCAGTGTAGCACTCCATCATCAAACAATTCTTTCTTGCTCTCCTGTATGACCTGTCCACCCCTTTCTACCAATATACATCTCCCTGGTGACATATTTTATTCTACTTCTTACACACAAATCATGTGTGGCAACATGCTTACATCCAACTTGAATGCATCCATTGCCCTTTGCCTCATCCACAAACCTGATTCCTTGGAGATTATGGAACTGCATGAACTGTGGTCATTTGTATTCCAAGGAGAATATCTGTGTTAAAAGAATGTGGTCATAGTTGATGGTGATGGTGTTATCAGCCTTGCATCATTACAGATGTTGCACAACTTCACAAGTGCAATCCTACAACTATCCGCCTATTCTTTTTCAAATTCAGCATCAGAGTTATAATGGTGAGCAAGGACATAAAAATGTGGAGTAAGAAAGACTGCACGCTTGCTCTTATCAACACTGATTAACTTTCTGCCTTCTCTTTTATAGACTTCAGGTATTACTGAAGAACCTTCTGTATGGAAATATAACTATGTACTCAAGATAAAAATACAAACTTCAAACTTTGGCATCCGAAGCTCTTCATAATCTAATTCCAACACACTTAATCGGTTTTATTTTACACTCTTTTCTTCCAGGTATGACTCAGCTTTCCAGCCAAACTGGACTTTCTATCCTTCATTCTAGGTCTGCTTTCTCTGTCTCTGTGCCTTGCAAATCCCGTTCCAAAACTCTGGAATAGACTTGTTCTCCCCCAGCCTTTCACACCATCCATTTCAGTCTGTTGAAGTCCTGCAGGCCAAAGTGAAAAGCTGTTTCCTCCACAAAGCCGTCTTTGCCCTCCTCCAGGTGAAAATGATCTCACCTCAAATTTCTTATGGTACTTTCTCTGTATGCCTCCTTTGGTAATCATTTCATTTCCCAGTCTTTAGCACTGTCTCACATAGAAAAAGTGCTTAATAACTATCTGCTGAATTGAATTAAATAAGCAGTAAATCTTTTTGCCTCAGTTGAAGGAGTACCATATTTTTTTAAATTCCCCCAATCCCAGAACAATTATCATGATGCTGACAGTGAGGATAATCTTGGTAATTACTTTACATATGTAGAACATGACCATTTATGGAATCTATTCTTCTATTTCAAAATTACAAAATCTCAGATTTGGAAAGAAGCTTAGAGACCCAAAATGAATGAAGATTTCCTTCCATGACATCTCCAACAAGAGGTCTTCTAACCTTACCTAAAGATCTCCGGAGAAAAGGGTACCCATTACCTTCTAAGACAGCCCATTTTACTTTGGTTAAATCTTAATTGCTAAAAAAGTGTTGTTTTTTTTCTTCTGTTGCTCCTAAATCTGCCCATCTGTACCTTCCACTCATTGTGTCTAGTTCTGCTTTCTATCTTCCACTTAACAGCTCTTCAAATACTTAAAGACAGAAATTAGGCCTTCTTATGTCTTCTCTTCTCCAGGCTAATCCTCATATGGACATATTTTTGAGGCATTTGTATCATCCTGTGGCCTCTGGATCTTCTCCAGATTGTCAATGTCCCTCTTAAGGCATGGTACCTGGAACAGAACCTAATATTTCAGATGGGATCGAACAAGGAATGGTGCAGAAGCAGTACCATAGTATTCATTGTTAATGCTACATTCAATGAAGCCTAAGATCATAATAGTTATTTTATCTGCATATCATGCTACTGACTCATATGTAGTATTTTACATTAGCCACTATTAAATTTCACTTTATCATATTTGGTCCATTATTCTAACAATTGTAGATATCTTTTTTATTCCTGTCATCGAGTTAAATAATGTATTAACTATCTCTCTCTCAGCTTTGAATCACATGTCAATCTGACAAGTATAATGCACACCCCCACCCAAGTCGTTCACAAAACTCGTTGTCACCACAGGCCAAGGATAGGTCACCAGAGCATTTCTTCCATATTTACATCAAACCATTAAAAATGACAGGATCTAAAAATACATCCCATTCTGAACCTACCTAACTAGAGTTTCACTTTCTCCATTTCATTCACAAAGATCACATGAGAGTTTCTGTCAAATGCTTTGCTAAAATTGAAGTAGAACCATGTCTATGACATTCCTCTGATCTACCATTCTTGAAACCTTGTCCTCTTCTCCAAAAAAAATTATAAAGGGATATGACATGGTTTTCCTTAGTGCTTCTTAGTTATTTCTATTTCTACTTTTTATATATTTACAAATCATATATTCTATAATTTTTCCAGGACTTGAAGTTAAGCTCATTGGTCTATAGTGTTCACTCTTTTCTTCCCTCTAAAAAAATAAAGGCAACACATTGCCTTTATTAATTCTTGTGGCATTTCTGTTAGTCTGTAAAATCATTCAAAGATGACTGCCAATAGCTCAGCAGTCACATATTAGAGTACTTTAAGAACCCTAGGATGTAATGCATCTGAGCCAAGTGAGTTGAACTTGCTGAGAGAAGCTAGAGCCTCTCATCATCTGATCCCTTTTCTGTATTTCCAGTCTCTATTAACCATGTTTGTTCTATACTTTGCAGTTCAAAACTGACTCTCCTTGGTAGAGATGAAAAAAGCAAAATAGTCATAACTAATATTCATATAACACTTTAAGTTTTGCAAAGCATTTTGCATATGTTATCTCATTTTATTCTCAGAAGAAACCCTTGAAGGTAAGTGCTGCATCTTACAGATAAGGAAACTGATGTGAGAAAACTTAAGCAACTCAGGGTCACACAAATAGTAAATATCTAAGGCAGAATTTGAACTGAAGTCTTCCTGATTGCAGGTGTAGAGTGCTATCCAATACTCCAAGCTACCTTTCTAAGAACTGAATTGTTCGATGTTCTTAACATCATTATTTATCATCACCTCATTGATCTTGAGGCAGTTGTCTGATTCCTTCTTCGATCTTTTTCTCAAAAGATCATTTTTAAAGCTTTTTTGTTGTTGTTGTCCTTTATATCCATCACTTGCCTCAGTTCATTCTAAACCTAAGCACTCTGAACACTATTCTTACAGGACCAGGACTTTGAAGCATATGTACTCATCTTTTATTACCTAATCTTGCTTCTATCTTTAATAATGTCTTTTTGAAATCTAGTTGATCAATGAGTCCCCGATGCATCCATATTGATTTCTTTGGATAGCTCCTTCCTTTCCTCCTCACTAAAACTATTCTGGTTCGCATATTCAGAATTTCATTCTTTATCAATTCACATGCCTTTTGGACTAAATTAAGATCACAATGTACTTGTTGAAATTTGTTCTACCCAAATCTACCATCCCATTTGAAACTCAAATCAACTTTATATGATAGGCAAGTTAAATATGATTTCCATTTTACAGGTGAAGAATTAAGGCCAGACTGATTAATTGATTTTCCCAATGTTATGTAGAAAGTGGAGCTGACTTCTACAGATCCTTTAAGGTAAACTGTGTGTCTTATTTATCTTTTTTATCTCCCCTGTTGCCAAGTACAATGTTTTATGTACAGTAACTATTTTATAAATATTTGTTGAATTTGGGTATGTTATGGAAGAAATAAACTTCTGTAGATTGACCTGGAAACATAAGTACTATTTATAACCTGGATTCTCTCGGGGACTGGGGAAATATTTTCTAATTTTCAAACAACTCACTTTCAAGGGAACTCTTGGAGCATTGTCCATTCATGATATGGGAATTACCTTAGTGATTTAGGGGCTAGAGGCTAGACACTTAGGGAAAGCTCCTTTCAGATAAGTTCTACACCGAATATTTGTTCTCAGAATTGAACATAATAGTCATCACATGGTCTAAACTGGACAGAATACAGTGGGACTATTACTTCTGTATTTCTGAGCACTGTGTCCCTTTTAATTAAGCCTAAGATGACATTTGTGTTTCTGTTTGTGTTTTTGTTTTTGATGTCATATCACACTTTTGAAGTATTTTAAGGACTGTAGTCCAGACTTTTGCCAGACAGTGGTTATTGAGTCACTCTTCTCCATCTTGCACTTAGCAATTTGATTTTACAAATCAAAATATGCAATTTTGCATTTATCCCTATTACATTTTATCTCTTTAAATTGGATTCAATATTCTAGTCTGTCAGGATCTTTTCAAATACCTCTTCTGTCCTCTTGTGTGTTTGTTATCCCTTCTAGCTAAGTATAATCTGAAACTTTTATAAACCATCTATAGTTTTATCCAAATCATTAAAAAAATATAATAAACAATATAGGATCCCTGGAAGAGGTTCTAGTGGAGTCTTCTTTCCAACTTGACATCAAAGCTTTCATGAGTCAACTAATTCCGTCAACATTTTCCCCACTCCACCCATCCATTTGGACCATTGAGTACTGGAGGATAGAGACATACTGAAGTGGTGCAGCATCCTTTTCCTCAAAGTTCCAGTCTCCCTCCTACTCAAATCCAACCTCTCCCTTTCTAATGGTTTCTGGCTATACAGTAGTCATGGATACTTGTCTGACAAACTGCAATACCCTAAGAATCACTTGGCCTTACTACTAACCCTGAAGATAAATGTTGCTATATGTGTTGCCTGGAGAAGGCTAGGAAGAAAGAAATCATCTACTTCTTTGACTAAGTGACATTGCCATTTCTAAAAACTAGGCTTTGTCATAAACTCGAAAACTAGAAATTGTTGGTATAATCATTTTATATTGAAGGAAATTTATCATTTTACAAACTTCTATGGTATATACCTAGACTCCTAGAGCTTAAGAAGGGAAAAAATATGATACTACACAAAGGAACTTAGAAGTTCTCAGTGTTCTTTGTGGAGAATTTAACCAGGATGAGGATGAATAATAACAAGGAAACTCAAGTATCTTGGGGACAAAGAGAAAAAATAATTGGCTTTTTATCTTCTTAAAATTTCTCCTGTTGGAATTCTCCTGCCAAATGACTGACTATAGGCCCAGTCTCAACCTCATCAAATAACTGTGAGACTGAAATGATGAATCACAGAACAAACTGAATAGGCTGTCAATTTTCCAACCCTTATAAGTTTAGAAAACAGAGGAGCAATATCATGGGGCCAGTAACTCCAGAATTTACTTTGAAATCTAAATGCAGAATGATACATGTGGCTCTGTAACAACTTAGCCAGGTATTACAGAGAGTGAACTCAGGGTTGAATTAATCCAAGGGACTAAAATATCTGTAGTAGTCCATTTTAATTCACATAACACAATATTTAGTTCCTTTCTTTTAATTTTCATAAGGTTCAGAGAACCAAATATATAATCCTAAAGAACATAAGCATATCTTCAGAAAAGTCCACATAAGCTCTCCAAAAAAATAGTAATCTAAATGTTTTAGGTTAAAAAGACCTATGATTTCATTCAAGCATCCATTAGTAACCTCCCATTTGCAGTGCACTGTGCTTGATTCTGAGGGAGATACAAGTATTTAAATAAGGTTATGGTATAATATGGTATAATAGGTACAAAAACAGGTATATTCACAACATAATCTACATTATTACATGATAAAAAGCTTGAGGAAGGTGAAAAACACAAAGTGCTATGTGAGGGCATGTGAGAAGATCTTAATGTTCTCTGAGTTAGCTTTTAAGATTAAACATAATAAGAAAAGGATGAAGGCCATTCCAGATGTGAGGAAAGTGCTCAGAGAGACATAAAAATGGAAATATGTAGAGCTCTTCAGAGGATAAGAAGTAATCAACTTGACCAATATGTAGAAAATGTCAAGGTAAGAAAAATTAAATAAAACTTGAAAGATGAAGTGACATCTTCATCTTGAAGTTAGTCTTGAATTCCAAGTTTTGTACTTTACTTGATAGGCAATAGGGAGTCATTCATGTCTAATTCAGCAATATTTGAAAGCATCTATGGCCAAAAACTTTTTCATCCCATGGCCAACCTAGCAATAAGTTTCTCCAACCTTAGTGATAGGAGTCCTGAGAAAAGAGATATACAATCCATCACCAAACTGGTACTCAGTCCTTACAGATTAGTAATTTATGCCAGAATTTATACTCTACCCACATAGACTTTAAAAATGCTTTGTCACTCTCATGTCACTGTGAGATCTGAGACTGTAGAAGAGTTTTGTGAGTCAGTAGGACTGTAGTGGTGTTCTGGAATCAGTCAGGATTTTAGAACTAAAAAGATTCTTTAAGGATTATCTAGCTCCATTTTCTATTTCATTTTTGAGGAAAATAAGGTTCAGAGAAATGCAGTGATTTCTATATCTTTATTCTAACATTCATAATAACAGTATAATATTATGGGATATCATATATGATGTACTACTATATATACTTTTGTATACATTATATGTATAAGATATCTTAACTGCTAAATACAATGGCCTTTTCTTCAGTCCTCATCCTCCTTGGCTTCCATCTGTCCATCAGATATCTCCACCTGAAAGCTCCATGAACATCTCAAAATCAGCATGTTTAAAACAACTTCTCTTCCCCTAACTCTGCTCCTCCTCCAAACCTCCCCATTTCTACCAAGGCACTGCCATTTATTATTATATACATCATATTGCATATTAATTATATTATTAGGAAAAAATAACTGGCATTTATGGAGCTCTTTGAGTTTTGCAAAGTATTTTACATATATAATTTTATTTAATCTTTACAGCTCTGCTAATTAGGTACCATTATTAACATCTCCATATTTCAAGTAAGGAAATGAAGATTCATTTTAAGTGACTTACTCAGGATTACTTTGTTAATAAGCATCTGAGGCAGAACTCAAACCCAGCTCTTCTTGATTCCATGGCTCATACTTCATTCATCAAGTCGAAATTTGTGTTATAGCATAATAATAACAGCTCACTTTTATAAAATGCTCACTATGGGCCAGGCACTGTGCTAAGTACTTTATAGTTATTATCACTTCTGATCTACACAGTAACTCTAGGAGGCAAGTACTATAAATTATTCCCACATTACAGGAAACCAAGGCAAAGAGAGGTTAAGTGACTTGCTTAACTAGCAAGATCTGAGACCAGATTTGAACTTAAGTCTTCCTGATTCCTGGTCCATCACTCTATCCACTGCACTACCTACCTACCTGAAATAACCAGTCTTCAAGTCATAAAGACCTAGGTTTAAATTCAGTCTTTGCCACATAATGACTATGTGATCATAGGAAAATTATATAACCTCTCAGTACTCAAGGACACTGACAATATGAGCTATAGAAAATTTGTTGATGTGTATTAATGGAAGAATTTTCCACATTGGGAATTCTCCTATCCTGATAAAATCACCAGTGCAGACTATTCCTCCACCCCCCCCCAAAATCTGATATTTAATTATCACATCATAATGAAGTCTTTGCTTATGCCTAATCCAAATTTCTCTTGCTGCCATTTAATCCCATACTGCCTTCATTTTCTGTCCTAATAAAAGGAAAACTATGAAAGCTTACATTAGCACCATAAGTTATATTAACATTTATGAGAATACATTTTACCTGATTATTTGATTTCTAACAGTTCTTTGGAACAACCTAAATGCTTAAGATATACTTTCTTCCTGATGCTGGAAAAAAAAGTTAATTTTTAATCAATATTACAGTACAAATGTAATGTGTTATTTCAACACATTATGTAATTTTCAGTATTGCAAATTGCTATTAAAAAATTCAGTGCAGAAATGTTCTCTGGGTAATATGGAATTTGTCTTTTCTTATATCACCAGTGTTTTGTGCAGTGCTCAACACATGATAGGTGCTTAATAGATGTTTCCATCACTAGAATCATGGATCTATAGTCATAAAACACATAGGAACTGTTGCAGGTGTATGACCATAGATAAATCCCTCTTTGTTTTCAGTCTTTATCAATAAAAAATGACTGTCATTTATGTGTGTGATATGGAATACTACAGATGTTATTAACTCCATCTTTCAAATGGGCCAAAGACTGAGAGACAATGACATGTCTAGCAATTCAGAGCTAGTAAGAATAAGAGGGAATATCTGAATCTAGATCTCACTTTACTGCAACTCTAGTGCTAGCAAGTATTCTACTAATACCATGGTGTCTCCTTGACAGCTCTTTGAGAGAAAGTCATATATTAACTATATTCCATTTGACTTGTACTCATTTTAGAATCAGTTTATTTCCTCTTTCTGGGTCTCAATCCCTGGCCTAAAAAATGAAGGAATTTATGGAATCTCAAGGTCACAGCACCACAGGTCACAGAGATGGAAGAGAAATCAAAGGTGATTTAGTCTAAACAATCTCTGAACAGAAGGCCATGTGATATAATGAAAAATGCACTTCTAGCAGAAATAAAATCTTACTCAAACAAGTTACCTGGGTTTTCCCTTGAAAACAATGAAATTGTGTTCAAGACTTAATTGGTCCTGAGAACTAATACTTGAAGAATTGACAAAGCTTCCTGGCTACACATCTGGCTGCCTACCTAGCTGCCTACCTGGCTACCAGAGTGTAAAGAGTTGGGGACTCCTTAGGCTTAACATCAACTGCTAAATAAATGGGTACAACATGTTGCAGAGAGGCCAAGGCCATCCACTACATCCCAAGCCATTGTTGACATTTATCTGGACTTCAATGACTGGAGGACAGAGTTAGACTTATGATGCTGAGCAACTTTCTCCCACTGAAATCCAATTCAACTTCATAATGTCACTGGTCCTCTAGGATAAACAATAATGACAACCATTGTGACAAATGCAAGGGTCAAGAAGTTGCAACTGTATCCTTGTTGAATATGCTATTGCTAAGCAAACTTTTTTTGCCACATATAAAATGGTCTATCCATGTCTCATTCCATTTCATCCCAACCGTGAATTAACAGATGAGCTTGAATTAAATCTTGTCCAGAACAGCACTGGATTTGAGGTCAGAAGACTTAGGTTTAAGTCTAGTTAGTACCCTTTGACTCTGAATGAATCCCTTCCCCCCAGTCCTTCCCCCAACCACCATTTCCTCATCTGCAATATGAGGGTGTCAAACGAGTTGATTTATATGATCCCTTCCAACTCCTAATGCTATGATCCCCCTGCAATATTTCTGATAAATTTTCATCCAACCTCTACTTAAATACCTATAGTAACAGGGAACTCACTGTCTACCAAGGAATGCTATTTTATTTTTAGATAGCTCTAATTGTTAATGAAGTTTTCCTTACAGTGAGGTGAAATTTCTCTCTGCTATTTATATTCATTTCTCTTAGATGTGACCTCTGGATTAAGTAAAACAAGTTTAATCTCTCTTTCACATGGTAACTCTTCTAATACTGAAGACCATCATTAATACCTGCCCAAATCTTATCTCCTCAGTTTCTTCATCTAATCTCTATATGGCATAGTCTCCAGTCCCCTCATGACCCTTGTTGCCCTTCTCCAGATAAAATCCAGTTTGTTGATGAATGTCCTTCCTAAAATATGATACCCCAAAATATAATAATAACTAGCATTTATGTGGCACTCCTAAGTGCTAGAGCTCTGTAAATATTATCTCAATAAATATATAATCAACAACAACCCTGGGAGGTGCTAATATGATCCCCATTTTATAGATGAGGAAATGGAAGCAAAAGTTAAATAACTTGGCCATGGTCACACAGCTAGTGAGTATCTGAAGCTAGATTTGAATTCAGGACTTCCCAACTCTAGACACAGTTATAAATCCACTGTGCCACATAGCTGCCTCCTGGTCTGACCAACACACAAGGAAGAGGGAAGATAGCATTTACTTCACAGAATTCTTATAAAAGCAAATTAGATGACATAGTACTTTGCAAATTTTAAAGCACCATATAAATTCTAGACATTGTTATCATTTTTTGTTCTTCTCTTTAATTTTCTTAATATATTCTGAGATCACAACTTTTTGGGTTGCTATGTCACACTGTTGATTCATATTGTACTTACAATATTGTACCCTATAACTTCATGACACCAGCATCCCTATACTTGGGTAGTAATTTTTAACCAACGTGAAATTTCATTTTGTTTGATTCTATATATTGTTCTAGTCTACAGAGATGTCTTTCAATTCTGATTCATTTATACTACATATTAGCCAAACCCTCAGTTTCATGTCATCAACAAATATAAATAGCATTCTCTATCTATGTTAACAGTTATAAAATAACCCTTTTCCACTCAATTATTCTTTTGAAATCCTTAAAATTCAGTATAGATTCTAAAGCATTGCTGAGGTTTGAATATTGATCCTAGATTCACTTTAATCCAAAACTATGTGTCTGAAATAGATAATCCCAAGGCTCCATGAGCAAACTCAAGATTTTTGTGGATTTGGAAGCCAGAAACTTAAACTATGGTTATTTGTGTGGACCCCACTCAACAGAGTCCACAAAATTTGCGCACTTAGGGAAGGGGAAACCCAATAGAAGTTATAGACTCTTTGATACACTGTTCTAGTCAACCTCCTAATCATCTTCCCAAACATGATTTTCAAATTCCATCTCTTTCTCTTGTGTCTAGAGGTCCACTCAATTCAACCCAATTCAACAAACATTTATTAAACACTTATCCTCATACCTTTCAAAGCTTAGTTAAAGTCATAGCTCCTCCACAATTTATCCAACTACTTCTATCCATAGTGAACTCTCCCTTCCTTAGATTCCTGCTGCACTTATAAGTCACTTGATCATATGGTCTTCCAAAGGTATTAATACTGTATTCCCAGTTAGACTGGAAACCCCATGAAGGAAGGAATTACTGTGCTATCAAAAAAAAATTATAGCATCTTAGAGTTAGAGGAAAAAAATTAGAAAATCTTTAGAAATCATATAATCTACTTAAAGCATGAAGCTCTGAGAAAAGGTCATCTAGCATCTGTTCAAAGTTCCTCAATGAATGATGAGGTGCTCAGAAAACTCTAATTATTAGGAAGTATTTCCTATTATTGAACAAAAACTTGATTCTCTATGCCAGAGGTGAGGAAGCTGCAGCCTCAAGGCCATATGTGGCCCTCTAGGGGTCCTCAAGTGAGACCCTTTAACTGAACCCAAACTTCACAGAACAAATAAAAGGATCCTTTTATGAAGGGCCGCATGTGGCCTTGAGGCCACAGGTTTCCCACCCCTGCTCTATAACTTCCACCTATTGATCCTAGCTCTTTCTTAGATAGACAATCAGAATAAATTTAATCCCTCTTTGATGTAACAAAACTCCAAATTTTTAAAAACACCTTTTGGTTTCTATTATCTCCTTTGGTCTTGAAAAACATTCCCAGTTATTTCCATCTAAACTTGCACCTTCCCCAGATACAGACCAGGATCTCTTTGCCTCCTTGCCTCCTCCCATCTGATCCCCCTATGCAGCATGGTACATGACACATAACTATTAAATATTCTTTGGATTAGTTGATTGCAATATCAAAGTATATTAGAATAGAAAGACACAATTTAGACTCAATCTACTATGTTCCCAGAAGAGTGGCAATGGGGAAATATTTATAGCTTTGACTCAGACAGAAATGAGAATCCTGCTCTTCACCTGAGTTAAGAGCTCAACCAATTGGCTTGATCTGAATCTTGGCAGATCTCTTGAGAAAAGAAAGAAGACTGAACTTGGAACTGAAACTGAGCCCTAGGAAAACCTAAGGCTCAAATCCCAGCTTTGTGACTTATCTATGTAAATCTTGGGAAATGGATTTTACCTCTCTGAGTCTCATTTTTTTCCATCTGTAAAAAGATAATATTCATGTTTTCTATCTCACCAGAGTGCTGTGGGGAATCAAATTACATAAAATATGTAAAATTACTTTGCAAACTAGGAAACACTATAGAGCAATAAGGGAATATAAAAGAATTCCTCACTGCGGCCACTTTTGAAAACTGTGCTCTCTCCCAATTTGGAAATCATAGCCCAGCACTGCTGTCCACAGAGGCTTCTAACCTATACTGCAATATGATTCAATTGAACATAAAGTAAGTACTTTTGCGACATGGAAAGTGAAGTTTCTGACATTTTAAAAATGCACATTTACAAAAACTCACTTTTCTCTTATAGTTTCTCATTTCTTTATACTGTTCCCTAGTTGTTTGCCTACCTAGTCTATTCCTGGCTCCAGTTTTGGTCATTGCTAGTGATCCAGCAAGGTCAGCTGCTATCTTGCACAATCCTTCTAGAAAATGGATCTACCAATATGCATCAATGGTCTTTACAAAAGTCAGTGACTTTACACTGGAGAACCAAGCTATTTATCATAATATAATTCTGAGGCAAAGGACAGTATGTCTTCCATGCACAATCCTAGATGACAAGAAAAATACACCTTGCAGTTGAAAATGTATCCTTTTGCAAAGAACAGAAAAAACAACAAAGATTTCCCTACTCCATTCTGAAATGATAATTTATACACAAAAGAAAAATATAAAATATGTATTAGAACCAAGTAGATAAAAAAAAGTTTAGGGAAAAAAATGCAAATGAATTTAGTAAAGCTTAGCCTAATAAAAACTATGGTTTTAGGAATTGGAGACCTCTTGCTTTGTAATCATAGATCTTTGCACATCTACCTATGTCTGAAATTTCATTGAAAACCATTTTTAAAATCAAAGAAAGATTGCCTTGGAAGCTTTTAATGAATAGCATTAAGTTTCAAGATGATGAGATTTGAGCTAATTTAAACAACTGGAAATTCTTATTTATCTGGAAACTTTCAATATTAAAGCAAATTCAACTTTTTTGAAAGATATCGTGGAAGAAACCAAACCCAGTGGTATTCTAGGTACCATCTCACTAATTGCCATGTATCCAAGCAATTCAGTCACTCATTAAATAGCTCTCTGCTCATCCAGGTCTCAGACCCTGGCCTACTTAGTAGAGTCCTATATCATGTACTGAACCCGTGTCAGTTACAGGATGTAAAGCAAAAGAGCCCTATGCATCTGATATTCCGAGTGTTTGTTTAATAAATGAGCAAATGAATGAATGAAAGAACTAATATGGTCTAATTCTATCTAATTTTTAGAAAATGTTCTTCCTGGTGGATTTGCCACATTGAGGTATCAATGTATAGCAAAGATTCAGTTAATAGGACCTCATACCAAAGCACAAGTGCTACACCCTAATTGATCTCAATTGAACCTTATGTAGCTGTGAACAGTCAAATAAAATAACTAGCTATTATCAAATACCTCTGAAACAACTTAAATCCAAAGACGAATTGTTAGAGAATAGGGAAGCTTACTGGAATCCATCAGCTAGACAATCATCAAATTATTTATTAAGTACTTACAATATGCCAAGAATTGTGCTGAGTGCTGGGGCTATAAAGACAAAAATACAGTCACTGCCCTCCAGGCACATTCTAATGAGAAAGACAACATAAAGCTAACTATGTACATATACAATTTAAATAGAAGGTAGCACCAGAGAAAAGGCATTCTTTGGGAATTAGGGAATGAAAAAGGTCTCTTGAAGATGGTGGGATTTGAGCTGAGTCTTGAAGGAAGACAGGCAAGTCAGGAGGTAAAGGTGAGGAGGACGAAGAGCATTCCTCCTCTCTCTATAAGACAGAAAGGGAGACAGGGAGACAGGGAGAGGGAGAGAGGTGGTCAGATCTGAATTTTGGAAAATAATTTTGGCAGTTGAGTGGAAGACTTAAAACAGGGATATTAATCCGAAGGCTATTCGATAATTTCATCATGATGCAATCAAGGCCTATAATACAGTGATAACCATATATATGGAGTGAAGGTTTTACAAATATATAATCATATATATATATATATGTATATATATATAATTCTTGGAGATTATGGAGACTTGGAGTGATACTTCTAGAAAATTATGATTCTGTTAAAATAAGTCCTTAATAAATTTCAAATTACACTGCGACACTATGGAAATTGTACTAGATTGAAAGTTGAAAGACCTGAGTTCTAGTCTAGACTCCATATTAATTGTCAGTGTACCTTTGATAAAAGCCATTTATTTACATTCTCTAAGCCTGAGCTTCCTTATCTGAAAAATGAAGCAATTGTAGAATATGGTCTCAGAAAATCCCTTCCTGTTTTAACATTCTATGATGCTTCTACCTTGTTTTAAAAACTTAAATACAAAAATAATATAGAACAAACAAAATATATGCATATTTCTAAGTACCAGCTAATTACTTTATTCACTAAGCTTAAGCAATTATGATTTATTGTTTATTTAAATTATGTTTTTCCTTCTTTTTGTCTTCAGAAAAATATTAACCTGAATTCTATATGATGCCATTTACAGAGCTTTGCTAGCTTGACACTTGCATGATATAAAACAGTGCATCAAAACCTGATATTTAGAGTTTCAAATGGAGATGTTAACTGTCTTTATAATCTTCCATTTCTCTTTGGAAGTTATCTCCACCTTTATATCTTTTTGTATAGATAGATCTCTCTCTTTTCTTTCTTCTACCAAAAGTCTTGAAACACTTTTTCTCAGAAAAAAGCAGAAAAAAAGAAGCCTCTAACAGGAGAGTTAGCTGTTCAGTAGTTTCAGTTGTATTTAACTCTTTGGGGACCCCGTTTAGTGTTTTTGTGGCAATGATACTGAAGTGGTCTGCCATTTCCTTCACCAGTTCATTTTACAGATAAGGGACTGAGGGAAACAGGGGTAAGTGACTTGCCCAGGGTCTCACAGCTAGTAAGTGTCTAAGGTTGGATTTGGACTCAAGAAGATGTCAGGAAGTGTTCTATCTTCTACACCACCTCAGTGCCCTGGAGGGCTAGAGGAGAGAGTCTTCCCAAAATCTCCCTTATAGAAGGCTAGAGTTTTCCAGCTAACCATTATTTCCCATTAGCTGATCTGCTTGGTTTAAACTCCACAAGCATGCCCTTGTACCAGGTACCCTCTGACATACCCCACTCCATTTTTTATCTACCTTTTGTATATTGTCTTCCTCACTTAGACTGTAAACTCCTTGAGAACAGATTGTCTGTTTATATCCCCAGAGCTAAACTCAGTGCCTGACACAGAGCAGATACTTAATAAATATTTATTGACTATGACTATAACTTAAAAGAAAAGCTATTTTAATATGTAGGATGTCTCTATAGGTGTTTGTGAATGAAATCCCAATTCTCTTGTAACCTATATTCTGTTCTGAATATGGTAGATGCTCTGCAGAAATCTGTCTAATTAAGTGCTAGGATTTAGGAAATTTGGAGAGGAGATTTAAAGACAAAGAAGCCTACCCCAGGTGTAATTTATTGTACCACATAGGGCAACACCTAATCCATCTACACAAAAAGTGGTGCTGGTCTACTCTCTAAGTTCAAGTTGTAGGAACCAAATACAGTCCGGTACTCAAATGGAATTGTTATCTCAGCCATCTCAACATTACCTCCTATAACATAGATTATAACACATCCATATCTGTATACACTCATGATGTTTATCCTTGACCTCAAATTAAGCTTATGTAGGCATTCTATTCAATGTGCTAGGTGTCTTCTTCATGTTCTCTTGAGATTATCAGAATTGATATTGGCATTCCAATGGTACATGTACGTATGGTACATATCCTTCAGTTATCTCTTTTTTCACTATGCAACCCATCCATCATTTTTGATCAGACATTTCTTTGATGACATCTTTTGTATCACTTCTATATAATCCTTTGTTCATATTCTGTTGAAACTCGATCACGCCCACCATGCACCTCTCCAATGTCTGTTGAGTGGTACTAAACATCAATTCTCTGGTGACTTCAGGGTTCCCACAGTATCCTAGGAAGATAAGTGGTATTTTTTTAATGGGCCTTTGTTTCAAAAAGAAACTTGAAGTCATTAAAAGAAACTTTCAATTTCTCAAAAGACAATTCAAGTCTCAAATATAGTCCTTTAATGTTTATAAAGTGTCTTACAAAGATTATTTCATCTGATCCTTTACAATAACCTAATGAGGTAAGTACTTCAGATTTTACTATCCCTTAAAGAAGAGGAGCCTGAGGATTAGAGAAATTAAGTGACTTATCCATGGTCAAAAAGCCAATAAATTCAAAGGCAGGATTTGAACCAACATTTTTCCTGACTTCAAGACCCATATACTATTCAGCTTCCTTTGCCATGTAGCTCCAAGATATTACAGAAAATATTGCTGGTAAACATTTTGCCAACAAATTCCCTCCAATGGCTACTGCAAATGTTATCTTCTGATTCTAGAAGTAAAAGCCAAAATAGCTATTGCCTTTCAACAGAACTTACATATTTTTTGTTCCAGATCAGATAGTAAACTTAATCATGGTTTAAATTAGGTAGAATCTTGAATCTGATATCTTTATCTCTATAGTTATTTCTATTTCCCTAAAGGAAATAATTTCATACATATTGACTGTCATATTTCATTTGAACATCATTGGAAAGTACAAAACAATCCAAAGATTTAAGAAATAGAATGTAACAAACTCTCTGAGTGGAAGCAAACTTAGGCTATGTTGCCTTGGTAACACAAAGTTCTATTTGGCCATGAAAAGGTTTCATAATCTGATCCCAACCTACCTTTGCAGGCTTATTTCCCACTCCTTTCAAACAAAAACCCTTTGTTCCAGTCAAAGTAGATTAACTGTCCCCAGAACATGCACAGCTCAAATGCCATCTTTTCCATGAAGACTTTCCTGACCCCCAGTCAGAGAAAACCTTCCCCCATGGACCTCAAAAAGTATGTTTGCCTTTCTCTGATATATGTACTGTGTAATGTTGTGTATTGCACTTACCCATAATGGTGTTTAATCTTGCTTCTAGATTATGATTTCCACAAGGAAAGTGACTATATCTTATTTGAACTTTGTGTCATCCACAGTAAAACTACAATGTAGTTACTATTACTACACAGAAGGTACTTAAAAACTGTTATTTGAATGAAAATCCTAAATTTTCCCACCTCTGTGTCTTAGGTTATCTGTGGAATGGTGATAGTGATGCTTGCACTATTTCACAGTTATTGTAAGGCTCAAGTGTGGATTAAAGAAGAAGGAGCACAGAATTATTACAATAATTTGGAGTCAAAAAAATTAGGTCTAAATCCTGAGTAGCTCTACTGTTTGCTTACCTGTGTAATTTTGAACAAGTCACTTAACTCTGAATTCAAAAGTTGTCCTTCAGTTGTTTTCAGTCATATGTAACTTTTTGTGACCCCATTTGAGGTTTTCTTGGTCAAGATACTGGAGTGGATTACCATTTCCTTCTCCAGCTCATTTTACAGATGAGGAAACTGAGGCAAACAGTTAAGTGACTTACCCAGGGTTATATTGCTGGTAAAGTATCTGAGGCCATAATTGAACTTAGGAAGATGAAGTCTTACTGACTCCTGGTCTGGCACTCTATACACTGTGCCACCTAGCTGCCCAGATTCAGAGGATCTGGGTTCAAAACTCCTCTCTGATATTTACTACCTATAAAACAATGAGTAAATCAGTTTTTCTCCTTGGACCTTAGTTTTCTCATTTGTAAAATGAGGAATTTCACATGGGTGGCTTAAGTACGTTAAGTCTTTGTCTACGATCCTATGATAATCTGAGTGGGTGTCATTCATCTGTAAAATGGAGAAACTGGACTAGGTGATCTTTAAGATATTCCTAGCTTTGTGTCCTGTTATAGTTTTCTTGTTTGTACCTCTCATAATAATAATAGCATTTATAGAATACTTAAGGTTTGCAAAGTGCTTTACAAATACTCTCATTTAATTCTCACCATATTCATGGGAAGTAGGTACTCTTGTTATCCTAGATGAGGAAACTGTGGCAGAAAAAGATTACATGACTTGCTCAAAGTCACAATTAGTAAGTGTCTGAGGTCAGACTTGAACTCGGGTCTTCCAGATTCTAATCCAGCACCCTATCAACTACTATGTAGCTCCTCTGCTACCCTTACATTTTATTTTGCATTATGTGTTTTTTATAGGTATTTTATCTCTCTTCTGACTACAAGCTCCTTGAGAGCCCAAGTCATGTCTTATTCATATGTATATCTCTCAGAGAATTTTTCATATAGCAAATGCTTGGTAAATATCTGTTGACTTCCAAGAACTTGCTAACTTCTTTATATGCATATTTCTTATCTTCTGCTTATAAATTGTAAGATTCTTGAAGACAAATTTTTCATGAATCATTGGCTCTACCATAGCGCCAATCATAGTCCTTTTAACTTAGATAGCACATACTGGTTGAATATCTAACATGAAAGGCATATAGTATGCGTAAGCAGGCTGCAGATCACATATGGCATATGTTTGAGAAGGGGAACAAAATATAGCCTCAAAGATATATATGTTAAGAAAAAGAGGCTATAGGTCATACAGGGAGAGTAATGAACCATTCAAATGTTGCCCTAGAATCCACAAAACATTAAAGGAGCCAGAGGAAAGCCTCTGGTTGCTTTGGGCAGATCTTCTAAGGGAGATCCTCCAGAAAGGCATGAAGAAAGTCACTCAAGATGAGATGGTATGAATAAGTTGCAATCAACACTGGTGGAGGGAATACCTGCCTTTATGAGGGAGAACTCCAATGGAATTTTCAAAGTCACAGAATGCACTTTATTATTGTCTCCAGCCCCCACCTTGGCTTGAATCTAGAAAAACTGCATACCATTATTAAGTTAAGGACAAAAATAAGTGAGAATCAATCAACTAAAGGTCTAAACTGTCACAATATAAAATCAGCTTTAATTCCCCAGCCTCACTGCCTTAATTGGAAAACATTGCATTTCTTTCATAACTCCTGACAGTCTTAAGGCAACAGGGAATATCACTGCTGAATTACCTGAGGGCCAACTACATTTCAGAAGAGAGAAATTCTATATCCGAAAATGTGTTGAAAAACATAATAAAAACTCATGAGAGGAAAAAAGAATTTGAGAAGATGAATTAACCTTTTGATCAAGTAGGGCAGAACAGAGCATTATCAGCCAAAAAAAAAAATGTACCTTCTGATGTCTTCCTTTGTTGTCATACCAGCATCCTTCTACCACTAAAGAACAACAATTTTCTGATGGAAATATTGCCTTCAGACAGGCAGAATGCTGTTTCATTAGGGGATAAGTGTAATTCCCCTACTTTCCCATATTTTTCTCCCTGAGTCCAAGTCCCCATCCTCTCAATCCAGAGGTCGTACTTCCACCTTAACAGGAATCCCCTTTGACCTGCATATGGGACATTTATCTACCTGTCTTGTTTCCCAAAAGAGGTAGAAATTCAATTAGCAATGTGCATTCTAGGTTTCTGCCTAATAGCACTTGTTCACAGCAGATCTTAAGCAGCATGAGACTGGCAAGGAACATGGCAAAAATATTACATAGGATTCATGCTGCTAGGGGCAACACTATTTAGAGATAGTCTGGACAGTGGTTTTCACATAACAATGCATTCTACTATTAGGTATGCAGTTCCAACAACCTAAAAGAGACTAGAAAGCAACTGGGGTTGACCTCATCATTGTGAAAAATAAAAATATATATAAATCCTAACCTGTCCCCAATAGACAACTTTAATTAACAATATTACAGGATAAGTGTATTAGTTATAAAACAAGTGTTTTATGAGGTTTGAGGGAGGTTTCCACACACAGGGGCATCAGAAATAATTACTCCTAGAGGAGGTGGCAATAGAGTGAGGCATTTAAGGATAAGGAGGCATTCATCAAGAAAGAGTGGGAGGGAAGATATCCCAGGCATAGGAACAGCCTGAGCAAAGTTGAAGAGGCTGGATGATGAGCTCAATTATTTTTCATAGATTCCACAATGATATAACTTTTGAGAAATATTACAGCAGGTAATTAATAAATCCCTTTACATTAGTAGATAACAGGTGAAAGGAACAGAATCAAATGCAGCCATATCAAGTAAGTTTATGATTAACCTAATAAGAGACTCCAGAGCATCCTTAATTCCCTTTCTTTATTCATTAGAACCTGCAATAACTGTGATATATCCCGATGTACCATTCAACCAATACTGTTTTTTGTGCTATGGGGAACTGAAGCATAATTGCATTCAGGGACTATTCAATGTGGTCCAGGAGACAACATTTATAATTAGTGACTCCTGCAAGTCATTATATAATTAAGTACAAGCAAAGCACAGCTCACAGATTATTTTCCAGAACTCTACATGAAAGTCAATTTTTAACACGTTTCCCAATAGAAATAGTGATTAGCTCATAAAAGCCTACATCTTCCATAATACCGTTGAAGTGCAGTACCATACTAAGAACACTTTAAAACGGAACCACCATGCATGAAACTTCCATGAGGGAAAAAAGGGAGAGTCTTTAGAGCGTTACCTTGGGAAATCTTCAAGCATGAGGAAAAGGTCTACTCTGAAGCAACTGTATGAGCTGAGGAGGAAGGGAGGACATTCTGGGATAAAGACTAATTACCAAGACCCCTAAGAGGTGGGCATTAGGAGCTAGAGCTATAGGGATGGAAGCTTCTGCTTTTATGGACAAGTGACTTAGTCTAGCAGGAAAACTCATGGACTTTGAGTCAGGGTCTTATCCTGGCTCTCACACTTGATACATGTATAGACATGGGCAGATCACTTTGCCTCAGTTTCTTTCTTTGTTAAATGGTGGTAACAATACCTGGACCTCTTCACAAAGTCATTATGAGAAAATCGTGAGAAAAGCAGAAGTGCTAATAGAAATGTGAGCTTAGAATCACAGAATACCAGAGTTGGAAGGGACCTCAGGAGCCATCTACCCTAACCCATATCTGAAAGAAAGATTCCCTCTACAAGGGAGTAATCCACTAACCTCTTTTTAAAGATTTCCAATAAAGGAGAACCCACTATTTCACAAAGCAATCTATTCCACTTTTGAAAGTTATAATTGTCAGGAAGATTTTTACTTAAAATTTTCCTCCTTAGGACTTTTACTTACTGTTTTTAGTTCAGTGGGACCAAATAAAACAAAACTAATTCCTCCTCTATATTACAATCACTTAAATAGTTGAAGATATTTAAGTCCTTTAACAAAATATGTATGTATCATTGTCCCCTCTCTTCTCCAGATCAAACATCTCAAGTTTCCCCAACTGATTCTCCAGTGACAAAAATGAAAACTATCAACCTCTTGGCTATCCTTCTGTAGGTACTCTCCTACTCATCTCATGTCTTTACTAAACTACCCAAGACTGAACATAAAATTCAAAATATGATCTGACCACCTACTCCTTATTCCCAGAAGTCTTGCCTCTCTTAATATAGCACAAAGTTGTATTAGCTTTTATTGGCCTCCATGTTGTACTATAGACATATTGAGCTTTTCTCCATCCTCATTCTTTTTTTATCTTCCTACAGCCTTTGACTCTGCAGACCTTTCTCTTCTCCTTGATATGTTATTCTCTCTAGCTTTCATAATGCTGTTCTCTCCTGGTTCACCTCCTACCTGTCTGGTTATTCTTTCTCAGTCTCATTTTCATGGATCTTCATCCAAGCTACGCCTGCTAACCATGACTATCTTCCAATTCTCTGTCTTGATTTCTCTTCTTTTCACCTTCTATACTGTTTTACTTGGTGGTCTCATCAGTGCCCATAGATCCAATTATCATCTCTATGCAGGTGATTTTCAGATCTGTTTGTCTAGTCCCAATTGCTCTCCTGACTTTCAGTCTTGTATGTCCAACTGCCCATTGGCCATCTTGAACTGGGATGTCCTATATTCAACATGTCCAAAACTGAATTTATATCTTTTTCCCATAACCTCAAAACAGTATCATCTTTTAATCCTCATGTTTTCTCATCTTTCATGTTCAATCTGTCCCCAGATCTTGTCAATCCTACCTTTGAAACATTTCCTTCATATACTGCTTTGTCTCCTCTGACAATGTCACCACCTTGGGTCAGGTCTTCATCATCTCATACCTATACTATTAGAGTAGTCTTCTGGTTATGTTTTCTTCCTCAGCTCTCTTCCCTCTGCAATACATCATTCAGCTGTCAAAGTTATCTCCTCAAAACACAAGTTGGATCATGTCATTCCACTATTCAGCAAACACCAGTGAATTCCCATTACCTCCAATATCATGTATAAATTCTTCTGTGTAGATTTTACAGCCTAGCCCCCTTTATAGCTTTCCAATCTTCTTATATTTCATTCCCCTCCATGTGTTCTACAGCCTAATGACTCCAGCTTCCTCGATTTTTCCTTGCACAACACACCCATCTCCTCATTTTCACTAATATTTGCCATGCCTGGAACTCTCTCCCTCCTCACTTCTACCTTCTGGCTTCCTTCAAGTCTCAACTAATATTCTGCCTTCATCAAAAAAGTCTTTTTCCAATCTTCCTTAATATTGGTGTCTTTTCTCTGAAATTATTTTTAATTTATCCTGTATAAATCTTGTTTACACATAGTTGTTTGTATATTGTCTCCCCCACTAGCTTATGAGCTCCCTGAGATCAATGCAATGTTTTTTGTTTTGGTTTGTTTTTTGAATTTTCTTTGTATTTCCAGTCCAGAACAATGCCTGGCATATAGTAGTTACTTAATAAATAAGAATTGATGGCAATCTCCCTTGCCATCTACTCAAAACCCCTAGATCTTTTTCAGACAAATTTCTATCTAAACCAGCTTATTAGTATCAGTAATGGGAAATTAACAAGAAGCTAAAAAGCTCTCTTCTATGCCATTTTCTCTTTTCTTATTACTTAAACTGTAAGAAAAATAGCATCTAGTTGCTAAGGAAATCTTTGAGAAGAATACAGGAAAATCATAGGATATAAAATTGAAAAGGACTTTAGGTAATATATATTCCAACTCTTTCATTTTACCAGTGAGTAAAATGACATCAGGAAACTAGAATGACTTGTCCAAGGTTACCTGACTAGTAAATAACAAAGATAGAATTTGAACTCAAGTCATCTGACTGCAAATTTAGTGTGCTTTCTACTATGTCATATTGTCTTTAAGATATATGTGATTGAAGTTAGATTCTATTAACAGTAGCTAATTGGAGCAATATAGACTGGTGGGTCTAGAGTCAGGCCTGGAGTTCAAATCCAGTCTCAGACACCTACTAGCTATGTAATGATTTATAATTCATTTAACCACTATTTGCCTCAGTTGCCTCATCCGTAAAATGAAGTTAACAACAATACCTACCGCAAAAGCTTGTTGTAAGGATCAAATGAGATAATATTTGTAAAGTGCTTAGCAGAGCGCTTGGCAGATAGAAGGCACTATATAAATGTTTATTCTCTCCTCTGCCATCTACAATTTTTAGAGAAATCTAGACTAGGAAACAAGTAGAACTCAGCGATGAAGACCAAAGGTGAGTCTTCTTGTTGAGAAGGAAGGGAATATGGGTAAAGAAAGCGGGGGACTGGACACATCCTTTAAACTACAGATTTCATTCATAGGCTTACACTCTCAACAAGCCATGGATAAGAAGGAAGTTCCCATATACACCATAATATCTATACCAGTGTTTTTTTCTAATAGCAAAAATTTGGAAGCAAAGTAGATATCCATCAGTTGGGGAATGGCTAAAAAAACTATGATACATGAATGTAATGGAATAAATCTCCATCAAAAATGATGAATGTGACCAATACAGAAGCATGGAAAGATCCACATAAATTGATCTAGAGTGAAATAAAAAGAACCAAGAAAACAATATACACAATGACTACAACAAAGGAAATGGAACCACAAAGTTAAAAATGAAGGTGAATATAGCATAATTTGAAAATATCAAACATGACTGAAATGAAGTGATTTGAGAAAACTCTCCCAATCCACCCATTCCTGAAAATGGGAAGTCCATAGGAGTAGAACATGTTTCCAGACTTTTTCTACGTATCGACCAGTGGTATTAATTTTTTTCTTCTCCTTTGTTTTTTCTTTAAAAAATAATTTTTGTTATATGGGATGGCTCTCTGGGAGGGGATAGCAATGTGATAATAAATAAAACTAAAATGGTAAAAGAAACAAAAGACATTAATATTTATTTTAAAAAGACGTTTGGGGACTGGGTACAGATTATGCCTTCTCAAGGAATATGGGTAGTATAATGGACAATGTTTCCATTAGCTTTTCAAATGACAGAATTTTTGTTCAAGTTGGAGGTGTCATGTTAACCCTCTATAAAAGTTGAGTGCAAAAAACATTATATCAGCAAAGACATTTCTGTTTTGAACTGAAATAATACAGTTCATCTAACAACACATCAACATAGAATCTTGTAGAATGGATCATTAACAGAAACTCTATTTCTCTCAAATACCAGATGTTTCATGCAAGTTGTTAAATGCTCCCTATTAACCATTTCTGTTTTGTCCTTTCCTATCTGAAAAAGATTTTCTTTAGAAAACAGAATCAAAATCAGTTAAGTATTTCTGCTTTCTCAGAATCATCCATCATTATCATCCTCTTCACCCTGAGTAGCATTCTCTCCTTTGAGCCCGTTTTTCCCAACATAACTTTTCTTTAAAAGCCCCTTTTGTTTTCTTTTGCACTAACCTTGCTTTAGTTTTCACAGCAGAACCAGGCAGCCATATGCTTGCATTCATCCTTCTTTACCTGTCTTAGTTTCATCTCTAGGAGTTCTTAACTTGGAGTCTGTGAACTCTTTGTTCATAATATTTTGATAACTGTACTTCAGTATAGTTGGTTTCCTTTATAATATCATATTTTAGTTTATGTTTTTCAAAACTCAAATCCCCTAACTTTAACAGACTCTCAAAGAAGTCCATGACACACGTATAAGACAAGGTTAAGAACCCCTTTTCTGGACACATCTTTTAAAAATATAGGTTTCCTGGGTATTTGCCTGAATGCTTGTGAAAAGGCAGCTCCCTTTTTTCCCCTTCACTGGAATTGTTTTTGGTTATGTTTTCAGAACTTCAGTCTTGACAATTTCTAATTACTTTTGGTTGACTTAGCCTTTTTCTGAACACTTTGAAATCAAATCTCCCCAAAAATCTATCACCTTACTTGATTGTCATGACAACCTTGTAAAATATGAAATTATATTCTTCTTCTTCTGGTGCTTTCTTCATTCTGCATCAGTTTATGTGAATCTTTCCATGTTCCTTGGAATTCCGCAAATTCACCACTTCTTACACCTTAATTTGTTTACCAAATGTAAGGCCAAGCAAAGCAGGATCTTTTGCTTTTTTGTTTTAGTATAATCAAATGCTTCTGATTGAATCTTCCCTTTATTAACCAAGAGTCTTTACTAGGAGTAAAGTACAGAAACAAGAGTTTCTTTAACTAGAAACAGTATATGTATTTGTATTGTTAATGTGATTAAAGATCTTCCCCACACATTAAATGGAGTTCGATTAAGTAAGGTTTCTAGGAAGGCCCACACCTTTTGTTAATGAGGTACTGTTTCCCAAAGGTTGGGATACCTTTTGGATCTACAAAAGATATAAATACTCTGAGCTGAGGTTTTACTTTGGTACTTACTGGAAGTGTTTGTTTGGCCAGACAAGGACTCTGGGAAGCCAGTAAGGAGCCCCTTGGCTTGGAAAACCCAGATGTTGGTGCTTCCCTCTCTGGTAACTATGATCAGACAGTTGGACCTGTCTGTTGATGGTTAGGCAGAGGAAGTCATGTCTGTTGAACTTTGATTTTCTGCATTTTCTTTGAAGTTCAGGGTGCTGACTCCCCTGAACTAGGTGAATGATATATGTGCTTAGTTAAAGAAAGTACTTAATATATGTGCTTGATTAAAGTGATTGTTAAACCCTCAAAAGTTGCCTTTCCTTTTAGGAATGCATTTCAAAGAACCTGTGATACCAGGCCCCGCTGTGTATGTTGGGGTGTTTACTGATATACCATTGTCTTAGTTATAGGCACCCACTTCGTTTCTAGTTTCTTGTTGTTGTTTCTCTAAGTGTAAGCATTTATTAAGATCAACCCTTCTCATAAAGCAGGCTAAGGTCCAAGAGGAACCAGTAAGTTAGTAAGACAACAAAGGCAAATTTATAGTGTAATGATGCTGATTATACAACAAAAATTATGAATATTAAAAATACAGGAGGGATTTATTAAGAGATTAGGTAATGGAAAGGGGTCCCTTTTATGGTTCAGTGGTCAACATCCTGGTCATGCTGCCCTCTGATTGGTCAGCTATCATTGTCCTGTCTGCTCAAGATAGATAGTTAGGTATCATGGTCCTGTCTTAGGCTAAATGGATGATGTGATTGTGTTTGCGTACAAGAACACACCTGGTCAAATATGTAAATTAGTTCTGGGGGCAGTGGCTAGCTAAGGACAGTGGTTGTATTAAGTCTAGGGGCTTATGGTATGGTTAAAGCCAAATTATGTGATTAAATCAGGACATGCTTGATGTTCAGTAGGGCCCATATGGAAGTTAGAATATTGGGGCAGCTTTATTAGGATTTCATCACTCCTCCCTCAAAGAGCTGGAGCCTCAATTCATTTGGGGAAAGAGATGAAGATCTCTGCTTCTATAGCTTCTTCAGGCTGGCAAGGGGAACAGAGCTATTGCTATCTCAATGGGTCTCAGGGAGGAGGTTGACTAGAACTGAGCAGAGGCTACATCCAAGAGATGGTGAGTGCATAAGGACTACCAAGTATAGATGAATGGCATGTAGTTTGGAAGACACAAATCTCACTCATAGCCACTTAGGCACTAGCAAGATCCTAAGGATCAGTCAGTCTGGAAAATGGGGGTAACAGAGAGGAGCGGTGTGAAGGGGAAGGGGAAGGGAAGTAGATAAGGGGCACATGAACCTCAAGCTACTGAACCCACTCACACCCTCCTCCAGAGACAAAGAACTGTTTCTAGTTTTTTGCTACCATAAAATGTACTGCTATAAATATGTTCTAACCCCCTAATTTTATAGGTGAGGAAATTGAGGCCCAGACAGGTTGAATGAAACCTTTGCTCTAAGCTTTCTCAAAATGGTGATTTACTGGCAGAATTGTAACTTATGCTTGGATCTCTTGATTCCCAGCACAGCGTTCCATTACATGCCATAATCTGCCAATAGTCTGCAAAATGGTGAAAAGAGAGTCAATGATGGAAGCAGGGTGACCAACCAGGAAGAGTTTCCTCAAAAACATTAGATTTCCCTGGTAGAGGATGGTACATAAGGACAGAAAACAGTCAGGTACAAGAAACACTCCAAAAGAAGAATTTAAAGGGGATAGTAACTGATTTTATAGCTCATGGAGAAAATGGAGAGTATAGAAGTTTGATATGTGGCAGCACTAATATACCATACCTATACGAATGAATCCCAGATCTGGAGGACATTCAAGGAGTTGTCAGGTGATATACAGCAGTGGTTAAGTTTTATGACTGCGAAAACATCCTGAGGAAACTGAAGAACAAAATATAAATCCTGGTGTCAGCCACACACACAGAGTCCAAAAACACGAGTACCATATCCCACATGGCCAAAATGCAATCATAGGACTTGAGTTTGTTTTTTATGATTTACAATCTTGGACATAGCAACAACCCAACACTGTGGCATCCAGAGCTAGTTCCCTCCCAACATTGTTTCAAGGATGTTTTAGTTTAACTAAATACTATGAAACAATTTAGTACATTAATAACTGTAAATACTCTCAACATAGATTGCAAAATTTCTATACCATGAATGAAGGAGTAAAAAGGCACCTCCTATGTGCCAGGCACAGTGGTAGGCTCTGGGGATATAAATACAAAAATGAGACAGTTCTTGCCTCAAGAAGCTTATCTTCTAATAGGAGGAGATAATACAAATAAAAGAATGGTGCCAGGAAAGGGAGTTCTATGTTCAAGAAGTCCCAAAAATAATGAATAGGAGGAGATAATACAGATAAAAGAATGGTGCCAGAAAAGGGAGTTCTATGTTCAAGAAGTCCCAAAAATAATGAGTGGTGCCATAAGGAAATTGATTGACAATACCTTTTCCAGAACTTAAGGCAATGATTTGATTAAAGTGAAGAGTTGAGGTGTTAGGGTTAGGAACCCAATGAAGAGATCATATGGCAGCAAACTGAGCACGCATTGCTGGGCATCCTTAAAGTATGCCCACCTAAGTAGGCATGCTCTTTGAAAATCCAAGATAACCTCTCCACCACAAAAAGCATAAAATAAGAAGTTAGTAACAATGGGGATCCACTTTTAACAGACAGCCTTCGGATGAACAAAAAGCATTTATTAAACACCTTCTATATGGGGCATCTAGGACATGCCATGGATTGTTCTAGTCTTAGAATAAGGAAGACCTGAGTTCAAATCCAGCCTCAGACACTTATTATACAAAAGTGACCCTGGGTGAGTCACTGAACCTCTGTTTGCCTTAGTTTTCTCATCTGTAAAATGGGAATTATAATAGTACCTACCTCCCAGTGTCAAATGAGATAATTGTAAAGCATTTATCATAGTGCCTGGCACATAAACTACTACTAATATACTATTACTTCTATGACTATTATTGCTAGTAGTCGTGCTACTACTACTACTACCATTACTATGTGCCAAGCTTAAACTCAAGACCAAGGTTCAAGTCTTGCCTCTGGTATATATTGACTATGTGTCCATGGGTAAGTTACTTACTCTTTCAGTGATCTAGACACTTCTTTAAGACTAGAAGGTGCAGAGAAAGTGCCAACCTGCATTGGTAGAGGGAATTTCCTGTACAGAGTTCCTTATGCCATCAAAATCATAGACCCAATCCTGATCCTGATTTTTATATGCTCAGCACTGTGCTAAAAGTGGAAGGTACAAATACGAAAGGGAAGGTAGTGAACCTTGCATTCTAAAAGGAGATAATATGAATAGGGGAGTTGGTTTGAAAAGATACAGGGATGGAGAATAGATACCTGGGGAGTAGATTGACCCACCTTTTCCAAAAGTTGATTGGATTATGTTCTTAGAAAGCAGAAGGAGGAGTGCTTTATACTATGAGATGGCAAGATGGCTGATGAGAAGAGAGGCAAAAAAGTGAAGACTGGCTAGGGTCACCTTGATAGAACAGAGCACTGCTTTTCCATTAATCAGGACATAATTTTTAATGATAGAAATTTAAATTTTCAAATCATCTGTTTTGTTCAAATTTTTAAAAAGTTAACCATAAATCATTCTTTTTTCTCCATTTATATAAATTTATATAAATTCTTTGTATACTGAAAGTTCAGCTCAAATTTTACTTCCTCCATGTCCATCACTATTCCACCACAGTGAGTCTTCCCTCCTATAAACTAAACACATTCATACTGTTTACTTGCTACTTAATCATAAACTATTCTTCTTACAAATGTTTATTTTTTCATGAATTGTCTCTTAATTATTGTATTTGGGTTGCTTTTTTGTTTAATTTTTTCACTTGAAGAGTTCTTACCTCCTCAAACAGATTGAAAGTAGGGACCATGTGTACCCTCTGTGGTACCTAGAACACACCAGCCATTCCATAAATATTTGTTCAGTGTTTAATTTTGTCCATCACTCACATTCTCTTCCAATGTGACATCATAGCAAGGAGATGACCCTGTGATTCCCACATCAAGGAGTTCTGGCAAATCCTACCAAGTTGGAAAGTGTCTAAGTACAGGCCTTGTTCAGAGCTGTGTGTGGCTTATTCAAAGATTATCTGAGCTAAGTGAATAAAGGCTCGGTGCCAGGAGTTTGACTAGAAGGTGATAGAGGCTTCTTTGACCACAAAAACTTCATAAAACTGTCCACTAAGGCACTGAAAGTTAGCAATTTAACTGGGAAGAGGAAATATCACTGAGCACAATGATTTCCTAGGTCTTTTGACATATTTTCCTAAGAAGAAGTTGAATATTCTATTTTTTTATTTTAAAATTAGTTTTAGAAACAAACATTGAAATTTGAAGCACATTTTGAACTTTCAAACGTTAATAAATTCATAGGATCAAGGTTAGTCACAAAAAAGAAAAAAGTGTACCTTTGCTTTCTTTGCAGGAAAATAAATCTCCCTCCTTTCTTTGAAGAGAAAGGGGACAGTGGGTATGGAATATAGTTTATACTGTCAAACTTGACTGATGTGTTTGTAAGTTTTGTTTAAATCTTTTTTTCTTTTATAAAAAGGATGGCTCACTGAAGAGAGGAATAGGAAGGATATATTATTCAAAGTCAGGAATATCTCTATTCAAATCCTGCTTAGACATCTTTCTAGCTATGTGACCCTGAGGCAGTCACTCAACCTCTCACCCTTGATTTCTTTATCTATATCTATAAAATAGGTGTAAATAATAGGAGCACAGAATTGTTTTAAAGATGAAATGAGACATGATATATACAAAACACTTTACAAACTTTAAGGCACTATAAAAATGTTAGCACTTATATAAAAAGATATTAAATATTTTCAATAAAAAAATTCATAGAATTATCTATTCAGAGCTGCAATGAACCTCAGAGGTCTTTTATTTGAATCCCTTGATTTTATTGAAAAAACTCAGATCTATTGAGTTCAAATCCAGCCTCGGATACTCTGAATCCAAAACCAACAATCTTTTCACTAAGCCACATTTTTTCCTACCCTTATAATAATAAAAATAGAAGATATCAAATAAAAAATATTAAAAGAAGAAAGAATATAGTTGGAACAAGATTGAAAAAGTCTCCTTCCCTCTCTACCTCCATTTGTAAAGTACTGCTCTGATGACACATCATAGCACAGTGATGACCCTGTATTTTCAAAGAGGATACCAATGGAGCTCAAGATCTGGCAAGTCCCTCTTAAAGTTGGAAAAAGTTCAAGTACAGATCCAAGGGATGAAATGTATGTCTATTATGTGAGACACAGCTTAGCTAAGTTCCAACAGGCTCATGCTCTTTGAATTTTTGAAGGATATGTTCTTGTAAATTTCCACACTGACTTTAGTATGATTAAGTTTTTATCCAATGCTTTCAAACTTTATGGATAGATTGTTTTCTGCCTTAGTGGAGAAAGAATGCACACTACCATCATCGCATACCCTCACCGTATTTAAGTATAAATTTCTGGTCTGAAATGGAAGAGAAATTCTATTATATCCTTAGAAGGTCATAGATTTGGAGACAGAAGGGGAGTCAGAAATCATCGAGTCTATTCCCCTCAATTTACAGGTGATAAAACTGAGAGCCATAGAAATTAGTAGACTTACTCAAAGACAAAGAGGTAGTAAGTATTAAATATGAAATTCAAATCCATATTCTTTTCCTACTGCATTGCTTATATCTAATCAAATCATTCCCACCCACCAATACCAGAATATTGTCCAGGGAAAATTCCTACCTCATACCTAGTTTCTCTTTAAAAACAAAGAATACCGTTCTTACATGTTAAAAAAAAGTAAGTATCATATTGAAATGTTTTATTATTCATTGAAACCTTCCCTTCCTCTCCCCCCAAAAAAGACTGAGTAAAATAATAACAATATTCTCACATTGCTGCAATGCTTTAAGGGTTACAAAGCATTTTCATTACAATGACCCTTGTACAGACGAGTGTTATGATCTCTTCTTGCTAGATGAGAAAACTGACAGAAATGTAAAGTCACTTGTCAAGAATAAAGGCAGAACTCAAATGCAGGTCTCACCTCTGCAGTGCTATACAAAGTAGAGGTTAAATGTACGAAACAGTTAACTTTAAGAGAAAAACTATTGAAATGTTAGGAAGACAGCTTTAATTTTTGAAAGATATGTTCTTGTAAATTTCCCTTTTCAGACAGAAAAAAACCTGAGATATCTTTTTCCTCTTTTCTCTCAGCTTTTCAAACCTGAAGAAATGAAGCCAATGATGCCTCTCAACCAAAATCTAACTGTCTTGGATTCCCACAAAAAAAATGGTGAAAGCCAAAGAGTAAACAGAGGTAAGTGAAAAGAATATTGTCAGAATTTTAATAGCTTTAGCTGGCTCTCTCTCTCTCTCTCTCTCTCTCTCTCTCTCTCTCTCTCTCTCTCTCACATGTTTCCATGGGAACAGAGTGAAAAAAATGTTCAACCCATATAGTTTTCAGCTGGTAGGTGAAAAATTAAAAGTTCATTTGTTTATTTAAGCCACACACACACTCATACCTATGGCACATTATAGTATGTTTATCAGATAGTATTTTCTTCTGAGGGAAGGTGATTAGAGTTGGGATCCTTAGTAATTAAATTATTTTTATATTGATGCATAAATCCCTGAAAATAAAAATAGACTTCATAGAAACTTTAACAAGGTGATCAACTTTAATCAGGCCAATTGTAATAAACCTCATAATACCACAATTCAAATTTTTCAAACTGGACAGTCATACATAAATACTTTTATATACACAAGAACACAAACCACAAGGCAAAAGAATCCTTAACTGACAAGAACTACTGAGGAAACTGGAAAACAACAATGTAGCAGCAAATAGGTTTAAACCAGCATCTTACACCATGAATCAGATTAAGCTCCAAATGTATATGCAACTTATATATAAAAGTTCAAATCACTTTTTAAGAATAGATAATGGAAGAATAACTTTCACAACTCTAATTGGGGGGAAAGGGAGACTTACAACTAAACAAAAAATTGAGATAATCACAAAAGATACAGTAGAAAATTTAATTTACATAAAATTAATGCTTTTTTACAAACTCAGTATACTTCATGGACCAAACCAAAGAGCTAGAGGGGTAGGAAGGTAGAGTTAACGGATCTGTGAGGACTCTAGAAGGAAAAATTCTCCAGTTGAAGATGACAATAAAACCTAAAACCTTTTCATGTCTTGGAGTTTGAATTTTCCAGGGATTTTTATCTGGGAACCTTTTTCCACCAGCATATATATATATATATATACATGGGAAATATTATGGAAGGGAGGGGGAGTTGGAAGTTATTCTGCTACTTAATTTTTCCCTCTAATTTACTTTATTGCATCTTTCTCAATTATATACTTGGTGATTTGATCTCTGATTTCTCTCTGGTGTGAATTTAACTGTCCACATAGAAGATGCTTAATAAATGTAAATTGACTGACTGACTGACTAACAAAGAAGGCAGTGGATTGGAGCATAAGTCATATGACAGGCTTACATAGAACCCAATAATCCTTGGAAATTCCACAGTGAATGATAGATATGGTTTACAACAGAAAGGCATCGACAAGAATCACCTAGGTTAAGAAGATATGGGTGAATTGTGATCTGTATCAGTGGAGTGAATATTCACGCTAATAAGATCACAGAGCCATTCAAGTATGACCCCCAATGCAAAAACAAAGTTTATCTATATTGATTTTTCATGAAAGAAACAAAAATTGTAGTGAACAAACTGTTTTAAGGCAATGATGAGCCAGAAAATTGAAATGAATGTATGTCAAGAAATGAAGTTATAGTTCCCATAGCAACCATTACATCCCCTTTACACCTGTTATATTTTGCATTGCTGAAAATATGTGTAAGAGAATATAATATGGTTGCTCTGGGAGTAATAACTTACACTTTCAAATGTGTGCATTTCAATTTTCAACCAAAACATTGTGTCAGGCATAGATTCTTTTTTTCTTTTGCTTAATGGCCTTAGAGCTCACAGTTATTGCTGTAATCTTCAGTCATTCATAGATTTAGTGCAGTTCGTTGGCCAACACTTCATTTTGAAAAGTACTGTGAACACTAAAAATTAATTACAGTACTTAGTCACAGTTGTATTGGGTTTCAAAAGTGCTTTCACATTTTCATTCATTATTTGAGTTTTTAAGCTATTGAGTAGAAAAGACAATTAAACAATGGTTACATCAATTACTTTCCTTGTTGCTCTATCCCCTGAGATTGGTTTCCTTAGGCATCAAATTTGCTTCATAACAAGGGCCAAGAAATACATATATGTATGCATATATGTGTGTGCATATACATATGTACACACATATATTTATATATATACATATATGTATAAAGAGGGTTAAATAGTACAGAAAATATAAACAAAATATATGGAATGTGCTATCCCTTCTTTGCAACCAGTGAATTTAATGGCTTTTTTTCCCCTAAAACAACTAATATTCTTAAAAGCACCATTTCTGCTACTGGAACACTTAGAATCTTGAGTAAGAATGCAATTTTAACCCACGAAGTATTGAGATAATGAAATTATGTTTTGTATTCAAACATGAGTTTCCATGGCTAAATTAAAACTCTTGAAACTTTGAAGTAAAGAATGGTTTTATAGGTTCGCTTTAACAGTTAATTTGCAATATGGCCCTAAGCACCAAGTTTTCACTGCAATTCTCATCAAATTCAGCCAAAGTCGTAAACATTACTTGAAAAGTACATATAATCTTTTAAAATCCAAACTTTGTCACTGGTCACAAGGTCAAATGTGTGCCACAATAGTACAATACAATGAAAATGACACTGGACTTGTAATTAGAAAGCCTGAGTAGAAGTCCCAGCTCTGACACATTTTTGGTGTGTATACAGCACATGACCTGGGCAGCCTCCCAACCCCAACTGATCTTGGCAAATTGGACTCCAAGAGCTACTACTGTTCTTACCTGTAGGGTTCTAAAAGTAGCCCTGAAGGGTGATTTTTTAAAAACTAATGAGTCTCCACCAATGTGCTTCCTCATTTATTATTAGGTGAGATCAATTATTTAGTCATAAATTCACTTTTAGGAGGGAGCACTTACTAAGATGATATAGTAAGAACAACTAGTACAAAATATCCCTCAAAAATTCTGTGATGCATTCTTGCATCAATACATATAGAGCTCAGGGGAGAGTAGGCTCAAACTTAGAGAACACATGTGGCAGAAGGGTAACTCACAGCTCCTAGTTCTTGAAGATCTTTTCTCTACTTTGTGGAATGGGAATTATGAAGTTCTTAGATTTTGTGTAGCTTTTATTGGCAGCTTTTTGTAGAGACCTAAAGTTGTCTTTCCTCAGCATGGTATTTGTCCTCAGCTCTCAATGCAAACATTGCCACCAACTGTCCTGAGGACATTGATAGCACTAGGATTCTGTTGAGAAATCCTCCCTGTGAAGTTCACAAGATCTTCCTCTGATCAAAGGTACAGGCTGACACCAGGTCCGGGTCTTTTGTCTTCCCTGCCTATGTGATGCCTTCTCAGAGGACTGGGTGAAACAGCTTTCACCCTATCTGCCAAACATTCAAATATGTAATTCAACCTAGGTCAATAGTTTTATACAAATCCTATAAAGTATAACCAAGTTTCTCAATCAATCTAAACAAATGTCCTGTTGCATCTAGTTGTAATGCCTCTGAAGAGTCAACAAAGATTCCCAGCCTTTATTCAAACCTAGCTCACATTGAACTTAACTCATTTGAGATGTTTCTCATCTAGTACAGGTATCAGATAAGTGGGTTGGGATTGATTGGTTCAATTAACTCCACTCCTACAATTTCTCCTCAGTTTTACTATTTGCTCTCCTCATCAAACTTGATAGAATCTATTTGTTTAATTCCATTGTGGCAAATCCTATTTAGTTCTTTAGTAACTTAGGGCAAGAAGAGGGAAGTCTTTCTTACCTTTTCAGCTACCTTCAAATGGTCATGGTTCACTGAGTCAAGAAACCAAATCACCTTGCCCCACTCAAAGTAAATGACAAGATTGTAGCTCTGTTGCCTTAACCAAGTGAGAATACCGGGGTGGGGGGCGGAGTCAAGATGGCGGAGTAGAAAGACTCACATTTGCTAGCTCCGAACCCACAGCCCATGGATTTCCTCTAAAAAGAACTCCTGACAAATTCTGGAACAGCGGAAGCCGGGCAGAAACACAGTGAAGGAGATTTCCGTGGCAGAGAGCCCTGAAAAGCCGACCCCAGGGGTTCATCGCGCCCCGGAGGGGAGCGGAGCCCTCCCCTCCCCCTGCCCTGGCCACACCGCACTGAGAGGAGCGAGCAGACCCCAGCAGGCTTCAGGGACCATAATCTCAAAGGTCCCTCCACCCACAGACGCACAGGTCAGTGAGAGAGAAGGGCTGAGAGGGGAGCAGAGTGTCTCTGGGACTCGGGGGGACTCGGACCCCCTCGGGAGGCAGCCACTGCGGCAGAGGCACCGGGCAGCTCGGCCCGAGGCTCCCAGAGCAGGCAGGAGCTCGGTCGCAGCTCCATTACAAAAGATCTCTGCATAAAACCCCTGAGGGAACTGAGCCTGAGAGGCGGCCCTGCCCCCACCTGAGAACCAGCAGATAAGCTCCCATTGAAGAGCAGTCAGGCCTGCCGCCAAAAGCCCTGAGGCTGGGGAGCAGCATTTGAATCTCAGACCCCAAGCACTAGCTGGGTGGACCTAGGCTGGGGTGGAGAGGACTCTCAGAGAATACCACTAGTATTTCTAAATAATTCAAAATCTTTTTATTGGATGAAAACTCCATGGTCATTTTAGAATCCTGTAAAGCTATTAGATAATTTTGCATATGAAGTCTGTTCATATTAGGGATGGAGTCAAGATAGGGTAGTAGAAAGATACATATATGCTAGCTCTTCCCCTGCAGCCCATAAAATACCTGTAAAAAAATGACTCTCAGGAAATCCTAGAGCAGTAGAAGCCACAGAACAACAGAGCAAAAGAGATTTCCAGCCCAGGATGGCCTGAAAGGCCAATGGGAAAGTCGCACCAGATTCAGGGCAGAGCATCATCTGGCTTTGGCCATATGGCACCTGGAGCAGGCCTTGGGGCAAGGTCCCCAGCAGCAGCAGTATACCTCAACCTAGAGGTGCCAAATAGAGCTTCAGAGGTCAGTGAGAGGGTTTTTTCTAAGGGTGGGAGGAGAGCAGGGTCCGCCCCCAGGCTCGGCCCCAGGCAATGGTGGTACAGGCAGCCATTGCAGTGTCCCTTTGTAGAGCCCTCAGCCTAAAGGCCCTGGGGTTATTGAGCAGCTGATCTGAATCTTAGCCATGAGCCTGGCCAGGAAGTAAACTCCTCTCCCTTGATTGTGCTACCGTGGAGGAACTGAGCTCTTACAGGTCTCCACAGTATACCCTGCTCCTGACAAAGGATTCAAAAGTCAAGTAACTGGTAGGGAAAATGCCCCAAAAAGGGAAAAAAATAAGACCATAGAGGGTTGCTTTCTTGGTGAACAGGTACTTCCTTCCATCCTTGTGGATGAGGAAGAACAATGCCTACCATCAAAAAAATATGCAATGGCCTCAGGTCATTGAAGGGTTCAAAAAAGATTTTGAAAATTAAGCAAGAGAGGTGGAGGAAAAATTGGGAAGACAAATGAGAGTGATGCAAGAAAATCATGAAAAGCAAGTCAACAGCTTGCTAAAGGAGAAGCAAAAAAATTCTGAAGAAAATAATACCTTTAAAAATAGGCTAGCTCAATTGGCAAAAGAGGTCCAAAAAGCCAATGAGGAGAAGAATGCTTTGAAAAGGAGAATTAGCCAAATGGAAAAGGAGGTTCAAAAGCTTCCTGAAGAAAATAGTTCTTTAAAAATGAGAATGGAGCAGATGGAAGCTGATGACTTTATGAGAAACCAAGAAATTATAAAATAAAACCAAAAGAATAAAAAAATAGAAGACAATGTGAAATATCTCATTGGAAAAACAACTGATCTGGAAAATAGAACCAGGAGACACAATTTAAAAATTATGGGACTACCTGAAAGCCATGATCAAAAAAAAGAGCCTAGGTTTCATCTTACATGAAATTATCAAGGAAAACTGCCTTGATATTCTAGAAGCAGAGGGCAAAATAAATATGGAAAGAATCCACTGATCACCTCCTTAAAGAAATCCAAAAAGAGAAATTTCAAGGAACATTGTGGCCAAATTTCAGAGTTCTCAGGTCAAGGAGAAAATATTGCAAGTACCTAGAAAGTAACAATTTGACTGGAATGGAAATACAATCAAGATAACACAGGATCTGACAGCTTCTACATTAAGGCATAGGATGACTTGAAATATGATATTCCTGAAGTCAAAGGAACTGGGATTAAAACCAAGAATCATCTATCCAGCAAAACTGAGTATAATACTTCAGGGAAAAAAATGGTCTTTCAATGATATAGAGGATTTTCAAGCATTCTCGATGAAAAGACCAGAACTGAATAGGAAATCTGACTTTCAAACACAAGAATCAAGAGAAACATGAAAAGGTAAGAAGGAAAGAGAAATCATAAAGGACTTTCTAAAGTTGAGCTGTTGACATTCCTACATGGAAAGATAATATTTGTAACCCTTGAGATTTTTCTCAGTATGTTGGATGGATTACACACACACACACACACACACACACACACACACACACACACACATCACAGGGTGAATTGAATAGGAAGAGATCATATGTAAAAAAAATTAAAAGTAAGGGCTGAGAGAGGAATATATTGGGAGGAGAAAGGGAGAAATGGAATGGGGCAAATTATCTCTCATAGAAGAGGCAAGAAATATCTTTTCCAATGGAGGGGGAAAAGGGGAGATGTGAGGGATAAAGTGAAGCTTACTCTCATCACATTTGGCTCAAGGAAGGAATAACATGCACACTCAATTTGGTATGAAAACCCATCTTAAACTACAGGAAAGTAGGAGACAAGGGGATAAGCAGAGTGGGGGGAATGATGGAAGGGAGGGCAAATGGGAGGACAGTCCTCTTGGGGAGGGGCAAGGTCAAAAGAGAGACTAGAAGAAATGGGGGCAGGATAGAATGGAAGAAAATATAGTTAGTCTTACACAACATGACTATTATGGAATTCATTTGCAAAACTACACATATATAGCCTGTTGAATTGCTGCCCTTCTCAATGGGGATGGGGGAGGGAGAGGAAGAAAGAGAAGTTGAAACTCAAAGTTTTAGGAACAAATGTTGAGAATTGTTTTTGTGTATAACTTGGAAATAAGAAATACAAATGAACATTTAAACAGGGGAGAGAACCAAGAGAAAATATCAAGGAAAACTTGAAAAGGAGAGAGTATCCAGAGAGGTAGATCAAGTATCCAATGCTGCACTCTTTGCAAAGATGAAACTTTGAGAAAGAGTAATCAGATTTCTGAATTAGGAAATAGCTAGTCATTTGGGAGAGGACAATTTTGCATGAGTGATAAGGTTGGAAGCCAGACTTCAAAGAACTGAGAAATGAGATTAAAGAAGTTGAACAAGAGCTATAGAAAACCTTTGCTTTAGTCAAGAAAGGAAAAGACACGAAGGAAAATAGTTTGGGAAGACCGTAGGATTTAGTGAGGGTTTTTTTAAGGAAGGGGAAAGTGGGTGTATTTGTAGGTGAGGGGAAGGATACAGTAGAAAAAAGAGAGATTAAAGATTTGAGAGATGGGGGAATGATTAAGGAAGCAATTTACTAGAAAAGATAGGAAGGGATGGGACTGAGGGTGCATGTCAAAGTATAACCTCCTTGAAGGATCTCTCCTTCACCAGAGATGACAGTAAAGAAGGAGAGAACAAGATAAGTATGGAAAAGACAATTTGAAGAATAGGAGGTAAATATGAAGGCAGGGATTTTAAGAGGCTGTGGAGAGGCACGAAGCAATCATGCACAATAGAGTTTGTGCAAAGAGGAAAATGAGGTATCATTAGGCTTACATGGTTAGGATCTATAAAGTAATACAACCATTTTGGAAACAATTAGGAATTATCAGAATTAAGTGATTCAAATGTCCATTTTTCTTTGATCCAGAGATTCTACTGCTGGATGGATACATATGCCAAGGAGTTCATTACTAAAAATGTTTCCATGTAACAAATAATTATAGTAACACTTCTGTGATAGCAAAAAAAATGGAAACAAAATTAATGCACATAGATTGGGGAATGGCTAAAAAATAATCATAGTACATTAATATAATTTAATATTAACATGCTTTAAAAAAGAATACTATGAATACAGAAAAGTATGAAAAGATTTACATGAACTGATGAAAAGTGAAATAATCAGAGCCAAGAAAACAATGTACACAGTGACTAAGATAATACAAATACTCACTGCCTGTCAGGTATTGTACTTAATACTTATAATACTTAGCAGTAGTATTCAGTACTTAGCACTTAGTAAATGCTTGTTGACCTGAAGAAAAAACAGTACAAAATAATCAAAAATGAATGTTACAAAAGTACAAAGAATGGCCCCAAAGAAGAAACAGAGGAGATACCTCCTCCCACTTCTTTGAAGAAGTCCACAGATGTGGAACATTGTATATATTTTCAGATTTTTCAATGTACTGATTGATTTTGCTGATTTTTTTCTCTTCTTTTAAAAATATTCTTTGTTAGATTGATTCTCTGGGAAGATGGAGAAGAATACAAGGGAAATTCTGAAAGATATAAAAACAAAATACACAAAATTTGTTTTTAAAGAGATAAATTTATTTATTAATAAATGGTTTTAAATGTTGATATGACACTCCCTTATTTAATGCTTTACCAAAGTCCACATTAATGCTAAAGGAAAAACCAACTGTCAATTTCTGTGAATTTCTTTGACTGAATTCTATCAAAGAAGAAAAAATACTGTTTCATATGTCTTGAGCACACTGCCAAAAAAGAAAGAGGAGGATCCATGGTTTCCTCAGTCAACAACATACACCTTCAGCCTCAGAATTGAATTTCTACAAAAAAAAAAAGCTTTGGCCATTAGTCAGCAGGTCTGGGTTTGGATGAGATGATTACCGATATCCTTTCCAGTTCTAAAACTGGATGACTCTGCTATTTAATGTATCTTATGGCAATTGTAATAGAACCTTAATGTGAAGATATGGTATGGCAAAATGGAAAGTGAGCTGGATTTGAAATGAGAGACCCTGGTAGGAATACCAGCTCTGCTGTTAATTCTTTATGTTAACTTAAATAAATCACTTAATCTCTCTGACCATCAATCTACATGTTTATGAAGTGAATAATTTTACCTACAGTACCAACCTCAAAGGGTTGTTGTGAGGATTAAATGAGAAAATGAATGTAAACTTTGAAGCAAATATTACCATGAGCTAAAGTTGTTATTTAATTGTCCCCGGTTTAGCACAGTGCCTGGCACACAGTAGATAATAAATATTTATTGGCTGATTGTAATCTGTGATCCTATAAAATCATACTAGTTCACCTGATTTTGATACCTCAGACAAGCCATTTAACCACTGTGTGTTTCTGTCCATGATTTGAAATATGGAAAAAATACAGGTTTCTTCTTTTTTTATATTATAGTTCTTTTTTATTAATTTGTTTTCAGTTTTCTACAATCACTTCCATAAGTCTTAGATTTTTCTCCCCCCTTCCTCCCCTCTCCCTCCCTTACACAGTATGCAATCCTTATATGGGCTCTCCACATACATTCTTATTAAACACATTTTCACAATAGTCATGTTGCATAGAAGAATTAAAATGAATGGGAGAAACCATGAGAAAAACCAAAACAAAAGAAAACAACACAAGAGAAGATATTCTGCTTCATTCTGCAATCCAATTCCACAGTTCTTTCTCTGGATGCTGATGACATTTTGCCTTCAAAATCATTGGGAATGTTTTAGGTCCTTGCATTGCTGTGAAGGGCTAAGTCTACCAGAGGAATTCCTCACACGCTGCGGCTGTAAATGTGTACAACATTTTCCTGGTTCTGCTCCTTTCACTCAGCTTCCGTTCATATAAGTCCTTCCAGGCCTCTCTGAAGTCTTCCTGTTCATCATTTCTTATAGCCCAATAGTATTCCAGTATATGAATGTAACGGAATACTATTGTGCTATAAGAAATGAGGAGCAGGTTTCTTCTTACCTTAAAAGAAAAGAAAATATACTTCCTCTAGAACTTTGATTTCTTGAGTATGGGAGACTCTTGGTGAGGAAATACACTGTCTCTATACAGATTGGCAATTGTTCCACAGATAGAGAGTTTCCTATGTCAAAGAGAAGTGCCCAGGGTCACACAGAAAGTATGGATGAGAGACAGGTCCTAAACCCAACCTAGGCCCTCCTTACTGTGAAGCCAGCTCTATAACCTTACACAATGCTGCCTCACACATAAACAATCTTCCTCTCCCCCTGCTCTCTCTCACTGTATGTGTATGTATACATACACATACACATATATGTTGGTGGTGGTGGTGTATGGGTTATCTGGGGGGCCTAGTCGCTCTAGTGTGAGGGCTGCTGAACCCTTTTCAGGACTGTTCATTCATCCACCTTTGGTGTCCACCTGTCACCAGTGGTTCCTAGAAGCTGTAGCATGCACAACAGCCAAACCCTGGTAAAACTGTCTCAGCAGACAGGCTAAAATAGGTTAAGGGTAACCAACAGAAGTTGGGGGTGGGGGTGTCTATCCCAAACACATGAAGACTTCTCCTAGCAGAATGGATAGATTTGTCCCAATAGATATATAGGAATGCTGTGGAGGGCTTAGAGTTTATCCCAGGCCATCACCAGTTATACTGATTTTTGCTTTGTCACTGGACTCTGTAAGAGAGAATAAAGCTGACAACTTGATGCAACTCTGCCTCACTTAAATCCAGTTTACAAGTTACCCTGCAATGTCATTGGTCTTCTTCAAAAAAGAACTAACTGAAACAATGTATTTGTGTGTGTATACACATATGATTATTGTGTGTATGTATACATCTATATATGTATATATCTACATATATATGTTTGTGTATACTATATTCAGACATATATGTACACACATATATAATAGGAGATTCTAATAAAAGGCCTAAATCTATTTGCAGAAAGATGGCCCATAAACATAAAATCCTCTCCTTGTGATTACATATAACATCCAGTATATTTCCTTTGAGGCATCATTGTTCTGAACACTGAGAAAAGTCTCAGTGCTGAGCTGCATTAATAGCATTATGATTGGCATACAGGCCTGCTGCTGCTGAAGCACCCATCATTACAGCTGTATATCGTTTGCCTTGATTTTGACTGTGCCCAATGTCTTTCTGTAACACAGCCAAGCAGGTTGCCAGAGGAAACTGGAAACACTTTGAATGTAGCTTCGGCTTGCTATTTTGCTGTCATCCCTGACAAGAAGGGCTCCAGCAAACACAGCAGGATCTTGTCTCTGCATTGGAGAGGAGGAGTCTTTCTGAAGTCACTGGAATGAAGTAGCCTCTCATTCAACCTTGTTGTGCAGTGGGAAGTGACCCAACTGAGATTTAGAGCATCACCAAAATCTCCCCTAAACTGTATGTTCCATTTCCTCACTCCACAGGTACTATGATATTTGAAGCATGTCAACCTTTTGAATGTGAATCCAACTTTATTCCCCTACCCATGAAATCAGAGTGGTACCTTCTCCATAAATCAAAGAAGCAAATGCAAGTTTCATGAAAGAAATTCAGAAGTTTGTGGGGAGAGTCCACTGATACATTTCTGTCTGTTGTTGTTCCCTCCTGCATTTGTGGTAAAAAAAGGTTTATGCTTCAAACTCATCTTAGCCTTTTTTTTCCCAGAACGCCCATTTATTCTTTAATATGACTACATGCCCAACTCTAGATAAAATGCATACTTTCTAATGTTATAATATAACTGTGATTTTACATTTAAATATAGATGAGAACTAGGAGACCATCTACTCTGACATCAATACATTCTCAAAAACTGAGACCTAGGGAGATTGAGTGACTTGCCTAAAGTCACTCACATAATAAAGTAATAGAATTGAAATTCAAGCCCAGGACTTGATTCCAAATCAAGTAAATTCTTCCCTCCTTTTTCCAAATGCCATAACTCAACTGGAATTTTGAGAGGCCAGTATTTCCTTAATATTGAGAACCAACATGACCATTAAATTTCCAAGCATTAAGGTACATTTAGAATCGTAAGACATAGATTCAAATTTTAGTTCTTCAATTGATTTTACTTCTCTGGGCTTCAGGTTCCTTTACCAGAAAATTAGGTGGTTGCATTACAGATGATCTTATGATCTCTTCTGGTTTTAATACTTTGCAAAATTCTATCTCTCCACTTTTTTCTTGTTGTTTTGGACCTGTTATGCTAGATGATTCAGTTTCCTCAGGGATTTTAAAGTGGGTAAATATTATCATTGCATTTCTAAGGACATGAGCTATTAATAAAAGAACTGTAAGGCACAGTCATTTAGTGAATTGGAAATTATGAGTATTTTCATTAAAAGGGTCTCAATTTTGGTTCTAAGTTTTTTTGGATTTAGACAGTGATTTTAATTGATGTAGCAGTGGGCTAGGGGTTTGGAATGATTGGTGTCACTTAATAAAGGACATACTAAATTCAGCACTACCTTTCTATTTATGACACTGTGACTAACTCACCATAAGTCTGTTATGGGAAAAAGTGGAACTACAAAAACAATTTTAAAATAAAATTAATCAAAAGAATGAGTCTACATCCGAGCACTATTCATACAAAATGTCTCTTAGGCCACATCCTAACATAAACTGTGGAGGAATGAAGACCAGGAAAGAGGATGCATCTAAAAAAATAAAAAACAAAATAGTGGGTTCTCAGGAAATCATTACCTGTTTTAACCCACAAAATATAGATGTTGATGCTCTCTTAATGAATTTATGAAAGCAGATGCACAAAGTTGCTATATAGGAAATCATCCTTATGAATTACGGTTGCAAAAAAGTCCTAAATCAAAATTTCCTTCTGTTTAAAGAATTATCATGTGTGACAAGAGGCTATATTTTTATAGTCTGTAATTATCCTCCTAGACTTTGAAGATCGTGAGAAAAAGGGTTAGATAAGTTAGACATTAGGGACAGCTAGGTGGTGCCATGGATAAAGTGCCTGGCCTGGAGTCAGGAAGAATCATCTTTCTGAATTTATATCTGGCCTCAGATATTTAGCTGTGTGACTCTGGGCGAGTCACTAAACCCTGTTTGCCTCAATTTCCTCATCTAAGATATCCACTAGAAATTTGAATATCATTAACTAGGGGAAAGCTAAAAACAAATCAAATTCCTGTATTCCCCTGGAGATTTCTGGTTGGGGTAAAATGGGCTAAAAAGCATTGCTAAGTGCTTTCTTGGTGCCTTGCATGAGTCCTGAGAATTCAAAGGTAAAAACAGTCCTCAAAGAATTCATATCCTATTGGGAGAGATAACATTTAAATAACTAGGCTCATGAAAGATATATCCAGGGCAGATAAGAAGTATTCTCAGAAGAAAAAGCACTAGCCTTTGGAAGAACTAACAAGGAAAGCCTCCTTCAGAAAGTGAACCACAGAAACTAAATGTGGCACTCAGAGGGGAAAGCATTCCAGCCAATGCAAAGGAAGAGAAAGGCAGATGGAATGTTATATACAAGAAACAGCAAGGATGCTGGTGTAGCTGAATCATAGAGAGTGTGGAAAGAAGTAAAGTGTGAACAGGTTAGAAAGTAGGAAGGGGCTGGGTTATTAAGATCTTTAAAAGCCAAACAGAGGACTGCGTATTTGAACTAACAGAAAGATTATTATTGTGTACTGTGGAGAAACCTCAAGACTGAACTTGGTCTGAGGGACCCTAAAATTTGGTAATGAGCTGCTGGCTACACACAGACATTCACATAAACTTAGAAAAGAAAAAGGTAATTATTAGCTATGGAACATAGCCAATTCAGTGGAATTTAATGTATGTTTCTTAGCAGCTAAAAGACCCTTAACAACTATAGTGACTTACCCATCTCAATTCACACTTCATCTTCAGAGAACACCTGATAGAACAGCAGCCCTATCTCAAAACAAGTGACCTCTTAGCATTGAATTGTTGACTCCTGGATGATCCTTAGGAATTCTCTAACTAATGATTTTGGGGTGCAATTTATGGTGTTTTATTTCATTGTAACACTAAATAATATGGCTCATCAAAAAGTTCTGGAACTGCTTTAGATAGTGCCTGAAAATGAACAAGGAATTCTTTCTAGATTACATTAATTAAATTGTCAAAAAGTCAGTAGTGTTTTTCTGAGTGATATAATTCTGCAGAGTTTGACCTTGGTAAGGCAGATACCCAGGGGAAAAAATTGTTCTAGAAGACCAGGAATGAAGTTCTTTTCCTGGAGCAGCTAGGTTGTTACAGTAGATACAGTGGATACAATGCTAGACATGAAATCAGCAAGACCTGAGTTTAAATGTGACCTCAGATACTTACTAGTTATAGGACCTTGGCTGGGCAAGTCACAATCATTGTTTGGCCTCAGTTTCCTCAACTATAAAATGGGGGAAATTATATAACCTACCTCATGAAGTTATTATAAGGATCAATGAGATTATATTTGTAAACGTGCCTACCACAGTATCTGGCATATAGTAGATGCTTAATAAATGCTTATTTCTTTCTTCCTGTATAAAACTTCTAATAACAAAATAATATGAACAGTCTATAGTCTGGCACAGAAGCCCCTCAATCACTAGGGATGCTTATCTCAACACATAAGGCTGCTTCCTATTCTAAGCTAATACATTTGAAAGGTTGATATACAAAAATGTGTAAAAATAATAAATAACCAAGGTATATCTGCTCCACTAATTCAGAGAATGTCAGAGTTCCTATTCAATTCAATTCAACAAATATTTATTAAAAAATTCATTTAACAACTAAACAGAGTAGGCAAGGTAGTATAACAAAGCACCAGGGAGTATATTAAGTACCAGGAATGTATAAATGAAAAGTTCTTGAATCAATACCAGTAGAGAATTTTCCATAAACATTTATGAAGTACCTAAAATATGTCAGACACTATGCTAAGTGCTGGGGATTTAAAAAAAAAAAAAGGCAAAAGACAGTCCCTGTTGTCAAGGAGCTCACAGGGTAATGGGGAAGCAAGATGCAAACAACCATGTAAGGAAAAATAAAAGCTATATTCAGAATAAATAGGAAATCATCAACAGAGTAGAAAGCTCTACAATGAAAAGAGACTGACAAAGGATTTTTGTAGAAAGTGGGATTTTAACAGGACTTAAAGGAAACCAAGAGGCAGAGGCCAGAAGAGAGAATGCTCCATGCATAGAGGACAGACAGTGAAAATACTTGGAATCAGGAGATAGAGTGTCTTCCTCAAAGAATAACAAGGAAGCCAGTGTCACTGGATCAAAGTGTTTGAGTAGAGGGGATGTAAGGTGCAAAAAGATTGGAAGGGGAAGGAGGCTAGATTATGAAGATCTTTGAATATATGAGGAAACTGAGGATCAGAGTTAAAGTGATTTGCTCAAGGTTGTACAGAAAGAAATTTCAACTATTACAATGTGTGGAAAGTAGGGAGCTGCTCAAGATAACTGGAACTTTACAATGCATAAAAGAAAACAGTACTTCATTTAAACACTGAGGCTAAGTGGAGGGGGAGGTAGGTGGTACAGTGGATAGAACACCAGAGCAGGAGTCAGTAGGACCTGAGTTTAAATCTCACCTCAGACACTTGACACTCACTAGCTGTGTGACCTTGGGCAAGTCATTTAACCCCAATTGCCTCATTCTGAGTCATTTCCAGTCATCCTGATCAAAATCTGGTCACTGGATTCAGATGGCTCTGGAGGAGAAGTGAGGCTGGTGACCTGCACAGCCCTCCCTCACTCAAAACAAAGTCAAATGCAAGTCATATCATTATTTCTCTGATGGCATGGTCTTCTTTGGCAATGAAGGACAAACACACTGAGACTAATTGGATGTGGAGGAGTGCTAAAATCCCCTAAATAGCCAATGTTTGGATAAATGGATGGAGACTAGGGGTTTGGAGACTAGGTGATTGAAGAGAGGGAAGTACTTGACTTCCTCATCAATCAAAGTAAGTATTTACTCCCATATGTACTCCCATATAAACTCCCATATGAAGTGATTTCTTCACAACTTCTCCTAGCAGTCATTACAACGGATGCTACCTCTAAGATATGAATTTTCTACTCAATGAAGGAGCCATGAATTGTATAGAAGAGGGAACTCATGTAACCATTCAAGTCAATAAACATTTAAGTACAACTGTGTGCAGATCTCTGCACGCAGGTGCTGGAGGTGGTGGGGTAGTCAAAGCATGGTCACAGTTCCTTCCATTATGAAACTTCTAATTTGGAAGTGTGGAAGGGGGAGATGTGATACCCATGGAGACATTTTAAGTGCAAAATGATACATTTTGGGCACATAAGAGAAGTGCAAAACAAAGCGCAAGGGGGGAAGGGTAATTATCAACAAGGAAGGCAACCTGAAGGAATGATTAGAGAAGTCCAATAAGAATGTGATGTATATGAAGTCAAATTTGGAGAAGATCTAAAAGAAGGATCAAAAATGACCAATGTGCCAGAAAAATAAAGGATAATAAGTACTGAAAATGTGCTAATGAAATGATAATTATGAGATTAATCTTAGAAAAGTCCATTGTGGTAGGAAGGGCCATAAACCTAATTTTAAAAGGTTGAAAAAAAGATTAAGTATCCCACAAGGTGTCTACTATAGCTGCCTTCAGCATTCTATGGGGTTGTTTTCTAGTACTACTATAAGAAACCCCCATCAGTGTGTTTTGCCCCCTGATTATCAGCGGATATCAGTCAAAATTATTTATCTCTAGTCACTGGTATTTCCTAAGGATTTTATAGCAAGAACTACTATAAAACACTTTCCCCAAAAGTCTGCGGCCTATCTTCTGCCAATACACACAGAGACGGAAACAAAGTAGACCTGTTCAAGATTAGAGAGTACATGTGGTAAAGGAATAACTCAATTTCTATAAATCCTTTGTTGAGCCTTCATGATAGTCTCCTTAGATTACGTATAGTTCCCCATTGGGCTTCTTATCTTATCGTGAAACTGTCCTTTCTCAGTATATATAGTTCTTCAAACGCAAACAGGTTTGCCAGTCACTAGTGTTCCTGGTACACTTCGAGAATGCCAATGAAAAGTCCAAATCCACTGATTTTTCAGTAAGGGTTGGAAGAGAAGACAGAGATCTATTCCTTCTCATATCATAAGTGAATCTGTCTCAGGGGCTTGGCTGGAACTGTTATCTCCTCTAAGCAGTCAGACACCCAAAATGCTTGGCTTTAGAACAGGCTTGTCATTTACAGAAGACCGGACATGACTGAGTTTCTAAAGCCAATCACAACATTTCCTGTCCCACTTAGTTAAAATGCCTTTGATTCATTCATTCAATGTCTAGGCTTCCACCCTTAGTTCATATTTCTGTTTGATTAATTAACCCTACCTTATAATGCAAATTTGATATATTTAACTTTTGAATTACAGAACTGACAAAGAATTAATTCCTTTTTACATGATCTAATTCCTGAAAATTCTAGAATTTTCAGGTTGAAACATAACTTTTCTTATGTAGTAAAGCCAAGCTAACAGACTCAGTTGCCTCACTTGAAAAACAAGGATAATTAAACCAAAATCTGCCTAATAAATTCAAGGAGATAGATTTCTTCAGGTTTAATTCCAAGGGAACAAATAATTAAAGGAGATAGGGAGGTAGATAGTTAAAGTCATTTTTTAAGACTTAATTCTAAGGTCTACCCAGCTCTTTTAGAAACTAAAAATACCCAAACTTTAAAAAATAAAAATGTGAGCAAGAAGGAAATAAAGATTTTGTGTTAAGAGCTGGAGCAACAGCTACCATTCATCAAGAAGTAATAGAGAAAAGTCAAGGCTGTCCTAATATGAAAGCAGCTCTCAAATAGCTTCTAAGTCAAAGTGCATCTTCTAATGCATTTTCATCTAGATTAGGGCTTCTTAACATTCTGCAGGTCATAAACCAAACTGGCAATCTGATGAAGTTTATGAACTGACCCCTCCCCCAAAATAATGTTTTTAAATGCATAAAATAAAATACACAGGATTACTAAGAAAAACAATTACATTGAAATGTAGTTATTTAATTTTTAATTTAAAATGTATTCAATTTATATTTTTAAAAAGTTTATAGACCCCAGGTTTAAAATCCCTGATCTAAATTCTTTCCCTGTGATTTTTGTCTATATTTGCCTCTCTGACCTTGAATTTGACCCATAGACAGGTTGTATCTCTAATATTTTTTTCTAAGCTACTCTCCTCATCTTGTCAGCTCCACTGAAATGACTTTAGATTGGGTCCCATTTTGATTCAGGGTTTTCAGTGGCATAACTTTTGCTGAATGATTTTCTGGGAAAGATTTCTGCCTGAGTTTGGGATTGATGCCTGACTAAACAACCTTAATGAAACTCTTTCATCATATGGCCATGCATAATATTTTCCCAGAAGCTTAATAATGCCTCATTTTCTCAGGAACTTAATAAATGCTTATTGATTGACTGATTTCATGAGTAGAGGATATAAGCAAAGAGAAATGAGGTATTCCCCTGAAATGTAATTAGACCCTTCATGATTGTCACATGATAGTTGATCATAGATTAATTTAAAGTTTAGATGTATCACACCTCTATTGAGTAACTGCTGCCAAACATGCATCTACCACAAGGAAGAAATCATAAAGAAAAAAAACCTAGGCTTAAGAAAATCTAAACCCTAACTAGGAGTCTCACAAGTGCTCTTATAGGCAAAATCACATCAATCTTGTACATTCCTCAGGCCATAAAAATGAAAGAGAAGATAGATCCATAATCCCATTCTTCTTTTAAAGCTAAGCAAACAGTTAAATAAAGTCACATATATTCTCTAAGGAAATAAACTTCATCAGACAAATTCTGTAGGTAAACTGAGTCAGGTTATCGATTATATTTAGAGCATTCACAAATAGATCTGAAGAAGATTTACATTTCAACAAGGAGTCAGAGATTGTTGAGAGTCTTCCTTTGACTTCTTATCTAAGGAATGTTTAAAGCTCTTGAGTAGATTTTCACATCCCATGGGACAGCTTTATTTCAGATGAGGTTAATATTAAAACAGGCTTTTAGTAAGCCAAAAAGTGCAGGAGGAATGGCTCTGAGTCCCAAATAATAGAGGAACATCAAAAATTCCCATGACAAAGACTTGATGAACACTTTCCACTTAGAGTCAAATGTCTGTATTTTTTGTAATGTCCCTGTGGACAAGAAAGATAATAACCCACATTTATATAGTTCTCTAGTTTTACAAAGTGCTTTCCTCACAAAGATTCCCATAAATTTACTGAGGGCAAGAACTGGGTTTTAATCTAGCTCTGACACTTACTGTCTGTGTGAGCAGGCAAATCATTTCAAGGCATCCTTTGTAACATGAATAAGATCAACTGAATGATCTTTACTATACCTTTCAGCTTTAAAGATTCACTGAGATTAGGAAGTACAAAAACCATTATTTGTATTTTATAAAAAGGGGAAGGGGTGGAGGGAAATCCAAATAAACTAAGTGATTTGTTCAAGGTCTTGCAGGTAGTAAGAGACCAAAAGTTGAACCCAACCCAGAATCCAATGCTCTTTCCACTATAACATCTTCCTCTTTCAACATCTTGATTTAAGGAGTCAACTACTGCTCCTAATGAAGGAGGGCTACATATGCTGATTTACTGGAATACTCTTTCTAAGTCATAGGAATACTCATGCTGATACACAATCATTAGGCAACTAAGTGGTGCAATGGATAGAGCAAAAAGAGTACTGAAACTGGAGTTAGAAAGACCTGAATTTGTATCTGACCTCCACCACTTATTAGTTATATGACTCTCTCTGCCTCAGTTTCATTATCTAAAAAAGCAAAATAAGAATACCACCTAACTTCCAGGGACATTGTGAGAATAAAGTAAGATGATATTTGCAGAGTGTTTTGAAAAGTTTACATTGTTAGACAAATGTTAGCTATTGTTATGATGATGGGTCCTGGGGCCATTGGTCTAGGTTTCCGTTAGTCTATATTATCAGTTCTCATCTTTAGGGATCTTGGTTTAACTTGGTCCCCTTCATTTGCAACGTGGTCAGACCTCTACAAAGACCTGTTGTAGAATTACAGAATTTTGGAAGGTACCATATCGGTGGCTGGGGAACCTGCGGACTTGAAGCCACATGAGGCCTTCTAGGTCCTTAGGTGAGGCCTTTTAACTGAGTTCAAGTTTTACAAAGCAAATACTTTTATAAAGGAGCTTGATTCTAGATTCTGGTCCAAGCCCTTTGAATTTTGCATATGAAGAAACCAAAGGCTAGAAAAGTGACTCAGTCAAAGTTACACATTTAGTAACAGAACTGTCTATGCTATATAATTTGAGAGATGTAAATCGACCCTAAAGCCCAAATTATCTAACCTACCAGTCTATAGTTATGTCTCAATTTCCCACCATTCCTTTTGATTTAAAACTTGTGCCTGTCAAAATGAAAGCATTAGCTTAAGCCATCATCAACTATTCATGACAGAACTAATTTATCATCGTAGATATCAGAGTAGTGTTCTAAAGGAACTCAATACAAGAGAATTGTTCATTTTTTATTTGCTTTTTTGTTAGAGGAAGAGGTGAGAAAGGAAAAGCTGGGAGCATGGGATATAGCCTTGGGAGGAAAGATCTTGATGAGGCAGTACGGTGGGAAATGGCTAGGGATAGGGCTGGGATACCAAAAAAGGAGTATCCACTAAAAACAGGGTGGGAAAAGTACTAAAAGCAAAATGCCTATGTTTAAAAAACCAAAAGTTGTCTGGTTTTTTTTTTTAGTAATGCAAAACAATATATCTGTGAATTTGCTTCATTTTTAAGTCTCAGTCATGAATTTATCATTTAACTTTTGCAGAAAATTGACAGTCTTGGGGAATTTTTTTATTTTTCTATTCATGTTGCGGTTTTCAACTCTGGTTGAATTCAGCCACAGATTTGTCATTTGTTGCTTTGAAATGATCATATGGTGAATTCCCTGAAAATTAAGCTAAAGCTATGGATAGGCTGCCAGTCATTTTATTAGTGACTGGGATAAAGGCAGAGATCGCATGTCTATCAAATGTATAAATGACACAGAGCTGAGAAATAAAGCTAACATGTTGGATGACGGGATCCAAAAAATATTCACAAATTAGAACACTGGGCCAAATTTAATAGGATGAAATTAAATAAACATTGACCCTTGAGTTCAAAACAATCAACTTTGAGAGTACAAGACAGGGAGGCAGGATGAGACATCAATCACAATGAAGAAAGAGCTGGGGGTAGTAGACTACATGTGACTCAGCAACAACAACAAAGCCAGTGCAAACTTAGGTTGCATTGTAGCAGGTATAGTGTCCAGAAGGAGGAAGCTGATAGTCTCCGGTGTCTATCATCTTGGAAGAGAGGTTTTCTATAAGAAATTAACTAGCTTGTTCACTCACTGAACTTTCCACCTATGATTTATTGATGCCGTATTTTAATCAAGGGAACTAAGTAGTTCACACAAGAACAACAAAATATATAAGAAATATTGAAAAAGCCACCATCTGATGACTCTGAATATGGATTTAATTATACAAGAGAGGGAGATGACCCATATTGTGTGATCGATTAAATGTTAAAATATAAGAATTAGCAACCACGGCAGTGAGAACTTTAGAAAACAGAATATTGTAGCAAGAAGGGACTTTCCTATTATCTAGCATAAACTCTCATTTTATGTAGAAGTAAACTGAGGTTCTGAGAAGTAAAAGTGCTTTCCTCAAGGTAACACAGAGGCTTAAGAATTAAAGTCAAGATTCAAATCCAAGATTTTACTTTTACATTTGAGAAAAAAAAATCACAAGTCTTTTTAAGCGCTCACTTTATGTGATGCAGGGCAGCTAAGTGGTATCGCAGATAAAGTGTCAGGTATGAAGTCAGAAAGACTCATCTTCATGAGTTCAAATTTGGCCTCAGACACCAGCTGTGTGATCCTGATCAAGTCACTTTGCCTCAGTCTCCTCATCTATAAAATGAGCTGGAGAAGGAAGTGGCAAACCCCTCCAGTACTTTTGCCAATAAAACCCAAAATAGAGGTCACAAATACTTGGCCACAATTGTAAGAACACAGCAACACCATGTGTTAAGCATTATTCTAAGTTCTGAGAATACAAAGAAAGGCAAAAGACAATCCCTGCCCTCAAGGATCTTCTAATCTAGGGGCAGACACAGCAAGGAAAAACTATGTACAAATTACAAATAAACTACGTGCAAGATAAATGGAAAGTAATTAAAAGAGGGAAGAGATAGAATTGCAGAATCTCATTGCTAAAAGAAAACCTCAAAACCCATAAAATCCAATCTTTATCTCAACAACCATAACAAAATCCCCTCTAAAAACAAACCCAAAAGTGCTCATTCAGCTTTTATTGCAAGATCTCTCTATATCCTGAAGTTTACTTTTAGTTAACTTTGATAGGAAGTTTTTCTCATACCAAGCCTAAATTTGTCTTTTTACACCTTCTTCCAATTTTTTTTTCCTGGTTCTACCCTTTGGGACCAGAAAGAAAGTCTTTTCTTCTCTATCTCAAAATTTCAGATTCTTAAGAATAGTTATCATCTTCCTGATTCCTCTAATCTCTTTTCTGGATTGAACATTCCCAGTTTCTAGAAATAGTCTTCATATTACATCATACCAAGGTCTTTCAAGGATAATTTTTTTAATTCATGAAAATCAAATATTTATACAAACAATGAAAGCTATTATTGACATAGTACTTGGTTAGTGAAGCATTTTACATAATTATCATGCAATTGTCATGACTATGAGGTAAGTATTAGCATTGTCATTAATATTATCATTTGATATGTAAGCAAAAAAACAACTTATTGAGGTTAAATAGCTTGCTCTTAGTCACACAACTAATATTTTAAAAGCAAGATTTGAACCCATCTCTCTCCTAACTCCAACTCCATGACTCTTTCCATTGTGATGTTAACTCATACTATGTAAGTTAAAATAGAAAAGAAAACAAAGAAACCTGCTTATTTAACCATTTTAACCAGGTAGACAAAGCAATTTTCCCGATTAGTTATGTTCTGAGTAAAAATAAAATTTTCTGAAAGATCATACAGTTAATTTTTAAAAAATAATCACTCTTGTCTTCGTTTCATGAAGATAGTAGCTTTCCACAAAATATGGAACAGTTGCAAAAGAATTTGAAAAGAACTCAGCTTTCATTTTCATTTTTCATGAGCTGGTAAAATTCAGGACTTTAATAAAAAACTAAAGAAAAAAGGTAACAGCATTAATATGCTGTGCTTATGGAGGGAGGAAAACACCATTGCTAAGTGCTGAAAGGTAGCGGCAGTCCTTTTATTTGTCTCACCATCAGTACAAGGAAGAAAAGACATATTCAGGCAGCAGAGGGCACCAGCATCCTTAATCGAGGCAACGTTGGTCACTTAAAATAGAGCCTTAGTCTTCTTTGCTCTTATTCTGGCAGCACCTTTCCTCCAAGGAACTCAAGTACTCATGATCTGTCTTCAAGAACAACTCATCCCAGAGCAATGACAAAGCGATCCCCTGCTGGGAAGAACCATCCTGTTTTCTGTTTTTCTAAGGTCATCCCAGAACAGTAATAATTGAATACCAAAACTTCAGGAAATTAAAATTGGGAATGAAAATCTGTATTGTGCTAACAGGGCAATGTCACATTAATATCTATGAAAATTAAGTTCAATTCAAGTAGTAAAGTACATTGGCCTTTTATGTCCTAGGTTCTTCTCAGTCCAAGTACTACTACGCACCAGGTAAATTAATTTTCCTCTTTTTAAAATTGGCCAGCATGGGCTGAGTAAATAGTCTTTTCTGTGGTAAAATTCAATAATCCCAAAGACCATCTGCCCCCAAAATCTCATCCCACTAGGTCTGAAATGGCCACGATTGGATGGTTAAGGGCATAAATCTAAAATGCATATATATAAAATCTAAAAGGCAAGTTATATATGTATACATACATATATATGTGTGTGCACATATATATGTATGTATACATATACCAGTTTAATATTTGTAAAGCACTTCACATATAATCTATCTCATTTGAGCTTCACAGAAACTCGATGAAATAGATAGGATAGATGTTGCTAATCCCATTTTTCATATGTGGAAAGCAAGACCCAGAGAGGTTAAAGGATTTGCCAATAGTCACACAGATCATCATTACTTAAAACAAGCTACAAACATGGGTCTTTATAACCACAAGTCCAGTCATCCTCTGAATTATGCTCCCTTTAAATTACTGAAGAACTGTCATCTAGAAGGAGAAATTAGATTCCGTCTACGAAATTCTATAGGGCAGACCTACAAACAATTGTTGTTTTGTAGTGAGGCAATTTTTAGAAAGAGAAACTTTCTAACAATTAAAGTCATCAGAAATCAAATGGGCAGCCTTCCTCGTTAGGAAAATTCTGTGACACTTGTTCAACTGGAGGATGAATAACTACCTGAGGGATGTTGTAGAGAATTCAAATAAGGGGTAGGAGTAGACAGGGGTAGTTGATCTCCAAGGTCCACTAAAACTCCAAGATGATATGATTTTATTAGTTCATTTGTAAAATTTAGTATATTATCTCTTTTAGCTCAACAAACCTAATCCCTTTTCCACATGAGCAGTCTTTAAATATCTAAATGGCTATGATTTTCATAACTTTACCCCCTCATCCATGTCTTCTCTTCTTCAGAAAAGAAAATTATATTCATTGACAATTTCATTCTGTAGAAGGATAAGGAAGCCATGGGGGGAAAGTTCTACTCAGATTTTGTTTCTGATCATTAAGGAACAACTGGATGTCAAAATAGAAATATGAGAAACCATGAAGGAAGAAAATAGGCCATGGAAGAGATGAGGTGAGGAAGGGAATACTCTGGAGGTAATCTGATGTATCCCCTAAACTTTGTGAGAACTGATTTCAAAGAATTCAAAGGCAAGATGAGTTGTATCTCAAAGCCTAAAATTCAATAGAGAAATCCACCCAAGAGTAATAAGAAACTCACGAATGATATTCTGGCAAGATAAACACAAATAATTTCAATGATAATGAGAAGAGGGAGCTGTGTAAAAAAGTTCAAAGTTGAGATAAAGGGAACTAATTTACACAAAGAAGTTGAAAACAGACCTAGTTAACTATGAGTGAATTCAAAAAAGTATTATGATCCTGTAAGAATAGTGTCAGGAACACTAAAAGACAAAATGAACTGAAGTTTTTGTTGAAAGGTAAAGATAAAAGAGGAGTCTTTAAAATGCCTACAACAGCGAGAAATAAGAAAAACAGACAGTAGAACTAATAATATTGGAGGTTTGTCCTTTTCCATGAAGCAGTCTTAATATTAGGAAGTATAAAAGAAAATGTAGGGAGGATTGAAGGGGATAGATAGGGCAACAATAGGAAGACCTAGGAAACATAGGCAGAAAAAACAGGGAAAAATAAAGAACCTAGCTAGAATGGGGGAGAGGGATTGAAATCCAAGATAAGTGAGGAAGTGCAAGAGAGAGAAACTAGATGTCCTCAATGAGGTAGTCACCAGGTCCTGGCAACATTCCAAGGAAAGAACTAGCCAATGTGATTGCTGAGTTGCTGCTGCCAATGAGCCTTGAAAAAATTGTGTAGGATGGGAGGAATGCCAGTAGAAAATGAATATAAGCAAATGTCCCAGTTTTCAAGTAAGAAAAGATAGATAATTCAAACTGTACACTAGTGATCTTGACCTATTCTTAGCAAAATTTTAAAGCACATTATTAAAGTTATATTCTGTGGTCTTTACAAAAAAGAAGCAAATATACTTTCATCAAGAATGTCATGCCATATGGGCAATGTTTTACTTGACTTTTTTTCCCTTCATTATAAGGGCTGCTTCATTTGAAGGAGAAAGGAGTTTATGCAGAAATGCCAATTATATTTTTAAAAAATCTATCAGTAAAACTTGTTTTGGAAAGAATATTATATAAGATTAATTTCATAGGATTGGACTTTGAGTAACAATGTCCTGAGTTAATTTCTTGCTTCTAACACTTTCTAGATATATGATCATGGAAAATTTACCTAAACTCTCAGATTTGGACAACTTTCTAAGATAATAAGGTATAGAATGTAACAACCCTGACAAAACCACAGGTCCTTGCCATATTGTCTTTGAACTGATTGTTACCTCAGAGACAGGTAATGACAACATAGGGCAAATAAATTTTAAAACAGAGGAGTAAAACATTAAAATATTGGAAAGAAGAGAAGAAACTATGCATAAGGTAAATTGGAGTCTGAATTAGTGAAACTTAAAGTGGAAGGTAAAAATTTAGGTTAAATTTTGCCTAGAATAATGAGGGAGCAGTTGTAGAAAGGCCATAAGCAATAATAGTAACAGCTCACATTTACATAGCATTTTTAGGATATCATTTAATCCTCATAACAACCCTGTGAAATAGTTCTAAGATAAGGGTAATATTTCTATCTATATATTATTCAGGTACAATATAAATTGATAGTAAACTAGGAAACAGATTAATTATTCTAAACACTTAACTTGTTCACCACACTCGTGATGTAGCCTGTATGAAAACTATGTACACTAGAAATGACCACTGATGTTGCTATTTCCACCTGAGATAAGATACAAGACATGGAGGTCCTTTCTCAAACTGAAATGCCAAGAATTCAAACTCTGCTTCAGAGAGAGCTCAGCTCTTATGGACTGGCCATGTTGTTTGAATGCAAAGTGTACTCTTGCCAAAAAGATGATTTTTATGGAAAATTCACACAGGGCAAGCATTCACATGGTGGTAAGAAGAAGCAATATAAGAGGGCTCTCAAGGTCTCTCTTAAGAACTTTGGAATTGAATGTGTGACATGGAGACACTGGCACAGGATCACTCAGTATGGTATGTGCACATCAGAGAAGGTACTGTGCTGTATGATCAAAGCATAACTGAAATAGCTCAAGAGAAACACAACATGAGCAAACTTAGAGAACCCACCCCAAATGTTCACACAGAGTATTTGTGCCAACTTGTAGTAAAGCACTCTGAGCTCATGTTGGTCTGATTAGCCACAGTTGGACACACTGAAACTTGACTCTAGCAGTGACGACGTTTTGGTCCTCTTAGAAAACAAAGGACAACCACCACCACTACCACCACACTAGAAATATTCCCTGCTCTCTTCAAGCTTAAATTGTAAGGAAGCAAGATAGAGAAATCTCTACCAAAGTTTGTGTTATTTCAATGGATCAGTGATTTCATCAATGTTAATATTTCCAATACAGAAGTAAATCAAAACCTATAGGCACTTTTATATTCTGTACTATTCTTGACTTTTCATATGCTACAGAGAGCTAACCATGGTGCTAAAAGCTTTTTTCTTGCTCCTATATGTATGGGCAGTGAAATGATACCCAGTTGACTTGGGTTTTACTGGTTCCTTTCCTTTCCTCCCCTTCCCTCCCCTCTCCTTCCTTTCCCTTTCCTTCCCTTTCCTTTCTCCTGTCCTATCCTCTGCCAAAACCTTAAACCTACTGCACTCTGAAATTGGGATTCCAATGGGCCTCTACCTAAGGGCTCCTCTGGACCCTCCCAGCTTTAGAATGATTATCAATAGTAACTGTTGCTGTTTCCCACCCAGCCTGATGTCTTTCTTTTTCTTGATCTCATTAAAGGGGCCATGCCCTGGCTACTTCTTAAACAGGCCTATTCAATGAATGGGTGTTGCCTCATCCTAAGTGTGTACCTGCAAAGACCTTGGCGAGAGTCCAAGGTCTCCCAGTGCATACTGGGTCATCTCCAATCATCCTGATGAATATCTGGTCACTTGATTCAGATGGCTCTAGAGAAGAAGTGAGGCTGATGACCTTCACTGGCCTCTCCCACTCAGAACAAAGTCAAGTGCAAGTCATGTCATCATTTCTCCGATGGCATGGTCTTCTTTAGCAATGAAGGATGAACACAATATGTATGGGCATTAAAAGTTAATAACTAGCAATTCATGGAATTTAGCATTTTGAGTATTTTGTGTTTCTTAAAGTCTTAGCTATATCAGCTAGCAAAGTACATTGCACACCATAGGCAGTCAATAAAATACCCATTGACTGATATGAGTCATGGTTTGGGGGTCTGAATGGACCCTGTTTTCTAGGTACTTCTTTCTACATAATCCTTTTGGTTTGGGTTTTCTTTCCTTGTGCCTCTCTTCCCTAGACCTTTCTGTTCCTCCCCTTCTCTTTCTCATCTTAGCCTTTTCATTTCCTCAGTATTTCATACTGCAGAAGCCTGAACACTGGAATTAAATTCCTGAGATCTGGTTTCAAATTTGACTCTATCACTTCCTAGCTATGTGAACATGTCTAAGTCTTTTCTGATTAGGAAACTGAAGATAGTAATAAACTACCTAACATGAATGAGGAAAGTACTTTGTGAACCTAAAATTGATATAGAAATATTCTTTCATATGATCATCTATTTAAAGCTAGAGAGGACCTCAGAACCTACCTAGTACAATCACCTAATTTTTCATATGAAGATAATGAGAGGTAATGACTTGCCCAATCAAAGTCATGGCTAGTAAAGGGCAAGTTGGTACTTGATCCAGTGTTCTTTGCACTTAGGAATTATTTAGGTGACAGGGTCCTATTTAGGACCCAGAAATCCCCAGAAATAACTATGAAAAATGTTATTACTGGAGGGTGTGAGATCGTTCAGGTAACAGAATTTGAGAGTTAGAGGTGACCTCAGTGGCCATATAATCCAATTCATATGTACTAAGATATACCCAACAAATGGTCATCCCACTAAGGTGTCCTCAAATTCCAACATTGTTCCAATCTATGGCATGAAATCATTTTATATTTCTTTGTATATTCTTTGTGTTTACGTGTGTGTGTGTGTGTGTGTGTGTGTGTGTGTGTGTGCACGTGTGTGCTTACACTCTCCCACTCTGGGAACATAAGTTCCTTGAGGAATTATTTCACTTTTGTATTTGTATCCACCATATGTCACTTTTCAGACATTTCTTCATTTAGAATTCATTCCTGCCACCATCTTCATCTCTCCCATTTGCACCTTGGACTCTGTTCTTAGGTCCCCTGCCTCTGATGGATGATCTTTCACTTACTCGTGTTGGAAAGCAATCCTCCACACAACTTTCCAGTCATATCTCTACCATACCAACATGCTTCTTCCAGCCCCCATTTATGTGCTGCCTTCCTTATCATAATATAAGCTCCTTGAGAGGAAGGATAGTATTGCTTGTTCTTATTTTTATCCCCAGGGCTCAGCACAGTGCCTAGAACATAAAATTCTTTGTTTGTCTATCTCTACCAACATATCTATTGTAAAATTGAAAAGTTATATTAATTCTATTTTGGTAAGACTTCATCAAGCTAGATTTAACATTCCTTTTCAGTTTCTTCTCCTAGTAAACTTTACCCTCTACCCATATCCTGCAGAAACTTGCCTAAGGATCAAACTTCTATCTTATAATTACCTCCACCATTGTAACCCCACCCATCACCCATTTTCCAAGAAAACTTGATTAACACAACTCCCATCACCTGAGAACCTATACATGGTTTCTCGGATCACATATCTTGGCTTTGGTTAAGGGAGTTTCAGAAGGGAAGGTCCAAATGATGTAATCTCAATTCTGACACACCTATGTTGCTCCAGATTTTGCTCTGTCATCTTGCCAGTTCTTATAAAAGGCCCTGTCATTGCTCACTCACACAAGGTCTTTGGTCATCAAGAGAGGTCATTTATCCAAATTATTCATTATTGCTAGCCTAACCAATAAATTGATCATGCTCAAAACTTTGTTCCTCAGGTTACCTTAAATTCTACCGTAACTCCATCCATCTATGTAAATGTCTGGCTATTTACCTATCTATCCATCTATCTGTTTGTCATCTATCTTTCCATGCCTGTCTTATCTAACCTATCCATCTATTTAATTACTATTTTTCCTTTTTTTAAAAAAAAAAACAGCATAGTACCAGTGACGTAACAGTCACTTTACAAATATTTGGTGAATAAAACTAAATTGACCTGTGCATGACCCTGTGCTTCTCACTGTATTAATCAAAATAGAAATATTCCTATTCCTACAATTATCAAAATATCTTTCAGAAAAAAATGTACAATATAAAAATCAATTAAAGTGCTTTTGTAAATTGATTGTTTATTGATGTCATAAAGTATATGAAAAAAGAACATGCTGGAAAGCAATTAAGTGACACCGACAAGGATATTAGTTAAGGTACATAGAGAGGTCCTTTTTTGCTTTATGTTGTTGCTCAGACCTCTGATTTCATCAGTGTGGGGACCCCCAGAGCATGGAAACTCCCAACATCAATGTAGATTAGCAAATCTATAACTTAGAATCTTGAATAAGGACAACAATATGAACCACAGAATCACAAGGGAAAAAAAGAATTCTGAAAAAATGAACAAAAATGAAGGCAATATGAAGGACGATCCAAACATTTTTGATACTGAATTTACTTTATAAACCTTATAGATAGTGAAGCAGACTTTGCAGTGGAAAGCTGAAGCACAAATGTTTCAGAACAAAAGAAATATGAAAAAAATAATTAAATTAGTATAATCCACAGTTCATCAGATTCAGAGACTGGTTGAATAATAGATCTGGAAAGAAATTTAGAGATCATCCACTCCAACTTATTCCTTTACAAAAGAGGAAACAGATCAGGAAATACTAAAGGGCTTGTACAAACTTACACAGACCAATAGGAATAACTTCAGTAAAGAGAGTATCCTTGTTTTAAAAGTAGCAGAGTCAGAATTCCAACCTAAGGCCCCTGACTCCAAATTCATCTTTTCACTACATGTTTGGGTTGTCTTTTCTCATTCATGTCCAACTCTGTGACCACATTTGGGCTTTTATGCCATTACCTCCTCCAGCTAATTTTTTAGATGAGGAAATTGAGGCTAACAGAGATAAGTGACTTGCCCAGGGGCCCATAGCTAGTGTTTGAGGCCAGATTTAAACTCAGAAAGATAAGAGGCCTAGTATTTTATCCACTGCATCATGTAGCTGCTCTCCCATTGTATTATCCAGCTTTAAATATTGCAAGAATCTTGACACAGAAACATTGACACAATGCTATCAGAATCTGTATAGCCATGCTAGCAACGTTTTCATCAACGACTTAGAAGATAGAGGTCATATGATTACAAAATATATAAATGACCTGAAGCTGGATAGAATCAATAACATGATGGATGACAGCTTCTATTAGGGCTGAATAAATTGAATTTGACTCCGTCTATATGCGCAGCAGGCTGTTTGGGAGCATACAGAAGGCAAAATTGGAACAAAGCCAAGGGTACTCCATAGATACCTGAGAAGATAAGTTGAGAGTCAGTCATGGGTCTTCAGATCATAGTTTTAGATCTGAAAGGTATGTCAAAGACTATCCAATTGAACCCTTTCATTTTACAGTTAAAATAATTGAATGCTCCTTGAGAAAGTATGGTAGATGGAATCAGAGGGTTCAAATATTTCCTGTGTCACTTAAAACTATATAACCTTGGATAAGTATTTTAACTTCTCTTTAATTCAATTTCTTCTCATTCCTTTCTTTCTAATGAAAGATCAGATGTTCTTTAAGTTCCTTTCCAGTTCTAAATCTCTGATCCTATGACCTTGACAGCTAGTAGCTAGAAAAGCAAGGATAGAAAATCTACCTACAGCTACATGATATAGTATAAAGGGCATGGTCAGACATCAAAGACCCCAAGGTCGTCAAGGACTGAATCCCAGATCATCACCAGTCTTCCTGATTTTTGCCTTGCCACTATACTTCAGTGACTCTGGAAGAGAGAGTGAGACTGAGAACTTTCTGTAACTCTGCCTCACTTAACTCCAATTCTCACATGAGTAAAGATATCACCCCATGATGTCACTGGTCCTCTTTGAAAATGAAAGATGAACAACATAGTGGAAAGGGAATAAAGTCAGAGGACCTTGGTTAAAGTCTCACTTGTGATGATTACCTAAGTGAACAGGAGCAAATCACTTAAATTCTACTGGCCTCGGTGTCCTCATGTCTAAATGAGGTTATATTAAATGACCTTTGAGGCCCCTTCAAACTGTAGATTTATAACCATATGACTACAAATTTAATACTCTTCTCACTAGACCACATTGCATCTCTAGGTAGGCATGTATGTTTGCCTCTATGTTTTATGAGCTTTTTTATTTCCTGTGGCTGCTTTTTTATTATTTTGAATCTCTTCCTTTCTTGTTAGACTTCTGCTTCTTATCTTCTACATAGAACTGGTTTATTAAAATTGTAAATAGGCTCTAAGTAACAACCTTTTATGCAAACTAATTTCATGAGCTTTGAAGTAGCATTTGTGGCATCTATTTTGACTGCTCAAAGACTATTTAATAATTTAAAATTATGCTTCAGGTAAGCACATTCTAAAAATTTGAAGGCATTTCAAAGTGGCGTCTCAAATTCAGGGCATCTCCTTTTTGGGTTAATAACATCAGTAATGACTAAAGTAAGTGAAAATATACACAGCAATGAAGGCTAGACATGTGTTAGATTTCATGTGATTATTGGAATGGTCAATAACGTGGGTACTTTCTATGTGCAAGACACCATTCTAAGTCCTGTAGTAGATAAAAATGATATACGAGACAAAGTCCTTTCCTTCAAAGATCTTAAGATCATAGGTCTAGACCTGGGAGAGACATTAGAAATAACCCAGTCCAAACCATTCATTTTACAGATAAAGAAACTGAATTTCAGGGATTGGAAAGGATAGGAAGTAGCAAAGTGGGGATATAAATTTAGGTCTTCTAACTTTAAATCCAGTCTTTCTTTTTTCACTACCCACATTGCCAGGCTAGTTGTGTGGTCTCATGATAAAAAAGATTCAAGAATAGGTGAATAAAATTCATTCAATAAGGCCAGATCATAAAATCAGTGAGGACATATGAGTACTTTGTACACACACACACACACACACACACACACACACACACACACACACACACATTATTTCTTAGGTAGTAATCTTCCATAAACTATGGTAATGGACTCTTGGAAAAAATAGTTTACCAAATTGAAGTGACAAAAGTATAGACTAGATGCCTTATATGTTAGCCAGCCTAATTTGTCTTAGAAAGAGTAATTCACAGGAAGTGAAAAAATTATAGCACAAGGGACTTAGAATGGAAGTGCTTCTCAGAATATTGTCCACCATTAAAATGTTGTAATCTACATTTCCTCCTTCCTGTATAGAGAAAGCCACTCAACTCTGCAGTCTAAATCATCCACACCTGGGACTACTCTTTGTAGGAATGAGGCACAAGAGTGACATCTATTCACACATCACCATCAGACCTGGGAGCTCTATTTAGACAGAATGTCAGATACAATCATGACTCAGAATATAACAATCTACCTAATTATAAAAATTATACTTCACTATAGACTAACACTGTGTGACTCCTTTATTAGTCCGTCATATTTCTATCCAATATCATAGACATTGTATACTTCATTCACTCAACAAACAAACTTGGGCACCTAATTTGTACAAAGCATTGTGCTAGGCACTAAGAAAAACACAAAGTATAAACAAAACTTAGTCCCTTCCCTAATGGAACTTACAGTCTAGTAGGGGGATAAGATTTTAGAATATTTTTATTTTGAGAATTTCAAAACAAATTGCTATATAGATACAAAGAAGAAGGTGGTTATACAAGGGTTTAGGGAAAATTTATGGTGTTTATTGTTCCATATTTATGTCTGTGATATGCCCCTCTCCCAGCTTCTACTACTTGATCCCCCAGTTACTAAGTTTGGTATACTCTGACATGTGCCAATGATAATTAAATAACTTTCATTAATAAAATTTCCCTAAATTGGGGGATGAGGGAGGTAGGAGTAGAAGAATATGCATTTTTATACTCTAGACTAATAAGTCTGAATTCAATTTCTAGGAAAAAATTTCAATAAATTATTGAAAGGATAGTAAATTCTTTGAGTGATTAGTATTCTGGGCCTGGAGTCAGGAACACTCCTCTTCCAGAGTGCAAATCTGACACTTACTAGCTGTGTAATTCTTTACTTAACTATTTCCCTCAGTTTCCTTATCTGTAAAATGAGCTGCAGAAGGAAATGGAAGCTATTGCAGTTTCTTTGCCAAGAAAAGTTCAAGTGGAGTCACAGAGTCAGACACGATTAAAACATGAATGAACAAAAAATTTTGAGAGCAAGAATTATTTTGATTTTGTCAATAAATGTTTGTTGAGTAAAAAGAAAAAACTTGGGTTCAATTATTTTCTCTGACATATACAGATTCTAGCGTTTCAAGTGATACTGGGTAAGTCTCTTACCTGTTCAGTTTACCAGGCAAGTCTCTAAGGGTATAAATTGCAGAGGACACTCCAAACTATATTAGTAGAGGAAGTTTTCTCACTGGTGATTCTCACATACCCTATAACAATCAATCACTCAATCAATTTGTTGAAATGATTCAGAAATAAAATCAATAATCACAAAGAACTAAGCATCACTGAGAATAGACTATGCCAAAAATCCTCTTTTCTTTTTTTAAAACAAAGTTAGTACACTATGAGATCAGGATAATGCTGTAATTTTCATGCTTGTATTTTAGCAGACAGTTGGTAAAAATTTCTCATGATTTTTTTTTATAAAAAATAATAATATAATGCCTAGCAATGAGAGTAGCAAGTAAGTGTTTTTAAAACTGGTTCGATGACTAGACCTGATGAATGATCTTTAATGTATTTAAGTCTACCTAGGCTGAGGTCTCTGTCATGTGTCTTTGAACCTGGGTTTTTCAATGTTTTCATCCATGAACTGGATAAAATTATAGATGGCATACTTATCAAATTTGCAAATGACACAAAAACTCTGAGGGACAGCTAATATGCTAACAGGATCCAAAGAGTTCTAGAATATCTAGAATGATAAACAAATCTAAAGAAATTTAAGAGAGATGAATTAGCAGAATGGCGGGAGGTGAGTGGTTAGGCAGCAACAATGGAAAAGAACTAAGGATTTTAGTGAATTAAAAGGTCAATATGAATGAAGCTCAAAATGGCAGCCAAAAAAATCTAATACAATTTTAGACTGTATTAGAAGATGTATAGTGTTCACAATGTAAAGGTAACAATTGCATTGTACTCTGCAAAAATCAAACCAGCTTATGCAGAGATTCTCTGACTTATTTGGCCTACTATCCCCTTTTCAAAAGAAAATTTACTCAGCACCACCCCTCGGGTTAGGTTAAGGTTAACTCTTATTTTTATCTAATACCCCCCAATTGCATGAGAGGCTACTACCACCATCCTGGATTATCCAGTGTCCCTGATATTGCCTACTTTGGGCACCTATGATAGGGTATATTACCTTCATTTTTGGGCACTGGATTTTAGGATGAATGTTGACAAACTGCTGTAGGTCCAAAAGAGGATGATAAGGAAGATTAAAAGGACTCTAGAATTTGCCATACAAAAGTAAGTTGAAGGAACTGTAGAAGAAGAAAACTTAAGGGAGATATAATAGGTATTTTCAAGCCTGTGAAGGACTATCGTGTATAGAATAGATAAGAATGTTTCTGTTTTGACACGGAAAGCAGAAATAAGGTCAAAAGAGGAAAGGACAATTGGTCAAGGATGGCATAGAATAAATCTTTATTTAGAAATAGGTTGAACCTCTATGATCATTCCAACTCTGATATTCTGTGATTTTGTGAATGAATTAGGAATATACATATATATATATATATATATATATATATATATATATATATATATAAAATACACATGTATACAAATTGACACATATACATTTGTGTGTATATATGCATATATATACATACATGTGTGTGTGTATGAGAAAAGATTCAATTGGAGGGAATTAAGCTCTCAGTAATGGAAATTCCTAAGTAAGGCTTTAAAAGTCCGGCCAAAGAGAAGTCAATTTCAGGGAACTATCCAAATTGTTTCATTGTTTGGGAATTTTGAGATTTAAATAACTGGGTCAACATTAAATGAGATTTATTATAACTTCTACTAATGTACTACCCCCATGCCTCATGATGATGTGGAGGTGACCCTGAGTTGGTAAAGGCTGTGCCAACAGAGTACAAACTCTGGCAGGTACTGCCAAGCTGGAAAGACTTCAAGTCCCAGCCCAGTGATAGACTGTATATATGTCATCTGAGGCTCAGCATCACTGTGTCTGGAGAAGCTTATCATCAGGTAGGCAGCTAAGCAATGAATAGTTTGGTCACAGCATCTCTTGAAGACCTACTGAGGTCTTGAAGATCTACTAAGGTAAAGAGTGATATTGTTCAATATCAATGGAGAGAATATGACTATAAAGAGATACTTTCATTAGGGGAAAAAATGTATTATACCATTATTGAAGATCACTTCTATATTTTTTGGCACTTTTGACATCTTGACCTTGTCAAGATATGTAAGGTAAAAAGAAGCCCCCATTCTCCTATTTAAGTTGGATTAGCCCAGGGGTTCTTCCTTTAGTATCTGCAGGTGTTTATTTTTAATTTTTGATAACTATATTTCAATATAGATGAATTCCTTTATAATTCCATATATTTTATTTTATGTATTTAAAAACATTATTCTGAGAAAAAGTCCACAGGTTTCACCAGACCAATTAAGAACTCTTAGACTAGTTACTCTCTTTGCCACAACAAATGCAAGAAACATCTTGCTGGAGCCAGTATGCAAAGGGTGATCACTATGAAATTCTTTATAGCATTCTGTTCATCTGTTCATTCATACCCCCAACCATATTTTACATCTATGAATGCGAAGAATTATACACATACGTATACTCACAACTACAGTAGTCATTCTTTTTCCCCTGCAATTACTAGAAATTGTGGTTATTCAGTCATTTTAGTTGTATCTGATTCTTTGTGACCCCTTTTGAGGTTTTCCTGGCAAAGATACAGGAGTGGTTTGCCATTTCCTTCTCCAGTTCATTTGACAAATGAGGAAACTGAGGGAAACAAGGTTAAATGACGTGTTCAGGGTCACATAGTTACTAAGTGTTTGAAGTCAGATTTGAACTCTGGTCTTCCTAATTCCAGGCTAAGTACAAATAATAACAAAAAACTGTTCCACAGCATATGTGTGTTTAAATTTTCAAATCTATGAGACCTGAAATACAGTGACAGAAAAATCATGAGATAAATATTTCCCATTCTTTGAAAAAATTCCTTCTATATGACTTCCAGGGTTATACATTGTATGTAGGACCAGAAAATTGTAATGTAGAAACTACTATACTTAGGTTTGAAGGAAATATTAATATTTCTTTATAAAATGATGGAATGAGCCTTAATGATATCTAAGATCTGTTCCAGTTCTAAAATTCTTCAAGTACCTATATCTATCATTACTTTGCCAAATAAAGTGATGTTTATGAAATACTTTGTTACCATCATGTGCTGATGAGAGGGTTTGGAATGTAGACAACCAAAGCTTGCCTCCATTTAAATGTGGTACTTTCTTCCAAAGTGTCATTCATCATTGCTTCCATTATGCTATAGATTTAGTCACAAAAGTCATCATCCAGAAAATGTATCATGTTAAAACTGGAAGGGCCCTTTGAGTTTCTAGTCCAACTCCTTTGTTTTATAGAGAAAAAAACTGAGACTTCATGAGAAGAAATAAAATACCTAAGGTAATACAAATAATGGCACGGCCAGGATCAGAATTGACAATGATTTTCAGATTAATATATGGAGTAGTTATAAACATCAGTGGAACTACAATAGACCCATTAAATTTGAAACATGAATATACATCACATATAATGTTAACTAGAAGAAGAAAAAAAGCCAAGTATTAAGAACAGCAGGTAGAAAAACAAAACTACTCTCTGTGAATGAAAGGAAGACTATTTATAGGATATACAGATATGGATACTTGGAACAGTTATTGCTATGTAGAAGCACATTGGATGAAAGGGTTAAATCTGAAGAGACAGACAGTAATAATCCTGTAAGATAAAGTAAGACCTCCTGGCCAAGATTTAGCTGAGACTGCACTAAGGAATCTGTATTCTGTTTAATGCCAACGGGAGGAGGAAAAAATGGAAAAGGTTGGTAGTGGATGTAAAGAAAGAGATTAACTAAAAGATTAGACCAGCTAAAATATATTGCCTGTCTAAACAAATTAAATTAAACAATTAAATTAAGTGAAAATGTAGTAATCATATAAAAAAAGTTTTGAAAATGTGAAACAACTAGGATCATCAAACGTGAGAAAAACTGAGAAACATATTTTTCCAGGTTATGTTACTCACCTTCACATATTCTGTGGTCTAGATAAACTGGCCTTCTTGCTGTCCTCCACATGACACTTCACCTCTGTTCTCTGTGCAAGGACTATCACCCATGCCTGGAATGATTTTCCTTCTCATTTCCACATCTTAGAATTCCTATTTTCCTTCCTAGCTGAATTCAAGTGCCTCTTTCACATGATCCTCTCCCCTCCCCAACCTGCCAATACATCCTTTGCATGTGTATTTACTTCATATTTGTATTTTATATGAGAGGCATCATGGTAAAGTAGACCCAGTGCTCACCTCAGAGAAAAGAAGAGCTTGGTTCAGTTTATCTTTTTGACAAATATCTATGTGACCCCTTGCCAAGCCCCTTCACTGCTCATTATCCCAGGCAACTTTTTAAAACATAAATTGCAGGGAGGGAAAGGTGCTAATCTGCATTGGTAGAGGGAGTTTTCCATCTCAAGTATGGATGGGGGGGGAATATACATGTACATACATATATGTATATATACATAGATATACACATGCATATGCATGTATGTATAGACATTTATATATATACATACACACAGAAAGACATATATGCACATATACATATGTTTTACAGTAGAGAAAAATGTTAATTATATACTTTTATGCTGTCACATCTGACAATGTAAGAGGAGATTGATTGAAAGACCTGTTTCATTTTTATAACCGTATGCTCAACACCTGGCATATAGTGGGTGCTTACTAAATGCTTATTGATTGATTAAAAGAATATAGGAGGATGCAACTTTAGGAAAGTACAAAACACACAATGGATGCTTAGAAGCTTCTCAGTTGATTTAATTTATTCTTTAGTTACTACTGTGTGAAGAAAAATCTGTACTGACAGACTTTTAGACAGGACCTAAAACAACTAAGGCCATTTGGTTACAGAAAATGGAAATAAGTTAAAGGTGATAAAATTCTAAAACCACCAGGGATAAATAAAGTAGATGACTTTTTATGCAGAGGGAAAAATTCGGAGGACAATGGTGCATGACTAAGGGACATGTAAAATTAATAAATCTATGCAAGGAACAACATTTGGCAACTGAAAAAATGAAAATCTATGGAATTTTTAGGGCTTACATACTGAGTGCTTAATGAAATAAAACATCAAACAAAATGATTATAAAACTAAGAACTATTCAAAACTTTAACTATCACCTGATCTGACCCCCTTATTTGACAACTGAAGAAGCTAAAACCTGGGATATGAAAGATCTTTGAATAAAGTCACAAAACTTAGAAGTGTTAGAACTAGGCTTCAAACCTAGTTCCTCTGATTGCAAAGTCAATGCAACTTGGAATTATGCTGATTCTATAGAGCACCTAGAAAGTAGGAATAGAGATTGAATTGAGTAGAGAAGTTGGAGTATGGGAAAGGTTAGGGTGAGGAAAGCAAGTTAAGGACAAGAGTAGGGAAAATCTGAGTTGCTCTCAGTAACTGACCAAGACACTAATATCACAACAATATTTCTGAATGTTAAAGTGGGACTTTAGTTAGAATGTATTAATGATGTTACTACAAAACTTCATGGGGAGTGGGGCTATGTGGAGAAGGGAAGTAGTATTCTAGGCACGTCAGCACATATGTCCAGAGAGAACGAAGCATAAAAAAATAATAAATGGAAGGTAGAGTTCATTGAAAAAGATTTCCTAGAGAGGATTCCAGGAAGATGACGGAGTGGGTCAGAAAACTTTAGACTCTCTAAATTTCTTCCACAAAAAAAAGACAGAACTTCATAGCAGCAGAATAAACATAGGGTAAAACAGTTTTCCACCTAAGACAATTTGAGAAGACCCCAGGAAAGACCTGACCACCAGATGCAGAGATTTACTCCGAGGGAAGTACAATCAACAGCTGGGTTGCATGGCAGCCCCAGTCCTAGAAATTTTCATCTCACAGACAGTGTTGGGGTCTAACTGCTGAGTAGGAGAAGACTGAAGAACCTTCCTCTGCCAAGGGATGTAAAGAACAGCTGTGCTGACCAGAGGAGTCCTACGCTATGGCTGTAGGAGAGCTGGAGTTAGAACACACCAGGTAGCGGTAGCTGCTATCTGTGGGCACTTGCAGTATAGCAGAGTCCCTGGTTTCAGTTCCAGGACAGAAGACAGCTGTAGTTGGTGGCTACCAGAGGGATGACAGGTAGCAAGATGATTTATAGGACAGTGTGGCTAGGGATCCAATCTGTAGCTTAGAAGTGGAGAGGAGAGCCCAAGGTTGGGCCACAACAAATACCTCAGAAAATAACAGTAAGAAGGGCCTGAAACTTGGAGCTTCATTTCCCATATCTCAGGACTACAACCCGATTACACTAATAGCTGCTAAAATCAAAATAAAACAATATATAAACAAATAAAAATGAGTAAGCAAAGGAGAAAGAACCCAACCATAGATAGTTACGATGGGGACAGAGAAAATTTGGGTTCATATTCAGAAGAATATGAATAATGGAACTTTTAAAAAGCCATTCCTTTTTTTTCAATAAGAAATGTCAACTGGTCCCAAGCAAAAGAAGAGTTCTTAGAAGAACTTAAAAAGGACCTTTAAAATCAAATAAGAGAAATTGAGGAAAAATTAGAAAAAAATGAAAGAAATCCATGAAAATTATGAAAAGAAAGTCAACCAACTGGAAATAGAGAATCAAAAACTTAAGGAAGAAAATAATTACTGAAAACTAGAATTGGCAAGTGGAAGCTAATGACATTCTAAGACACCAAGAGATTATAAAAACAAAATCAAAAGAATGAAAAAATAGAAGAGAAAGTGAAACCTCTCATCAGAAAGGCAACCAATTTAGAGAAAACATAGAGGAGTAATATAAGAACAGTCAGACAACCTGCAAATTAAGATTTTTTAAAAAAGAACAATACAATATTATAAGAAATTATCAAGGAAAATTGCCCTGAAATTCTAGAACAAGAAGCAAAGAAGAAATAGAAAAAATCCACTGATCACCACCTGAAAAAGATCCCAAGAGGAAAATTTACAGGAATGTCATAGTCAAATTTCAAAGTTCCAAGGTTGAGGAGAAAATATTGGAAACAAGAGAAAAAAAATTTAAAACTCATAGAGCTATAATAAAAATTACATAAGACCTAGTAGTTATTGTGTTGAAGGACTACAGATCTTGGAATTCCACAGAGCAAAAAGAACTGGGGTTACGACCAAGGATAACTTAGCCAGCAAAGTTAAGTATAATCCTGAATGGAATAAAAAATGGACATTTAATGAACTCAAATACTTTTAAGTTTTGTGACCAAAACAGCACAACTTAAGGGAAAATTTGACATACAACATCCAGGAGAAATATAAGGTAAACATTGAAGACCAATCATAAGGGTCATATTGTTTACTTTGTATATGTGAAAATATACACTACTCTTATAACTGTCAACATTATTTGAGTAGTTTGAAAGAAAGGCATAGTCTGAGCTGAGCATTATGCAGTAACTCTAAAAAAAATAAAACTGTAGGGAGAGATATAAATGAGTCATAAATGTCATAAAAATGAGGCATGAAAGGAAAAATTGATACTGAAGAAGCTAGTAGGGAGAAGGCAGGTAATGTTGGAACCTTACTATCATTGGAAATGGATAAAAGAAGGAACAACATATATATCTAAAAGGGTATAAAAGTCTTCTAAATTTAGGAAGAAATAATAGGACAAGGGGATAAGGTTGATGGGAGAAGATAAAGGAGGGACTCTTAAAGGAGTGGGTAGGTTAAGGAATAGGAGGATAAGGAAGGAGGTAGAAGTAAAGCAGAGAACTGAGGAGGGATAGGGTAAATAGGGTGAGAAGGATAGAGAGGAAAAATGGGAAGAAGAAAAATATACAAGTAATTGTAGTTTAGAATATGAATGGGATGAATTTACCCATAAAATGGAAACAGAGAGCAGTTTAAAAATTTGAGTTCAACAGTATGTTGCTTTCAGGAAACATTATAAAATTGAGAGATATACACAAAGATAAAATAAAGGAGAGGAATAGAATTTAGTATGTAAAAAAAATCAGGGATAGTAATCATGATCTTAGATAAATTTAAATACATTTAACCAAATGTGAAAAACAGAGAAGCTACACTATATATCAGCAATATTATTCAATATGGTTTTAGGCCATTTAAAATACCTAGATAGTATAAAATACCTGAGAATACACCTGCCAAAGCAGACACAGAAACTATACGAACATAAACATAAAACACTTTTTATACAAATAAATAGATCTAAATAATTGAAGTAATACTTATTATTCAAGGATAGAGAAAGCCAATATAATTTTAAAATGGCAATTTCACCTAACTATTCTATTTAGTCAATGTCATCCCAATTAAATTACTAAAAATAAATTTCACTGAGTTAGAAAAACAGTAACAAAGTTCATTTAGAAAAACAAAAGGTCAGGAACTTCAGAGAAATCACGGGGGGAAAAGATGTAAATAAAGTAGATTCAGCAGTAACTATTAAACTATATTATAATATGAGAGCATTGTTGAAGTATAAAAAAGTTTCAATTAATTTAATAATAAATTAAATAAGATATATTTTATATATATAATGTTTTATATTATATATAAATTAAATAAATTTAAATTAAATTTTAAATTAAAATTTTTTCATATAAATAACACCTATATAGCCAAGGACAGAAGGAATGCAGAAAATTAGAGGGAAAAACTTTCATAGACAACCTCTGAGATAGGGTATGATTGGATTGGAGTGTTACTGTGGTATAGGAAAGGAACTGATCGATTTAAAAAAACATTGGAAGACTTGAGCTTTTGAAGAAATATGCTATCTACCTTCAGAGAAACAGATGCTATGAGAAAATAAGCACATTATTGGTATTACATATATGTGTATGTGTGTCTATGGTTTATATATGCATATGTTTATAAATATATGTATATGTATGTGTATATGTGTGCATATACATATGCTTAATATATGCTTAATTGTAACCTTCTTTAGAGTAATAGGGGGAAAGAGGAGGAAAATATACAGTAAAATATCCACAGCAGAGAAGAAAAGAAAATCATCAAGGAAGCAAAGAAAAACTGGGAAACTTTGAAAACAATGTGTATTTAGGTTTTCTTGAAATTGATGTTTATTGTTTTGTATTGAATCTAGTCTGCTGTGTACATAGCAACATTTTTCTTTCCTTATTTTGTACTTAAGTTTAAATTTCTTTTAAATTTACAAAAAAAAATTTTAGAGGAAAAAGTTTAGAGCTGAATTTGAAGGAGATAAGGTGGATGAGTTAATGAATCATGAGACCTTATGTGGTGTGAATTATATGCCTTATAAAAGCAATAATGAGGAATCCTTGCTCAGAGACTAAGAAAAAGATCAGATAGATTTGGAGTCTGGAAATTCTGAGTCCAGTCTCTGTCATCACCACTTGCCAGTTATATGATTATGTGAAAGTTACTTAACCTCTACGACCCTCAGTTTCCTCATCTATAACATTAAAATAATGATGCCTGTACTACTTACTTTATAGGATTATAGTGAGGATTACACAAGATAATATATGTAAAATATTTTGCAAGCTTTAAAATCTTACATAAATATCAGGAATAATTATTGTTGATTAGAACAAATGCTTTGAATAAGCTTGTAAGACATCGGAGAAGATTAGGAAAAAAGAGGTAGATTTTCAGTAAGCCAGTCAACAAGCTTTTATTAGATGACTGCAATATTACAAGTACTATGCAAAGAAAGGCAAAAGATAATACCTGGGAGCTAGACTGCACAGTGGATAAAGCACCAGGCCTGGATTCAGGAAGACCTGAGCTCAAATCCAGCCTCAGACATGTTAGCTAGGTAACCCTTGGCAAATCATTTAACTCTGTTTGCTTCAGTTTCCTCATCTGTAAAATGAGCTGGAGAAGGAAATGACAAACCACTCCAGTGTCTTTGTCAAGAAAATAGAGAGTTGAACCTAAAGAAACAATTAAACCATAACAACACTTGAAGAGCCTTGAAAGCTAGTCACAAGAATGTAGACCTGACACAAGTTATCATAACCTGAGAAGAGAATAGAATGCCAGGTTTACCACTTACCATGCAACATGGCAGTAAGAATCAGTAGAAGGGCTAGACAAGTTAAGCATCTATTTAGAGCACCGTACACAGGAAGGTAAGATGAGGAATAATTTTCAGTGCAACTTTTTATAAATGCACATAGATTTAATGCCAGAAAATTCCACTAGCTGTGGCACATAGGTATTTATTTTATGATAGATCAGGTCTTACAAAGAGGGCTCTAATACCCTCAACAGAAAGCAACATGCAGGACATTCAAATTTTTGTGTAGGGGGAAAAGGAGGAAACAATTTTCAAATTTTACCTAGAACCCAAAATGCTCTGCCAACAGCAGAAAAATGGCCAGGTTTCAGTCATGGAAAGCAGAAACTTCTGAAATGTAAACCCTATGTGAGTAACTGCTAAGAAAGAGCAAGGCCGTATAACTTCCTGATGTTACTAATAAGATGCCAAGTTTATTTAAGACCTCCAATATGTGCACTTGATGTGGTTGTTAATGAAGGTAGTGGGAGAAACTCATTCTTAAATGTGTATAGTTACCGCATGGAGTAGTTGGTAAGTTGGTACAGATGGAGGGACTGAGTGTGGTACACCTGAGGGTGTGTCAGAAGCATGGGAATCCTATTTGCTTGCTTGTGATTCTGTCCTGGGTACAGGACAGAAGACTGATCTGAAGGAATATGGAAGAAATGAATTTTCCAGCAGGTATGGAGTCTACACTAGGCACTGAGAGATTAAATATGGTCATAATGTAATATCATAGGATCATAGGATATTATATTTAGAGTTGGAAGGGACTTTACAGGCCATCAAGTCCAATCCCCTCATTCTATAGATGAAGAAACTAAGGCATGGGGAGATTCTAACATACCCCTAATCATGTAGCTAGGGTCTAAGGTGGAATTTTGACCCAGATCTTTCTAATTCCAAGTCTGGTGCTCTCTCCAACATGAACTAAGTTAGCAAATATTAACTAGATTTAGTCGTATAACATTTCTCTAAATTGGCATTTTAATTTAAATTGGCACTGTAATGTTTTTTATGGGAAAATGCAGTGCCTAAGAATGAGAGTAAGCACAAGGTGACTCAGAGATCAGGGAGCAAGTGCATATATAACCTGTGGCTCAGGGCCAACCAAAGGTTCTGGGTTCTTATGGATTGGCTCTAATGCTGGAGCATAATCTTAATCAATCGATTGATTGATAAACGTATATTAAGCTCCTACCTTTTGTAGTCACTGATCCAAGTTTTTGTGATACAAATAAATAAATTATACAGTCCCTGCTCTCTAGGAGCTTATATTCTAATAGGGGTATACAACCTGTTTCCAGAGGTGATATACAATAAATACAATGACTAGAGTGGAGAAAACAAAGACATCTAGGGAAATTGGAGCCCCAAAGGGTCATTTTCTCTCATTGGAGCATTGCCTCTACCAAGTTTCTTTGGGAAACAAACCTAGTTCACACCTAGATTTTCACAAAAAATGGGTAACAGGGCTCCCAAACCCCAACACAGGCACTCAAGTTATTGATTATGGAATGGTCTTTATTTTACCTTACTAGAGAAAATTCAGAAGATGTAAAAGAATGAAAAGAGCCAAGGAACAGATACAGAAACACATAAAGCACTCAAATAACACATTAGACTCTTTCCTCAGGAAATAAATATACTCCATGAGGCTGCAGGAAAACCAATCCCCTTTCCACTGGACCCATACTATCTGAGCAATTCAGACAAATAGCCAAGAGAGGTAGCAAGACTCCAGTGTTCCTGCTTCAGGGGCCATCTGGGGATGTTCTTCCTTCTCCAATGAACATACATCTCTCTCTAACAGGTCAGTGTACAAGTGCTTGAACTTTGGAACTCCTGAGCTTGGAATTACCCACAAGACAATCTCCAAGACTGATAAAGTCCATTCTTATGGCATCTCCTCTCAAATACTGTGCAGTCACATCTACTTCTGCCACTTGCTTCTACAGGAACCCTTATTCATGCCCCAGCTATTTGGGCAGGGAAAGTCTATCTTCAGGAATTCTAGTCCCTGACCCTGTGATTAGAAAAGGAAGGAAACACCAGGAATTTGAGGTCCAGAAACCTTAGGTCCCCTGGGCAAGCACCTTCAGTTCACTATATGCTTCTCTTGAAGTCTCCATTAACTGTTCCAGGATTTCCCTACCTTCCTATATAATAGCCCTTATGAAGGTCCCCTCTACTATGCTCTGGGCTAGAAGTTCAAGGGAGATAGAGGAAAAACAAAAACAAAAAACCATAAACAACTCACTTTTATAGCTGTAGTGGAGGGAGGACTCTTTCAATAAGAATGTATTGTAACTTCTCCTACTCCTGACCTCCAACTCTCAGTGACCAATCATCTTGGAGGTAGTTTCAGTCACTGGGAACCAATTAGAGGACTTCTATATGTCTTCTCAAGAAGCCTTTCTCAATGAGATGGGCTGTACAGGTTGCTCCAGACAAAAGTCTGGGCCCTGTAATCTCATCAAGTTAATTGTAGAATTAATCAAGTAATCTGGGAAGAGAGGCCTCCTCAGAGTTGATTCCTTGATCAACTGCCCACTCCATACACAAAAGGAATTTGCATAAAGACTTCTAGTGTAGGAAGAACCTTTTTTTACTTTCTTCTTTGATGAATATTTGATGAATTCCAAACAGGAATAACTATAACTAAAATGTAAGTTAGTCCTATCAGTCTGTTTTAATTAATTTTCTATTCCCCTTTTACCAACAATAAAGCAAAAGTATAAATGGGCCAACTAATTTACCTATCTGTACATTGTTGTCCTTGCTGTTTGTCCTTCACTCTGGAAGAGGAAGAGGACCATGACATCAGGAAGGTGATGACATGACTTGAAAGTGAATTGGATTTAAGTGAGGGAAGGTTGTTCAGAGAAGCCAGCCTCACTCTCTTTTCCAGAGCCATCTGGATCCAGGGACAAGATATCTGATAAGGACAACTGGAGATGGCCCCAGATGCAGTGGGAGATCTTGGCTTTTTTAAATTAAGGTCTTTTCCAATTTTCAATTTGACTAAGGTCACACTGATTCCATGTTGAAGCTAGGTAAGAGATGCAGCAAAGATAGGACTCTTTTAAAAAAAGAAAAAACAATCTGGGAGGGGAAGACCCTCAGGGTTTATTGCCAGAACAGAAACAATTGCTATTTACACTCACTATGAGCCATCCAAGCCCAAACAGTAACCAAGCAAGGCCAACGAGAGCCAGCGTGATTTAGTTTTAAGGTATGTCCTTAAGAAAGATACCTAGCCCATAAACCCCAAGATATCTTTCAAAGTTTCAGCAAGGAAAGAAGGAAAGAAGGGAGGGAGGAAGGGAGGAAGGAGCCACATTGGTGAACTGGAATTGGCTAGTTGGGTCCCCAATAAAGCAACTCCTACTACTCACAGGTTGTTGTTTGTCCTTCATTCTTGAAAAGGACCATGATATCAAGAAGGTGATGCCATGATTTGCAAGTGAATTGGAGAGATCTGTATATAGGGCTAGCATGGAAAGGCAAGAGAGCCATGGTCAAGATACTGAAAACAGGGAATTCTTGACTGTTGGGACTTTGACTTAACCTCATTAGTATATTCTCTGCAAATACACAGTTTTAAAGTTCATGTCTGGGTCTAAAGGAACAATTCAGCACAAACCAAATGCTGTGTTTTTTCCCAATGAGAAGAAGTAACATGGTTCAACAGCTAAAATAATACACCAGGGGTTTATGTTTTATTTCTCACTCATGTTTGTGCCTTAGAGCAGAAAAGATCTTTCATTTTGCAATGCTTCTGTTTTCCCACTTGCAAAACAGGGATGTTCATGCTTGTCCCAAATGAGTCAGGTTAAAAAAAACTTGGTCTCCGTCCTTAAGTAACATACAATACATCTGTCTTTTTAAAAATAGTTGTGAGTAAAAATAAAAATGGCATTTGACACTAAGGTGATGGTGTTTCTATACCTACCACTCTTACTCCCAAAAAATTATATCCTAAAAGTTATAAACCTTTAAGTGCCTACTATTTGTCAGCACTATGCAAAGCCTACAAAGCCTAAAAGAAAACAACTCCTCCCCTCAAGGACCTTACATTCTATCAGAGGAGACAGGAGAGATAGGATATGCACAATAAGTATATAAAAAATATAAGTATGAAATAAATACAATGTAATTGGGAAAGGGGCATCAGTAGCCAATGGGAATCAGGAAAGGCCTATGTAGGAGGTAGAGCCCTATCTTTCTGCCATTCTGTCTTATTTGAATTCACTGCTAGTATTATATTTCAGGCATTAGTAAAATCCAATTTTAGAGATCTTAGAGATCATCTAGTTCTCAAAACCATAACTGCTCAACAAAGTTTGAAAAAAATCATCATGTTATCTGTATCCTCTCCAAATTTACATTACATAATCTCAACAGGGCCCACTGTGACAAGGCAATCCTTTTACACCTCCCCCTGCCCACCTATATTGACTATGTGTCAATACAACTCAACTACAGTGGCTCTTCCAAACTTTTTCATGCCTCTTCAAAACTCCCATGGCTTCTCATCCCCCCACCATCTCAGCTTTAAAATCTTGCCTCATATTTTAGTGAAAAAGAAATGAGGCCATTTGCTGAGAGATCCCTCTTACCTCCTACTCATTTCACATCATCTCACATTCAGATACCTTCTGCCACTATGTCCTCCTTTACTCCTGTCTCATTTAATGAGTAGCTCCTTTTCCTAGTGACGGCAAATCCTTCTTGATGCCCAGGTAATGCCATTCCATCTCATCTACTACAACAGATTGCCCCCCTCTGTCATTTCCACTCTTTCATTTGTCATCAGTCTCCCCCTGTCTACTGGCTACTTCACAGCAACCTACAAACATGTCCATAGATCCCATGTCCTCAAAAAAAATCCACACTTGGTCTATTCACGCCTGCTAGCTCTTGTTCTTTCTCTCTCTTCCTTTTTGTCACTAAATTCCTAGAGAAGACTAACTCCAATCAATGTTTTTGCTTCCTTTTTTCTTTATCTCTTCTTAATTGTACAGCCTAGCTTTCAATTTCATCATTCAACTAAAACTGCTCTGTCCCAAAGGTACCAATGATCTTAACTGTAAAACCCAGTGGTCTTTTCTCATCCTCCTTGACCTCTCTAGTCTTTCACACTGTCAATCACCCTTTTCTCCTTGATAATCTCTTCTCTCTAGGTTTTTGTGATACTAATTCCGGTTGTCCTTCCACCTATCTGAACTCTCCTCAGTCCCCTTTGTTGGATCTTCATCCAGGTCATGCCTTACTAATGATGATTGTCCCCAAGGACTCTGTCCTGGGCTATCTCCCTTACCACAGGATTTTGTCAGTTTGCATGGATTCAATTTTTATCTCTATACTGATAATCCTCAGATTTACTTATACACTACAAATTTCTCTCCTAACCTCCAGACTACCATCTCCCACTACCACTTGGACGTCTCCAGCCTGATGTCACATAGACATTTGAAACTCAAAATATCCAAAACTGAACTTATCTTT
>CM053769.1:238682052-238723503 GCA_028658325.1 Potorous gilbertii
AGCAAGGAACAGAAGCATAGGAGTTAGATATAGAAGGCATTTAGTCTTCTAGTTATAAATGTGGTGATTTATTTAGTAGCATCTTTAGGACATACATCCTATCTTTCAACTTACCCAAAGTTTAAATCTTCAAAATCCAAAAAAATCACATCTCTTCCACAATCAGGCTTTTCTATCATATTGACTTCATTTTTTTTTGTATCCAGGCAATTTCTTAAAAACATCTTCGACAAATGGTTTCCCCAATATTTGACTTTTTAACATGTACTACCTTATGAATTCCATAAATGGATATGTAACAACATATGGAGTGAACAAATTGATGAGTTATTAGGTACATGGTACAGTGCTGAATTCTTCGAATCTTGTATCATCACTCAATCATGTCTAAAGGACTTCATACCAGAAATCTCTCTGAAAGTATTTGATTGATTATATCTTGATACATTATTTTAAAAACTATCTAAGTCTATACCCTTTATTTCTTTCAAGTGTAAAATTAGAAGTATGTGTCTATCATCATTTAGGTCTAGCACAAAGAAGTCATTTCACAAATGCTTGTTCAATGAATGAATGAATAAATGAATGATAAATTTGGTTTGAAAATAAACATCAAAGATTTGACTTGGGATTTTCATCATAAATACCCACTTGGAAAATTCATAAGTAAAGCTTTTGTTCCATAACCCCAGGCTGGAAAACAATAAACTTTTATTTAAGAAACTCAGGATATGGCTAAATGAATGTGCTTACTCAATGACAAATGTCTCTAAGCTATAACTATGACTGAGTAAGAGTAAACTGTTCACTGCCCAGTGCTTTGACCAGTTCAGTAGCCTCTCATTCTTTAATAGCCAATATGCTGGCAACACTGTACAATATTATTCCCACTGCCCAAAATGATGAATTGTACCTGTTTTTTTTTCAACTGCAGCCAATGAAGCACTATGGTATATCCATTCCTGATATTCAGCAAACATTAAATAATGAAATATGGGGTTCAAAAACCTAAAATCATAATACTCGCCAGTCAAATAAATGGATGGTTTAAAGTACATAAAATAAAATAGAATAACTCAATTCAATTCAATTTAGCTTAATAAGTGTTTATTGAGTACCTACTATGTGCTAAGAAAAAAGATATTTCTTTGATGTTACTGTGTTCACCTACAGAAAATATTTCATTGTATAAAAAAGTAGCAAATATTCTAACAATTTTTAAAATTGAAAAAATAACTCTAGTTTGAGAGTTGACTGGTTGACAGACTGGCTTTGCAAACCACTTGTTTTGGTTTAAAATATTTTAATGTGAAAATGTGATATTCTTCTTTCTCTCCTATACTTTAAATCAGTTCAGACCTAAGATGGAAGGGAAAAAAATAATTTGAAGCAAAAAAAAAAAAATCATACACTTATGCCAATGGGGAAATACATTAAAATCCAAATTTTATAAAAGTAAAAACTATATTATAAATAATATATCCATAGAGAAGTATACACTATAAGAAATAAAAGAAAAAAATTTTTGGACTAGTTCTGTAATTTCACCAACAGAGAGAATTTCCAGTGAGGAAACCCCCTCTACCAATGTAGGTTACAACTGCTCCAAAATTTAATCTTAAAGAGTTTTCCAGAGGTAGTGAGAGGTTTGGTGACTTGCATAGGGGTCACAAAGGCAATATGTGTTAGAGGCAGAACTTGAACCCTGGTCTGCATGACTCTGAAGCTGAGTATCCATCCATGGTTGATAGTGGCATACATTTGGGGTTATTTCTAGCAGTATTGAATTAAAATTGCATAACATATATAAAAAAGTCTTGGAAGAACTAAATGTTCGACCATTTTAAGAACTGACTTTTAAGGCTAATCTGGGAAAATCACTTGGTAATATAAGAATTTGAATTTCAAACCCTTATTTACTTTCAATATTTGATGCATTAATCCATTTGCTTCTTGAGTTTGCCTTTCATTTTAGAACAAAATGTGAATTTATGAAATGGTAGATTAAGACATCTAAAGCATATTGACTTCATGTTCAGACGCAGGGAAAGATGAAGGAAAGGAAATGAAAGGGCAGAAGTTGTTTACAAAGACAAAGAAGGACCTACTTGATAGTTTCAACTTTGTAAAATATAACTATTTAATTCTTAGCATTGTATACTCTTGAAAAGATAAAGTGAAACAAAGCGATACTATGTGTTAAAGGACAGAGGCATTTGACAGCCATTTTCTCTCCTTTACACAGTTTCCACAGCCCAGATGTACTCGAGCAGACAGAATTCCCTTTAGTCATGTCCCCAGATGTGGAGTATGAAGTATTCTAATTCGTTCTCTACCAAGCAATATAGAAGTCACACCATCAAAAAAGGAAATGGTATATACACACTCTACAATTACTCTCAGAGCCAAAGCTGTGACTCACCACAGCCGCCTGCACAAGACAATTTGGCTACTGAAAAATCCTGATTAATGACATTTTCCTTTAAGCAGAGTAACAACCTGACCTGCCCTAACTCCCATCTTTTCATCTCACCCATTTCTGCTTGCATTACCTATTACTCTTTCCAGGAGCACCTGGAGAGAAGTTAAAAGAAAAAAAATGCTTCATAATCCTTTATTAACCTCACATCCAAGTAGTCTTCATACAAATGAAGATAGCTTCCTTTATGTCAGCTGCAAGATGAGTGGGGCGGGGGGCGGGGGGACGCTTCTGATGGAGATAGGACTCACTCAGAGTACACTAAGGATTTCAGGTTATTCTCTAATTTCAGTTGTGATTAATCCCTATCTACAAAAAGGGCACTCAGAAGATCACATATCACTTCTAGAATTGTGGGAGTCACAATTAACCCTGCAGTGTTTGATATACAAAGAAGCAATAATTCCAAGAGAGCGGATTAGCGCTAGCAAAAATTCAAGATGTATTTCCTAAGGGAAGCCAATTACTTGAGTGCCCCTGTACCTAATCAAAGAGCTCTCCTCCCCCACCATAAGTCTTGAGATGACAGGGAAAGAAAGCTCTGGTGCGCCCCACGCTCCCCCCACCCCATCTTTTCGAGCTTTCAAAACCACCCACAGTAAAGGCTTGCAGAGGTAATAAACACGGAAAATAAATTCACTGCCAAACGCTTTATTTTTAATCAATACAAGAGGCAGCCTCCACGGATAAGTCACAGAATCCAAATTCGAAGCCCTTCTGGGAAGTCACCACCTCACCTCAGAGAAGCCACATACATAACGGGAGCTGGGCTACAATGACCTAAGGAGTGTGGGAAAAGCCAAAAGGAACAGAAGATGATTTTTTAGAAACAAATGTTTTTTAATCAAATTAAGTAAAAAAAAAAAACCCCGCTCTTTCATTTTTATGCTTGAAGTTTGCTTTTCTTCTCCACCGCCAAACCTTCTCTAATGCCCGATTTCTTCCCCCTTTTCCACCTCTCTTCAAACTCTTTAATGTGGTGAATTCCCTCCCCACTCTGACTTCGCCTGCTCTCTCCCTCGATGGAAGAGCTCCGGTTTTCAAAGGAGCCCATCTGCTCTGTTCACAGCACCCCATCCAGGAGCAGTAGCCTAGAGAGTCCATCTCTATCCCCCGCCAGCACCACTTCCCCCTTGCCCCTGCCCAGGCTGAGCACTGGACCACACCTGGGATGCGCTCAGTCAGGACAGTGTTCCCGCCTCTCCCTCTCCTGGAGCACACACGCGCACACACACGTACATACACGCACCACCCCCTCAGTATGCCAGGACTGTAATAATTATCATCATCGTTATATCTCCTGTAATCGTTGGAGAACAAATCCAGAGAACAGCAACAGCCGCCACCGGGGGAGGCTTAGTTACAAAATCCTGTGCTGGGTTCTGCCTCGCATAGCAACCACCCTTTAAAAAGCCCCAGTGCACCCCACTCACATTTGGAAAGCGGGGGACACTCACCCCTTCTGCTAGCAACCTCCTTCTCCACCCCATCCCCCGTTTGTCAAGAGAGCTTCCCACTTCTTCGCAGAAATCCATTCCCAACCCTGTAGGGTGGGAAGCCTCTTTTCTCCCAGAACCTCTTCTCTCTCCACAGCTTGGGCACTCTTGATACATTTAACACCAAGCATTCCAAATCCACGTTGGCGTCTTTCTGCCACTCTTTGGGCTCCTGCTGTGAGGTCCCTCAAAAGCTCGGTTTGGGAAAGTGTTCTCTAACCTGTCCCCCTACCCAAGAATCGCAGGCTGCCCCCTCACTCCACTCTCAAGCTTCATGAAAGCAAGTATCCGACACTCACCGCCTCTATCCTCCAGCTGGCGGAGAACCGCAACTGGTAATATCGCATCTCGGGTTGCCCCACACACTAGGGGCTCAGGACCTCCCGAGACCCCAGCGTAGTCGGAAAGCATCCCTCCCCAACCCGCCTCCGCAACCAGATACCAAATTCGACTCCGCGATCCTCTCCGGGGCTGCACCTGCTGCGACCCGATTGCGGAAGAGAAGCTCGCCCCTACTGACCCCCAAATTTCAAAATCTGTACAAATGGCTAGTTTGTGGTGAAGAAACAGCCTTTGAAATCAAGTGCCCTTCGTTCAGTATCATTGCATTCCTTCCATCCCCAGCCTTTGGTTTCTCCCATCTCTTCCTAATAACCCTCGGCTGCTGGGACCCCATGTAGAAGAGAGAAGGCAAGACACATCGAAAATCAAAGGTAGAGGCTGCCAGTTTACACACAGTACACGCTGCCGGTCCACCGCCAGCCCCCCGGCCAAACTCCATCCCCCCAGTGGTTTTGTGCATCTGTTAAAAGCAAGGAGCACGTCCGAATGGCAGCTGCTTCACCCCACCATCGTTTCCCTTAAGTGTGGTTGTTGGGTGTTGTTGCCCTGCTCTCATCCCCTCCTCTCCCCAGCTCCCCTCCGTTAACAACCAACCTACTCTGTCCGTGGCTTTTCTAACAGGGTCGGTCGTTCCAGACTTTGCAGTACCAAAGCCACACTGGTTGCCAACTCCCCAAACGGACCGAAAGCAGTCCCCTGGGTGCTCACTGGACGTCTGTGGAGCCTACCACCCACCCCTCCGGAACACAGACAGACAGACCCTTTCTTACTACTTCTCACCATTGCCCCCTCTGTCCGGTTCTCAGGGTCCCCCCCACTCTGGTCTGTGCAATTCGGGGGTGGGGGTGAATTTCTTACCTTTTTCAGCGCTGACATTCTCATGCATTACTATTTCAGCAGGTTCGGGGTGACATGATGAGGTGGCCAACTCCCCCTAGGTCAGGTTCAGAGAGAAAGTGGGTAGGGAACGGTGCTCAGAACATCAGGCTCCGTGGCTGAGGTTGTACTGGACATTCCATGCGCTAAGGCTCCTGCTTCTGGCTACAGCCGAGGCTGCTTCTGTGAACCCCCCCTCCCCTCCCTCCCTCCCTCCCTCCCCCCCTCCACACACACACACCCCCGCCCCGCGCGCGCACACACACTCACACATACACACACACATACACACGCGCGCGCTCTCTCCAGTCTCTCGAACTGGTTCTCACGGTCTGCACCTGCGCAGTCCCCAAGCCTGGGAGGCACCGGCGCACTTGGGGGGCTGTCCCGCTCCAGGCTCCATCTAGAGAAGGTCCGAGGCGCTTCCCTTTCTTGGTGCTTTGAGACAGAAGCGCCAAAGATGCCTCTTTGCCACCCAAAGCAGCCTTGGCTACTGAGCATGCCCGGTCCTAGTGCAGAAAGACATTTTGCCCCGGAGAAACCTTCAGTGCCCTGCTCTTTCCAGGAGGTGCTGAGAACTGGGAAGACTGAGAAGCAAGCACAGCTTGCAGTTTGAGCCAACTGTTGAATGAGGAAAGGCTATGGGGCCATGCAGGGACACAGAGAGACCGGAAAGCTCCCCAGAGAAGCTGTCTGCGATACTGGTCAGACTGATCTCTGTCTGTAGCGAATGGGTTTAAGAGCAGTTAGAAAGTTAAATCCCCCTTAAAAAGGCAGAGTCCGGGAGTGGAAAGAACACAAAATCTGTAGTTCTCTGAGATAGGTTTAAATTCTGTCTGCGTTACGGTGTGGACCTGATCGAACTACCTAACCTCCCTCTCCTCGGTTTCTTCATCTGTAAAAATGAGTGGCTTGCCATCAGACTCTTAAATCCTGTGTTACTAAAATAGTATTATAGAAAAACATAAGGGGTCTTGGTGCTCTAGCCCAGTAAGACAAGAAAATTGATTGACATCCCTGGAAACAAGGAATTACAAAGGCTTTCAAATACCCCTGACCATCTAAAATCCATACTCTGCAGTGAGCTGAAATAACTTCTTTATGAATGTTCCTTATTTTCTTTTTTTTTTAATTAACTATTAATTAAATTTTAGTTTTCAACTTTCACTTTTATAAGATTTGGAGTTCCAAATTTTTTCTCCCTCCCTTCCCTCCCCTCCTTCCTTCTTTTTTCTTTCTCGTGGTTTCCCTCCTTTTTTCTGATTCTTCTTTCACAACATGACTAATGTGGAAACATGTTTAATATGATTGTACATGTATAGCCTATATCAGATTGCATGCTGTTTTGACGATTCCTTATCGTTCCACTAATGTGATTTTCTCCCTCTTCTCCCAGCATTCTTTATCTCTCTTTTGCAGCTATCAGATAATGTATTAAATATTCTAACATGTAAGGCAGAGGCAACATTTCCCTCACAGAGGCTCAAGGTATTCTTACTCCCTTCCTTGTACCTATTCATGCCACCTTTTATAGAGTTCATTGCTAGAAAAGCCTTACTTATCAATAAGGGAAGTGGGTTCCCTACTCAGGGGACAACTCAGTTTGAGGCTCTGAAGTTTCCCAAAGTACAAACATCAGTTGGGTTTGGAATCAAGTAGTCAAGTCAATCTAGAAAAAGGAATGAGAAGTATAAAAGAATCATAGCATGCATTATAGAATAATTAAAATAAAAATGTAGTGGCTTCTGATTCCTACTGCCTGCCAGGGGCTATTCATTATTCATTTCACAGTCACCACTACAATGAGTATTTGGTAGATCAAACTGCCAAACTTGGTCTGGAAGTCTCCCCTTCCACTGCAATGCTTTCCTTTTCCTAAGCCTGACCTTGCTACTGATGGTGCCACAGTGATTGCTCTGGTAGACAATACCCTTGTCCCCAACATTTGAGGACCTTCCAGGACCTCTCCAGTTTCACGAAGTCAATTACTAAAGAAAAAGAAGAAGCACAAAAGTAAAGGCAAGGCAGCCAGCCTCTAGTATAAGCTTGGCTAGTTGGGTCTATATTGGGGGGGGAGGGGTACAGAGCCTTTTCTATTATAACGTATTAAAAAAGAACCTCTCCTTTCTCCACTTTTCCCCACTGACTAGAGTCATGTCTTTTCATCTCATGAGCTGCATCTCAAGTTCTGTCAGCTGCCTCTTCCATCAGGTGTGGCACCTCTATTATGTGACTCAGCAATCAATTAAGGGACTCACGTGGATGAGTCATACATGACATATAGGAAACATGCTGGCCCAAAGTCTTTACATGGTTGGGTTGAAAGCAGTTGGAGAATATTTCTATATGCTTAAGGATTGTCCACTGAGTATGTTTATTACAGAACAACACAGTTTGGGGGCCCTTCATATTCTTAAGAATCTACTGGAGTGAATCTCCATATGGGACTCCTATTGGATACCTTAATTTTCAGGTATCAACTGAGGAAAATTAGCATCCCCTGTCATTTGTTTTAGACTCTTAAATGGACATAATGAGCATAAAACTAAAATGAGCAGTATGAATTTTGTATCACAAAATGCAAAAATTACCTAGTAGTTCTCCTAGAACACACTATGATAGTTTATATTTTTGTTTTGTTATTTTAAGCAGATTTAGGCTATTTATTTTATTTTAATATGAGTCCAGCCAGCTTGCCTGAGATCCTTATGAACTTCAGATCCCTGGGATGAGGTTTGCCTTGCCTTAGATAATCAATCCCAAGTGCTTAATCCCATCTGAGAGCTTCATGCCTCTTAAGGACTTTTCTGTGTATATTTTCTTTTTAAGTTAGTCTGCTTATCTTTGTGAGGGATGGGTTTGATCTTCTGGTTGGATTCCCTATTTTAGGGATTCCTGGAGAAATTTTGGGTAGCTATTTTGCAGGGATCCAGAAGAATTTCCATAATTAATCCTGCTTGTGCATGTTAGGTCAGAGCAGATGCATGAAAGGTGAATGCTTCAGTGCCACCCTGGACCCAACACTACTCTTTTGTTATGGAACCCAACTGGGCCCTAAGGAGAGATCCTATGTACCTATAGATAGATTTTAACAGTCACTTGAGGACAGCAGCTTCAGGGTCCACTCATGATAGAGAGAAGTGCTGACTATGAATTCTAGAAAAACACCAGTCCTACAAAAAATGTGCATACCTTTTGACCCAGCAATATCGCTTCTAGGACTATATCTCAAAGAGATCATAAAAATGGGAAAAGGTCCCACAAAATATTTGTAGCAACTCTCTTTGTGGTGGTGAAAAACTGGAAATCAAGGGAATGCCCATCAATTGGGAAATGGCTGAATAAATTGTGGTATATGAATATAATGGAATATTATCGTGCTGTAAGAAATGACAAACAGGAGAAAATCAGAAAAAACTGGAAAGACTTATATGAACTAATGCTGAGTGAAGTGAGCAGAGCCAAGAGAACATTATAAACAGTAATAGCCACAGTGTGTGAGGAATGGCTGAACAAGTTGTGATATATGAATGTAATGGAATACTATTATGCTATAAGAAATGAGGAACAGGAGGACTTCAGAGAGACCTGGGAGGACTTATATGAACTGATGCTGAGTGAAATGAGTAGAATCAGGAGAACATTGTACACAGTAACAGCCACGGTGTACAAGGACTGTTTCTGGTAGACTTAACCCTTCACAGCAATGCAAGGACCTAAAACATTCCCAAAGGACTCAAGACAAAATGCCATCCACATCCAGAGAAAGAACTAGGGAATCAGAATGCAGAATGAAGCAGACTATTTTCTCTTGTCTTATGTTTTATTTTGGTTTGGTTTTTCTCATGGTTTCTCCCATTCATTTTAATTCTTCTATGCAACATGACTGTTGTGAAAATGTGTTTAATAAGAATGTATGTGGAGAACCCATATAAAATTGCAGGCCATCTCAGGGAGGAAAGGAGGGGGAGGGAAGGGGAGAAAATTTAAGACTACTGGAGGTGATTGTTGAAAACTGAAAACAAATAAATTAATTTTAAAAAGAAAAGAAAAACACCAATCTTTGGTGCTCAACAGATAGTTACAATTAAAGGGAATTTCATGAGGACTACACAAAAGAAGAAAATTATTTCCAGGACAAGTAGTAGGATATAACTGTCATATATTCTCTACCGGTGTGTCTCATTAGTTTTGTAGTTTAAGTTTGGTCCTATTCTCCTCAGGGACCTTGAGTTTGTATAGGATGAATGTACATCCAGTTTAGGGGGAACTGTTCTCAGAAAATCCCTTTTCTAAAACCTAATGAAATTTTGTTGATTGTCTCATAATGGAAAACACACTATTGGGGGCTTATGGATAACTGTATTAGAAACCTTTAGAGTCCTGAGAGGAGTAGTTTTGGCTGCAGTCTATGGACAGTGTGAATATGAGTTGAGAAAATGGCACCAGAGAGGGTGCTACAGTTTTATAATGTTTTTGTATACTTATCTCATCTCTCCATGGTAATTATAAGCCCCTCAATGGCAAGAATACTACCTTATTTATGTTTCTATCTCTCCAAGCCAACTAGAACATAATAAATGTTTAATGAATACTGAATAAATAAAAGGATATAAATGATAGATTGGAATAGATAGGACAGAAGGGAAAAATGGGGAGCAAAAACCTAAGATGAATAAGATATTAAGAAGATATTTGACTGCCTCAATAAAGTTAAAGTCATCAGGCCCAAAAGAACCATATCCCTAGATATATAACATTCTATCTTCTGCCTGTGTGTTCTTACACAGGCTGTCCCTTATGACTGAAATACTCTTCCTCTTTACCTCTTAGAAAGTGCAGGCTCCCTTCAGGTTCTACTTAATTTCTACCTCCTACAAGGGGACACTTGTGTTTCCCCCAAGGAGGAACACCAGCCCCATCACTTTCTCTTTATTTTGCACATACCTATGAACAAGTTGCTTCTTCCAACAATTATAAACACTGTCTTGAGGGAGAGGACTATCTCACTTTTGCATTTTTGTTTCTCTTAGCACACTGTCTTACATATAGTAAGTGCTTACCAATACTTGTTTCTTCATTGGTGGATAGATATGGTTGGTGAGCTATAATGTCAGCTATCCTTTAAAAATCCCAGAAAATGACAGCAGGACTGAAATACTGAAGAAAGATCAAGTCACAGTTTTCAAGAAAAGGAAGAATGGATTCTGCACACTACAGGTCAGCGAGCTTGAACTTGATTATAGTAATTACAGAATATGTTCTATAATTTTACAGAATGGATTATACAAGGAATGGCCAGCAAAAGGAAAGCAAGGATCACAAAGAGCCAGCATGATAGTATCAATAATATGTTCTGCAAAGTTAACCTCATTTCCTTTTAGAACAAGATTCCTAGAAGAATAGATAGAAGGAATGCTATTAATATAGTTTGCCCAGATTTTAGGAATATATTTGATGAAGTATTTAATATTATTTTTTTGGAATAGGTGGAGAGATGTGAGATAGATAATTATACAATTGTATTGTTTTGGAATTGATTGAATGGCTGAACCCAAAGAGTAATCCATAATGACTCAAAGTCAACTTGGAAAGAGGCCTCCAGTGGAGTGTCACAGAGCGCTGTGCTTGGCCCAAAAATTTTTTATCAGTGATTTGGGGTAAAGGCATTGAAGTCGTGTTTATCGAATTGCAATGACAATTCTTTATTATCTTTTATATAGCTGACATACTGGATAACAAAATTATGATTCAAAAAATATCTCAAGAGGCTAGAATACTGGGCCAAACTCAGTAAGATTAAACATCATCAGAATAAGTATAAAGACTTGTGCTTGAGTTCCGAAATCAACTTCACAAGTATAAGAATGAAGAAATAGAAAGAGGATAGTTTGTCTGAAAAACATATTGAAGTTTCAGTGGACTACAAAGTCAATATGAATAAATTGAATCTATAAAAGCTATTTGCAATCTTAAAATTGTAGTGAAAGGCATGATATTCAGGACCAGGCAGGTGATAGTTTTGCTACATGTTGCTCTGGTTAGATCATATCCGAAGTACTGTGCTCATTTCTAAGTGCCACATTTTGAAGACTACATTGTAAACTGAGGAGTTTACACACGACAGTGATCAGGATAGTGAACGGCCTTAAGAACATATATGTAGATTATTTTAAGGAATATGTTTAGCCTGGAGAAGGAACGACTTTGAGGGAGGAGACATGATAACAGGCTACAAATACTTGAAGGAAAGAAGGAGGATTACACATCTTGCTTGGATCCAGAGGGAAGTTGGCAGAGAGACAGAGTTAGATTCAAAGTGAAAAAATTATCCTAACAGAGTCATCTAAAAGTGTATCAGTCTATTCCCCTAGTTAATGGATTCTCCATCATGAGAGGTCTTAAAGCAAAGGCTGAATGACTACTTGCTAGGTAAGTGATAGAAGGAATTTTTTTATAAGAGATGGTTTAGAATAAACAATGTCCCTTCCAATTCTGGCACACTGTGATTTTAATGATTGAATGAATGAATGAATGAATGATGGGCTTATATATATTTGCAAAGGTCATACAATCATAGATTGGATGCTGGAAAGAATCTTAGAGATAGTCTATTCCAATTACCTCATTTTACATAGAGGAGAATGAGGCCCAGAGAGGGAAAGTGACTTACTTGCCCTAGGCCACAAGTAGCACAGCAGTAGTAGAAATTTATTGTGGTGGTTTTGCTCTGTTATATAACATTCCTTTATTAAGAGTGTAGAGCATTGAGCATCCCGCTGTGTCTAAACTGCCTGCTTTCCGATAAGTGAAATTTTCCTACGGTATCATCCCTGGGAAGAATAAAATCCCACAGCTCTGTCCCTAGGCTGCTGTTCACACTTGTTCATAAAAAGGCCTACATTGAGAGAAAACGCATACTGTAGGATTAAATGGAGTTGGCTCAGTGGGTTGGAAATCTAAGGCAAACTAACACAAACCAAGAAAAAAGATGAGAATATTCACTAGAAAGAAGATAAGTAATGAAGAGATGTGATGACCTTGAAGATTTAGTATATGAAGCCTGTCTTAGTGACCCCTCCCAGCGTTTCCAAGACAGAAATTCTGAAAGGGAATCAAAGAGGAAAGTAGGTTAACAAAGGTACATTGTGTTAGCAGTCAAAAGATATAAATTCTAGTCTGCCACTTAGTAGTTGTTTTTTTTTTTTTTAATTGTGGGGTAAATCACAACTTCTGCTATAAGATGGAATAAAAGAGTGACTGCTCAACTTATCTATGGGGTTGTCTTGACCAGGATAAAAGGATGTTAAGTGCAAAAGCAGTTAGAAAAAAAGAAGAAAGGTTTATTAATTCAGCAAACATTTCCCTTTGTACAGTCTGCAGAAAACTAGGGAAAATACAAAATTTAGTTAAAACACCGTTCCATCTTGGGGCTAACACTCTAGCAAGAAGATGCTAGAATTCAAAATGATATATAAGTGTATTAGAGAGTTACAGAACAAAGTTCCCAAAGGGGAAGATCATTTCTAACAGAGAAGATCAGGAAGGCTTCATGAAGGAGTGGCATTTGAGTTGGCGTTTAGAGACGAAGTAAGAGATTCAAAAGTGAGGACCTTGCAGGAATAGGGAAAAGTTTTCTAAGGATTTAAAGTTGGAAGGGACATTAGAAGTCATTAATCCAATACCTTCATTCTCAAAGATGTTTAGAAAGGTTAAGTAACTTGACCAAAGTCTCACAGCTAGTAAGTAGACCAGTTGGGATGTGAACCCAGGTCTGGTTTCTCCAAACTCAGCATTTCAAGTTTATTTTTCTTCCAACTCCACTATACTGTCTTTGAGTTAAAAAGACTTTTGAGGCTATCTAGTTCCATTCTCTCATTTTCCATACAAGGTGATTGGGGTTCAGAGAAGTTATTTCATCAGCCTAAGGTCACACAGTTGGTAAATGACCAGGATTTTAATTGGGTCTTCTGATTTCAAATCTATCAATCTTTCCACTGAACCACACTGTTTCTTCAGCAAAAATATTCCAGTGAGTGACATGGGGTAGCAGATGGGAAACCAGAACTTAGCCTAGTTTGGCTAAAATTTAGCAATATTTACAAATACTATCTACTTTGGTCTTCACAACAATCTTGTGAGGTAATATAATGGTAATTTTAAATGGGAAGATCTTTCTCATTCATTAATAGGCCCATATGACCTGCCTGGGTGACATGGAAGCCTGAGTTACATGAATTAAAGTCACATGTAGCCTGTGGTGGGAGGAGTTTGCTGAATGGGTGGAACATGAAAGAGGCTGAGCTAGAGTAGAGCTGAGAGGAAGTGAGTGAGAGAGCAGTCAGAACTGAAGGATGTGAGAGAGCAGTCAGAACTGAAGGATGTAGGAAAACCCACAGCTGGCTGTAAGTGTGAGGAGGGCATTTTGTTTAAGGGAGTCAGCTGGTGATGTGTTTAATGGAGCTGGTTTGTGGGAAGCCTAGCATGGGGAAGGCTTCAGGATGGTGTTGTCCTCTGCATTGTTATTGTGTATAGATTTTTGTTACTATGATGGATTTGGCTTTCTGGTATATGAATAAGTGTTTTGGTTCTGTCTGCCATGTGGAGAATCTGTGGTATTTCTCCGTTCAGAATTGTGCCGGGATATTCATGATGGCCTTAGGTGCTATGAATATTGCATTGGCACTACAGGTAAATGCTATTGTAATCCTTATTTTATAGTTGAGGAAATAGGTACATAGATGTTAAGTGACTTGCTCAAGTCACATAACTAGTCAAACGGTTAGCAGATGTGTGAGGTTGGATTTAAACTCAGATCTTTCTAATTCCAGGGCCAGCACTCTATCCACTGTACCACTTAATTGTCTAGGTACAGGAAATAACATGAAAGCATCCAGAAAGTAGATTGGTGCCTGATTTCAGAGGACCTTAAATGACCGATAAAGTTATTTAACTACTCTGTAGGCTAGTACCTCTGAGAAAAGATTTCTGAGCACAGAAGTAGCATGGTCAACTAAGCAAGAAACACTACTATGGTAGAGCACTGAGTAGGTAAAATAGACTGGAGAGGAAGAGAGTGGAGGCTGGAAAGTCTATTAGGAGGAGACACTGGAAATATTCCAAGATAGGTAGAAATGTGCGCCCACATGGTTGAAAGTAGGAATACAGAGGAGGGGACAAATTCAAGAGGTGTTTTTTTAGAGGTGGAATGGGCAGAACCTGAAATTTGAATATTCATGGGATATTTATAGAAAAATGCATACTGGTTAAAAGAGGGAAAATAAATCAATTAGCCAGAAACATTTTAATACATATATACATCAGTTATCTCAAACCTGTCAAAACAAGAAGCTGTCTTAAGGTTATTTAAAAAAATAAAGCAGTCTACTTCTGTTGGGTTTTATGTTAACATAGCTAGAAGGAACTAGTCTCATCTGCTACCATTATCTAGGACTGGCAGCCAAGTTCAAAGGGCAAGAGGACTCCCTTGGACTTTAGAGCCATATGCGACTTTAAAGATCATCAGTTCAATTCCTGTATTTTACAGATGAGGAAAATGAGCCACCAGGGAGAGGAATAAATGGCAGTCAGGTTTCAGTTACAAATATTTGGATCCAAATCCTGTCCTCTTTCTACTACATCATGTTAACATGCAAGTAATTACCTTGAATGTCAATTTGACTTCATTGCCCTACCCAATTTCTCTAACACTTTTCCCTTCTACTTCCTTATTTCATTCCTTCCCCAAATCCTTTGCTTAACTAGTACTTTCCCCCTTGCTCCTTCTTGATACTATATCCCCTTTTTTGCAGGCCTCCAAACACCCTGCTTTCACCCTGAGGTTTCTTAATGCTCTGTTTTCATTCTTAGATGCTTAATAGGTGGTATAGTGTCTAATATATAAAAATCAGTTAATAAATATTCTATCTTAGGAGTTAGGTAGTACAGTGAGTAGAGTGCTAGACTTAAAGTAAAGAAGACAATTTCAAATCCTGTCTCAGAAACTTACTAGCACTGTGACCCTGGGCAAGTCACTCAACCTCTCTCATCCACAGTTTATGTATCTGTAAAATGGGGTAATGAAGATCAAATGAGAAAATATATGTAAAATATGTTACAAATCTTAAAGCTCCATAGAAATGCTAGTTAATAATGTTATTGATAATGACTGGCATTTATATAGCACTTATTAGGTACTGAGGCACTTTATAATTATTCCCTCTTTCGATCCTCACAACAACCCTGGGAGACAGGTGATATTGTTATCCCCATTTTATAAATGAAGAAACCGAGGCAAAGAAGAGGTTAAGTCACCTGCCCAGAGGTCACACAGCTAGTGACAGTCAGGTCAAATTTGAACTCAGGTCTGGAAGATTGGCCCTCTATCCATTTCACCACTTCATTGCTTAGTTGTTTCAGCAGTTTCTGACTCTGTGACCCCATTGGGGGTTTTCTTGGTAAAGATACTAGAGGGGCTTTGCCATTTCCTTCTCCAGGTCATTTTCCAGATAAGGAACTAAGGCAAACAGGATTAAGTGACTTGCCCAGGATCACACAGCTAAGTGTCTGAGGTCATATCTGGACTCAGGTCTTCCTGACTCCATGCCAGGGACAATATCCTGTGAGCCTCCCAGCCTAACCCCACCTCCCAGCCTACCCCTTCACTATTGAGATGCTTCACTATTATCAATTAATTTATTTATTGTGTAAGTATTACTGGATTACTGAATTGGATTACTGGTTACTGGAAACCTAGGTTCAAGTTTCATTTATAAACCAATCAATAACCATTTATTAAGCAACCACTATTGGCTGTTGTCCTTCCTTCTCAAAGAGGACCAGAATGACATCACTATGCTAGAATCCAGGTACAGTTGTCCATCTGTGGCTGATCAGAGCAATACACCCTCAGGACCTCAGAATGTTCTACCATGGGTTGGGCACAAAGAGTCCATGTGAAGATTTGGGGTGGATTCTCTAAATTTGCGCATCTCACATTTCTTTTGAGCTATTTCAGTTCTGTTTTGCTCAGAGAACACAGCACTTTCTCTGATGAGGGCAGGTCATGCTAGGGAGTCCTGAGCCAGGGTCTCCCCCTGCTAACAGGAACAATTCTGAAGTTCTTGAGGGGGTTCCTGTATGGCTTGTTCTGACCACCTTTTGTGTTCTCCATAGAATACAAGAGGAGGTAAGAGTCCCTGCCCTCAAGGAGCTTATAATATAATTAATAAACTAATAATAACTAATAAACTAATAATAAACTAATAAATAAACTAATAATAAGCTTATATAATTAATAAACTAATAAACTAGTTAATAAACTAATTAATTAAATTGAATTAATAAACTAATGGGGTTGACTATATATAATATATATATTATCTCTCTCTCTCTCTCTCTCTCTCTCTCTCTCTCTCTCTCTCTCTATATATATATATATATATATACTGTTTTATATAATCTGCTCTAATTGGTCTGCAGGGTATGTTAGACCACTGATTGATTACCAGCCTCTGCTAAGTAGAGGGTGCCGGTTAACCTAAGATTCGACAGTGGAAAACACGCATGCTCAATAGCCAACTTCTAGCAGGAAAGCTTCAGTTGATTAGCATAAATTGGCCCTTCGCTTCAAGAAAGCCAATCAAAGGTCATAGTGATAGTGATTGACAGCAAAATAAACGAGAAGCGGATTCGGATTGGCCAAACGAACTTCATGGGCGGGGCTTAGGGGGGCAGGCCTCCGGAAAGGTGCGGAATGGAGTGATGGTGCTGGTCCCGGCGGCCGGAGCTCCTCCTGCCCCTCCTGGAGCCATGTCCGGCGCCAAGCAGCAAGGTGAGGAGAGGGCGCGTCTCCAGGACTTCCTTCCGGTTATCCAGGCGTCCGTGAGTCCCGTTGGAGGATCCTGGCTTGGGCTGTTTGAGGCCAGACCCTCCCGCGGCTCCCCGCCGGAGCCTCGGCTGGGTTCCCTGGGAGCCCCTTGGGGCTGGGCAGGCACCTTTCCCGCCCCTCGGGCAGGGCTAAGAGGTGTCACCGGGACGGGCCGGGACCGGTGGGAGGTACTACCCCTCCCCCTCCGGTCCCCAGCTTGGTCCCAGCACCCAGCCGCTCCCCAAACTCCACATCTCTCATCTCCGTCCCTGCCCCCCAGCTCTGTCTCCTCCCCTCATTCCCGTCCTCACTCCCTGGACCTTTCCCTCCCCCCTCCCCCCACACACCAGGGGTCCAGCTCCTTATTTCTCTTCCCTTTCTCTCCATTCCTGTGCTTTAGCCCATGTCTGGTCTGGTCATCTTCCACATCACTGCCCCTGCCAGTAGCCTTCACCACTGTCACCCCCTCCCCCGCTCCGAGACCCCCCTATGGATTCCAGTTGTGTTCTCCATGTTTTTCCGAACCCCACCCGTGGGGACCCGTTCTGCTTACTTTTCTATCCCATTTTCCACTGCCGGCACCACCCTTCCTCTCCCCGCTTAGGTGAATTATAAAAACCATAGGAATGGTGGGAGTTTAGGTAATTTAGATGCTTGATAGTATTGTGCATTAAGTGAGCTATCTCTGCCCTATAAATCACCAGATTATAAACTCCACGTGGGCAGGAACAACTTCTGTTCTAAGTTTGGATCTCTTCATACTTCCTCCTCCATCCCTCTTCTGCTGAGGCCAAGTTTCTTTACACATTACAAGCTTGGTTAATAAACGTTTGTTGAAATCAGTTTATTTGTGCCAAAGTTGAATGGGCCAAATTCCTAGGTACTGACTTTCTCATTGCCAGAAGTCTTTAGGTAGGAGGTGTGTGACCCCTTGTCAGAAACCTTGGAGAGGAGATTCTTGTTCATAGGTCCTCCAGTGCTGGCTGTACTGAAAATCTTTACCAGCCTCAAGATTCTGGGTCTCAGGCCGTCAGGGGACTTTTCTGGAGATAGCTGCAGAGCTCCTGAAAACTTCAGGGAGGTTTTGAGAAACAAAATGTATCACCAATAGAGTAAAAGGTCTCTTTTTTTCCTCCTTAAAAAGTTTTCTGAAACTACCTATACACTTAAACTCTAAGGTCTAAATATTTTGGTTATGTGATCATCTTTTCAGACAAGAAAATTTCTGCTGTTTCTCTGCCTTGATCAGTATTTTAAGGAGCAACTACAGGTTGGAGGTATTAACAGGAAACTAACAAAGTTTAAATCCAAGATGTGGTAGTATGCTTTTATCTAAAAATTACCTTTTCTTTCTGACTTTAAAAATATGGCTGTGAAATCCTGTTTCAGAAGCAGAAATAAATCAGTGAATTTACTCTGATCTTTTGAGATTGAAGTGCCATAGAGATAGATGGAGTCATCCCCAATAAGCTAAATCTACCTTTTTGACCCTTTTCACCCCATATTACTTCCCTATCATGAAGAATATTACAGGTGAGACTAAAGGATAATTTAGTCATACCAACAGTGATTATTCAGAAAAGGGCTCATTCATTCAACAAACATTAATTTCCAGTAATTAAAAGGTATAAAATGGTTTCTTTGGTCAAAATTATTTTCAAATAGGAGAAGGGAGGATGAGGGATATTGAAATGGGCTGGGAGGTTGAAGGAGATACAACCAATAAACAGAAAAGTAAATACAAAATAATTGAAGAGAGATCATTAATGGATAGAGGAAACTGAAAAAATTTCTCAGGTAAGAGATGACACCTATGCCCTATCCAGGGGTGCCTTGAGGCCACATATGGTCCTCTTGGTCCTTGGACTGAATGTAGACTTCACAGAACAAATCCCCCTAATAAAAGGACTTGTTATATAAAATTTAGACTCACTCAAAAGACCATACCCAAGGACTTAGAAGGCCTCTTGGGGTCACCCCTGCTTATGCTGATCCTTAAAAGAAAATAAGGTTTCTGAAAGGTAGAGATGAGTGTAAGGACAGTAGAGTGTATTCCAGACTTAGGGGCCATCCATGTGTAAAAGTGGAGATGAGATAAAATACTGAATTCAGAAAATAGAAAGTAAGCCATTTCATCTAAAAGGTAGAGTACCTGAAAGGGAATTATGTGAAATAAATCCAGAAAGGTAGGCTGGAGCAAGATTACAAATTGCTTTAAATGCCAGGTACAGGAGTTATATTTTATCCTAAAAAGAGAGACTAAAAATACAGAATCCTATTTGGAAATTGCTATAATAAGGTAGACAAAAGGGAATGAGAGTCTAAACTAGAATGGTCACCATATGAGTAGAGAGGACAAATATGAGATATGTTGTGGAGGTAAAACAGACTTTGTAACTGATTTGGAAGTGTGAAGGAGAAAGAAAGTCAAGATTGATTCCAGGTTTAGGAATTGGGTGACTGGTGGAGGATGATGATGGTGCCCTCAATGGAAAGAGTAAAGAGTTCTTTTGATTACTGCTCTATTGTCATCTGTGAATTTAGGTCTTTAAGCATTTGAAGGGCTATGGTTACAGAAAAGAGATTGCTTGGCTTAGCCCTTGAGGGCAAACTAGGGACTATGGGAGAGAGAGAGAGAGAGAGAGAGAGAGTTTGACTCAATAGAAGGAAAAATTTCTAACAATAACAGCTGTTCAAAAGTAGAATGACTTGGCTTAGATTACTCATAACTGGATGTTTTCAATACCTGATAGCTATTTGTCAGAAATTTAGTATGTATTTAGGGGGAAAGGGGAGATGGTTCCTGTTCAGGGCTCTGTGGAACAGAAATCTCCACTCCATTGCTGCGCGGCTTCCACTGCTCCAGAGTTTGTTGGGAGTTCCTTTTTACAGGTAATTTATGGGCTGTGGGTTCGGAGCTAGCATACGTGAATCTTTCTACTCCGCCATCTTGGCTCCTCCCTGGACCCCTTTTCTGGTGATACATTTCTTTGATGAAAAATAACATTTCTTCTGCTCAGGTTTTTATTCAGTGAACAGACATTTATTGATAATGTCTTCATATCCTATTTATGCCCACTATACACTTTTCCATTGATCTTTAAATGACTTATAAGTCCTTTTGAGACTGTGGTATTCTATTACTCACAGGGATTCAGCATTACCTGAAGAATTTTGATTTTAAAATAATGGTCCTATAACACTACTTTCAACCCTCTGGGGAACTACAAACTAAGTGCTTAAGTTCTGGTGCTCAGGTGGGGGCAGGGCCACCTTGAAGGGCTCAGTTCCCTCAGGGGGTTTATTCGGAGACCTTCAACAATGGATCCAACCTCCTGTCTGCTTTGGGAGCCCAGGTCTGCTGCTGCCTCTAAGTGCTACTGGGAGTGGGGAAAGATCAAGGGAAGAAAGGTAGAGAGAGACATGAAGATTGGTGCTGTTAATGAACTGATGTAGCCTGGAACTTCCTGCTATTTGACCAGAGAAGATGAGGAGAAGATGGCACTGAAAGTCTTAGTTATGTATTGGCTGTCATTAGAAAGTAGCCCTTCCTTCATTACAGCATTTTGTTTATGAACACAACTTAAAGGAGGTGCTGTGTAGGGTGAGGAGGGAAATGGTACTTCTGTTGCTAGGGGGTTGAGCATTAACTATGAAATTAGTGGAAGCAAATGTGTACATGATTGGTACTGAGAGAACTGGCCCTGCTGGAGTTACAAGGATGGAATGGGTTTTGAAGGAGGGTCCTAGAATAAGATGGGGATCCACCTGGAAACTTCCCCCTCATCCCTTAGCCCCTTTCAAAATTCTCAGGAGGGAGCTGAATCTGAGACATCGAATTCAGCACTGGTTGAATAAGCTACTCTCCAGTGTTCCATGAGTCCTGAATGACTGAGTGAGGCTCTTCTGTTCAGAGATATTGCCCTTCCAGATAGCTTTTGTGGCTTATGTTAGAGAGGAGTAGCCATGAGAAGGAGAACAAATTGTATGAACTGTCTTCATTAAATGATACATTCCTTCCTCCCCCTAACCCCCGGCCAAAAGTGATAGTTCTTTGTTTCAAGGAAAAGCTTATATTCATTGAAGGAGTAATACACCATCTCAAAAGCAACCTTGCCCACTGCCTTTTTCTTACTCAATTCTGGTCCAAAAGTGAAACCTAAGAAATATCTAAGATCCAAGAGTGGAATCACTTCATCCACATACTCTGTCTAATACTGATATACCAATGGATCATTCCTACAGATAGTTCATAAACCTACATATCATAGTGTGAGCAATAGAAAAAATAACATCTTTATAATCATAAAACTGCATTTGCAATCACTGAATTGTTCAGTGAGAATAAATTCCCACAGTACTTATTGTTTTACCAAAATCATTGGTTTCAGTAGAGCAAAAGCCATTTTTAAAGGCTCTTCTTCAGTAAAGAATCCCCTGTGATTGTCAAAAATTATGATTCCTGAAACATCTTAGGACAACAATAAATTTGGTCTACCTTTTGGTTATCAATATTAAGTGAGGAATCAAATGAGAACATTCATGTGGTGCTTACTGAAATTTTTTGCTGCTGTCATGGAAGATGACCTGTTCTCTCTACACATATGGAATTTTTTATAAATAATATTGTTTTGATAGTATCAAACCATAGAATTTTGCAGTCTTTTCTGGAAGGTCTAACATCACTCAAAAGAGTTTGGACCACCTATCCTCATATGAAAAACCTCCTCTCCTAGCTGTATAAATTACATTAGAATTTGGTTCAATTCATCAAACTTTTATTACTTCCCTGTTATATACAGCACTATTAGGCACTAGAAATACAAAGACTAAAAGAAACTGTGCTTGCCTCAAAGGTATTAAAAGGGGAAATACAACAGAGGGAAGGAAATAAGCCTTTATGTAGTGCCTACCAAGTGCCAAGCCCTTTTTACATGTAATTTCCCATTTGATCTTCTCAACAATCCTGTGAGGTAGGTGCTATATCATCACCCCCAATTTGCAAATGAGGAAGTTAAGGCAAAACAGAGATTAAGTGATTTGCCCAGCTTCATACAGCTAGTAAATATCTGAGGCAGAATTTGAACTTGGGTCTTCCTGATTCCAGGCCAAACACTCCCATCAAAATATAAAATATTTCAGGAGAGAAAGAAAATTTTTCAGTGAAGAGCTCAGGAAATCTCTCTCAAACTAAGTTTTGAAGGAAACTAGTGATTCCATGAAGCAGTGGTAAAGAAAGTCTGTGTTCTAGGCATACTGAACAGCTTGTATAAAGAAAATTACAAAGCAGATTTTTATCAGGAAAAACAAAGAAAATTTGACACATATTGGTTACAAGTCAAAATCATTGTTTCTCATACTTTTTCATTTTATAGCTCTTTTGAATAAAGTAAAATCTGACTGTCAACAACCCCATCTGTTGTAGTGTGCAAATAAAACTAATCAAAATTGATGGCAAGAAAGGCATTGATTCAACAAACATTTATTAAATGGCTGCTTTGTACTACAAGGCACACTTAATTGTTTTGATGTGATGAGAAACTAATCAGACACACCTGAGTGTGAACCTTCGCCTACCTGTAAAACCTCTTCTTTGCATTACTGAACTGCCCTGGTGTTTAGAACAAAAAACCTAGATGTCCTACCCATTGAAATAAGAGTTGTTTTAAGAGCCCAGCATCCCCTGGGTATGCCCAAGTCCTAGGTTTTTGTGGTACCACTTTAGACACCCCTCCCCACTTATCTGCTGTGGGTTGACAAATAAGTCTAAGCATATAGTAGGTTCTTAATAAATTCTTGTTCTTTCCCTCTTCCCCTCATTGTACCTCTGGCAGCACAATGTGGTAAATAGACTGAGTGTGTATGAATGAATGAGTGAAAACAAGGAGCTCACATTCTAATGGGGGAGACAACACATATGGAAGATTTCAGCTGCAAGTCACACCATCATCACCACTTTACCATCCTCTCTCTTCTCTCAGACTCTGATGGATAAAGCCCAAGACCCTGAAACCAGAGCCTTGGTAATATCAAGTCGTTATCAAGTAGGCACATCAAACAGTTAATCAAAAACTGGTATGATATTATCAGTAGTAATGACAAAGATCTGTTGCTCTCTGAAAGGCAGCATAAAATAGTAAATAAAAGCTGAGTTTGTGGTGAGGGATATCTCAATCTAGAAATTATGGTAAACAGTAATAACAGTGATAGGTTAAACACTTAGAGAAATACTTATACAACTGAAAAATTTCTCTTCATGGAATGATAGTAAAAGCTGACCATAATTGCATGCCATTGGATTTTTTTATTTAACTTATGATGGGAGTCTAAGGTGGAATCAAAAGGCCCTTCATGGTCTTCTTTCACATGAACTCAGTCATCCCTATATCAACAAAGAACTATCAAATGGCTTGTTGATAGCAATACAAGACCAGGCCATTGATACCAGAAATTACAGAAAAGTTATTCCTGGTTATATGGGGAAATGGTAGAAATTGTACAATTTGTCACTCAGCAAGCACTTACTAAATGCTTCCTATATGCTTGGGCATTGCGCCAAGCAGAGGATTTATGAAGAAATGCAAAAAACAGTCCTTGTTTTCATCAGTCTAATATGGGATACAGCATGCAAACAATTAAGTACAAACAAGTTATATACAGTATGAATTGAGGAGGTTTTCTTATAGGAAGTAGATTTTAGGTGGGACTTGAAGAAAACCAGGAAGCAGAAATTAGGAAGAACATCCCAAGCATGGGGGACAGGTAGTGAAAACGAACAGGACACTGATGGAGAAAGTATATAAGGAGCAACAAGAAGGCCAGGAGCTAACCTTGAAGTTAATATTCTGTTTCCCATCTCCATACCTTTGTACAATCTATTTTTTATTGCAGGAACAAATCTTCATCTCTGCCTCCTAAAGTGCCCATCTTCTCAGTCTCAGCTCTCTATGCACAGCTTTTCCAGATACTCTCCAAACTGTTAGTTTCTCAAATTACTTGTTTTTTTTCTAGTCTATCTGCATGTTTTAACCACTCTAAAGAGAATATAATCTCTTTAAGGAAAAGAAGATTGTAATTTTTATGTCATTGTATCTCTGAAATCTAGGATAATGCACACAGAAAGTAGTTAATACATGTTCTTGAATTGAATCTTCATAGTCTAGATTTTTTAATATAAATCTTTTCTAATTAAATAAGAATTCCTCCTAAAAAAGCCTCAAATTAAAAATGAACATAAATGTTTTTGTTTTGATCTTTATACTTTTCCTAAGAAGGGCCTGTTTGTGGAAGTCTGATAAAAATTTTATTTTTATGTGAGTGTTAGGAAAAGTACAAAAGAATAGTCATCAAATATAATTGTATTTGTTATAAAGCTTTTACTGATAAGAAGATAATTGTTAATTTATTTGGTTATCTTATAAATAGCCTTTGAACATTATTTACTGTTTTGATTACTGGAGCTGATGGTAATTTTTCTTTGTCTTTCTGATTAACAAGTTCTTTTTTTGTTTGTTTCTTTTTAATGCAATGAAACTTGTTTATTTTTCATTCTTCAATTTATTTATTTTTAGTTTTCAACATTCATTTCCACAAGATTTTGAGTAACAGATTTTCTCCCCATCTCCTCCCCCTCCACCCCAGATTCCATGCATTCTAATTATCTCTTTCCCCAGTCTGCTCTCCCTTTTGTCACCCCCCACCTTTTCTCCTTCCCGCTTACTTTCCTGTAGGATAATATAGATTTCTATGCCCTGTTGCCAGTTGCATATTTGCAATTTCCCAATTGCATATAAAAACAATTTTTACCATTTATTTTTAAAACTTTGACTTCCAAATTCTTTCTTCCTTCTCCACCCACTCACATTGAGAAGGCAAGCCATTCAATATAGGTTATACATGTGTAGTTATGCAAAACACTTCCATAATAGTCATGTTGTGAAAGACTAACTGTATTTCCCTCCATCCTATCCCTCCCCCTACTTATTCTATTTTCAACTTAGACACCATCCCTTTTCAAAAGTGTTTTCTTCTGACTACCCTCTCCCCCAATCTGCCCTCCCTTCTGTCACACCCCTTCATAATCCCCTTTCCCCTTACTTCCTGTAGGGTAAGATACCTAATTGAGTATGTTATTTCCTCCTTAAGCCAAATCCAATGAGAGAGCAAGGTTCACTCATTCCCTCTCATCTCCCCCCTCTTCCCCTCCATTGTGAAATCTTTTTCCTGAATCTTTTATTTGAGATAATTTACCCCATTCTGTCTCTCCCTTTCTCCTTCCAGCGTATTCCTCTCTCTCATCCCTTAATTTTATTTTTTAGATATCCCTTCATATTCAACTCACCCTGTGCCCTCTATCTACCTATATCTGTCTATCTATCTATCTATCAATGTATCTATCTATCTGTTGTCTATCTATATTCCCTCCAACTCCCCTAGTACTAAGCAAGGTCTCATGAGTTACAAATGTCATCTTTCCATGTAGAAATATAAACAGTTCAACTTTAATAATCCCTTATGATTTCTCTTTTCTGTTTTCCTTTTCATGCTTCTCTTGATTCTTGATATCTAAAATATATCTTGATATCTAAAAGTTAGATTTTCTATTTAGCACTGGTCTTTTCATCAAGAGTGCTTGAAAGTCCTCTATTTCATTGAATATCTAGTTTTTTTTCCCTGAAGGATTATACTCAGTTTTGCTGGGTAGGGGATTCTTGGTTTTAATTCTAGCTCTTCAGATCTCTGGAATATCATAATCTAAGCCCTTCAGTCTCTTAATGTAGAAGTTGCTAGATCTTGTGTTATCTTGATTGTATTTCCACAATACTTGAATTTTTTTCTGATTGCTTGCAATATTTTCTCTTTGACCTGGAAACTCTGGAATTTGGCTACAATTTCCCTAGGAGTTTTCCTTTTAGGATCTCTTTCAAAAGATTGGTGAATTCTTTCAATTTCTATTTTACTGTCTGGCTCTAGACTGTCAGGGTAGTTTTCCTGTCTAGGCTCTTTTTTTGATCATGGCTTTCATTAAGTCCAATAATTTTAAAATTATCTCTCTTGGATCTATTTCCAGGTCAGTGGTTTTTCCAGTGAGATATTTCACATTGTCTTCTGTTTTTTCATTCTTTTAGTTCTGTTTTATAATTTCTAGAGTCTTCATAGAGTCATTACCTTCCATTTGCTCCATTCTAATTTTGAAGGAATTATTTTCTTCAGTGAGATTTTGGGCCTCCTTTTCCATTTGGCCAATCATGCTTTTTAAGGCGTTCTTCTCATTAGCTTTTTCCTGGACCTCTTTTACCCTTTGCATTAGTCTGTTTTTAAGGTGTTATTTTCTTCAGTATTTTGAGGGAGCTTCCTTTAGCAAGCTGTTGATTCATTTTTCATGGTTTTCCTTGCATCACTCTCATTTTTCTTCCCAATTTTCCCTTTACTTCTCTTACTTGATTTTCAGAATCCTTTTTGAGCTCTTCCATAGTCTGTGACCAATTCATATTTTTCTTGGAGGCTTTGGATGTTGGTGTTTTGACTTTGTTGTCTTCTTCTGGTGATATGTTATGATCTTCATTGTTACCAAAGTAAGATTCTATAGTCTGAGTTTTTTGACGCTCTTAGCTCATATTCCCAACCAGATACAGACCTCTTTGTCAAGATAGGATTCTGCTTCCGTTGGGGATGGGTGTACTATCCCAGGCTTCAAGGGTTTTGTTTCAGCCGCTCAATTCCCCAACTGTCTGTGGGCCCAGAGCTCTGGGAGCAGATACTGCCACTGCTGCCACCAGCCAGTACTTTCTCCTCCTCCCTGGAGCTGAGGCCAGGCCAGACCGGACCAGGTCCCACAGAGTTTTCCCACTGACCTTCTATGCTGTCTGGCATTTATGGGTTGAGAAGTCTGGAAATCACTACAGCTGCTAGACATTCAGTCCCCTGAGGTCTGGTCTGACTCTGGTCTGACTCTCTCTGTGTTGATGTAACCCATGTTGGACTGTACTCTGCTCTGCTACCAGCTCAGTGTGATAGACGCTTCCTGTCAACCTGTCAGGCAGTCTTGGGCTAGAGATTTGTTTCACTCTGTCATTTTGTGGATTCTGCAGGTCTAGAATTTGTTTAGAGTAATTTTTCACAGGTATTTGGAGGGGCTTGGGGGGACAAGTTCTTAATAGAATCAAAATATGTAAGAAACTGGAAGGAAGGGATCTCAATGGTCATTTAATCCTGTCCCTTTATTTAACAAATAAAGAAACAAATAAAGAAATTTGAAGAAGTTAGTTAAGTGATTTAAGGTTACATAGCTTTGCTACAGGGGCCTCCCTATTACAGTAGTTCACAGAAATAGAGAATTTGAGCTAGAAGGAATCTCTGAGGCATACAGTTTGTACCAGAACAAAAATTTCCAGTACAACATCCACAACAAATGATCATACAGTCTTCAGCTGAAGATCTCAAGTGAGGGACAACTCAGTCTTTCCCCAGCTGTCCATTCCGTTTTGGAATGGTTTTTCAGATAGGTGGGTTTTTGAGACAACTCATTCTCCAGGCTCTAATCCTATCTACCTAGCCATTGCTACTTAGTCTTCTTTGTTGGACCATCATCCACACCTCACCTCCTCAGCACAGTGGTACACAGTACTCCATGGCAAACATAGACTGTCTTCTCTTTTTATACACAGTGTCTTGATGATATCATCCCCTCCCCCCCAGTTTAGTCATCATCTGTATACAAATAATGCACCCAAATCTATATCTAGCCTTCATTTTCCTCAGAAGTTATAATCCCTCGTGACCACCTGCCTTGGTGCTCCATAGGCATCTCAGACTTAGTATGTCCAAAAGCAACTCTTCATTTCCCCAAGCGTCTATTCCTCCTCCACCCCCAATGCTTTTCCCTAATAATTTGCCTCTTTCTGTCAAGAGTTTTATCTACTCACTCAGGTTCTTAGGAGCTGTCTCAGAGACTCAGGGACTCTTCACTCTCTTAAGTTACTTTGCAGATCCTGTAGATCATAAAATCTTGTTCCTCTCCATCTTTTTCTCTCCATTAACACAGTCACCACTGTAGTTTTGGGCCTCAGTACCCCTTGCCTTTATTACTGTTATAGCATTCTAATTTGTAACCTTTCCTCTAGTCTTTTCTCTCTACTATCCATACTCCACAGAGCTACCAAATTGGTATTCCTGAACCAAGTTCTGACCATGTCATTCCTTTGCTCAGGAAACTTTAGTGGATCTCTAATATATCTAGGATCAAATACAGATCCTATGTCTGATATTAAAAACCCTCTACAGCCTTGTGCCAATCTATTTTTTCAGACAAATGTCATGTTACTCCCCCTCATTCAGACTCTCTTACTTGCTGTTCCCTGTCCATGACGTTCCATCTTTTCTTTCTATGCTTTTTATGCAGATTGACCCCTGTGCCTGGAATGATTTCCCTCTTACTTACTACTACTGCCTTTTAGAACCCCTAGCTTCCTTTAAAGCACAGCTCAGGTAGTCTTCTATAGGATACCTTTCCTGATGTCTTTAGGTATTAGACGTTAGCTTAAAAAGGCCCAGGTCTCCTACTGCATCCTGGATCATCTCCAGTCATCTTGATCTACATCTAGCTACTGTACCCAGATGACTCTGGAGGAGAGTGAGGCTGGTGACTTTGAACAGCCCTCTTTCACTCAAATCCAGTTTGATTGCAAATCATGTCATCATCTTCCTGATGTCATAATCCCTCTTTGAGAAGGAAGGACAAACTGCAAGGTATTATTGTTCTTCCCTTCTTGAAATTACATTATATTGATTCTGTATATATATATATATATCCCCTCTCTCTGTGTCACATACACAAACACACATGCATACACAAACATACATATATGCACTGTTTCATTTTTGTCTTTATATCTCTAGAATTTAGTACAATGCTTGCTGTATAGTAGGGATTTATTTAATGTTTGCTTAATTGTATTGAACTTACATTGAAATTAAATTTTTCTCTCTGCAGCTTTTATTAATTGCCCCTAGTTCTGTCTTCTGGAACCCCGCCAATTAAGTAATCTCTCTTGCATATGATGACCATTCAGATATTTGAAGATTGCTGTTTTGTTCCTTTTATCATGTTTCTTCTCTTTTCCAGACTAAGCACTGACAGTTTCTTCAGCTAATTCTTATATGGCATAGTAATTTCATGCCTTTCACCATCTTAGTCTCTTTCCTCTTAATGCTTTCCCTCTTATCTATATCCTTCCTAAAATGAAATGCCCAGACAGAATACAGTACTCTACCTCTGATCTGACCAGAGCAGATTCCATTCCCTGTGTTCCAGACATTGACTCTTTTAATGAAATGTAAAATTGTATTAGCCCTTTGGGCTACCATGTTGCCCTGGACTCATGGTGTATACTTCACCTGCATGTCACCAAAAAAATCCCAGTAATATGATCTGAAATGCATATTAATGCATATGACTTTGAATATGCATAATAAATATGAATTTGATCCTTTGAGCCCAGAATTGGACTTTACATTTATTTATATTAAACTTCTTCTTCACTATTTCAGATCTATCTTTTTAGTTTATTTACCCATCATGTTAGTCTGACTGTACTTTCAACACATTAACTATTTATCCTAGCTTTTGTCATCAGCAAATTTGATAAGCATGCCATCAGTGCCTTTATGTAAGTCAGTTTTTAATAGTATAGGCCCAAGAACAGGTTCTTAGTAATCTTCATTTGATGTTTTTCTCCAAGTTGACGTCAGTATATCACTTTCTTTATTTGATCACTTCAAAATTTATCCATCCATGCTCTTATCTATGACAATGACCACCTAATAAGCTTTATCAGATGCCCTACTGAATTATAAACTATGCCCAGGGCATTCTCCTGATATACCAGCCTTGTAATACTCTAAGAAAAGGAAACAAGGTTAGTCTATAATGAAGCCATGCTGACCCTTGTGATTCTACTTCCTTTTCTAGATTTTCACTAAGCATCATTTTAATAATATATTGTAGGTTTTTTTCTTCATTTCTCACTAACTGCTTTCTTTTGACCCCTCAAATATCATGCTTCCTTCTAGGGTGGACTCATTATCAGAAATATCATCATGAATATTGCTTCAGCTTTCAGCACTCTCTCCCTATATTTAGTTGGCTCTCCCCTTTGATTGGAGAGAGAGGAAGAAGGAGAAGGACACAAACATTTACATAGCACTTTCTATGTGCCAGGCACTGTGCTGGGAGCTTTTACAAATATTATCTCTGTATCAGTTTATTAAGTTTATAAAGGTCTTCCCGATTTTCTCTAAAATTGAAACCGTTCCCAGTTAGGAGGATGTCCCCTTCATTTCTAAATTTAGCTATTATGAAAGACCTACTATAAATACTTTTGTGTATATAGAGATCCTTTTCCTCTTTCTTTGACTTATTTGGAGTGTAGGCCTAGTAGCGGAATAGTGGTGGAATAGTGGTTCGGAGGGTACGTACAGTTTGGTAACTTTCGAGGCATAGTTCCAAATTGCTTTCCAGAATAATAGGACAAATTTACAATTCCACCAACAGTGCAAGAATGTGACTAATTTGCTTCTATAAGCCTTCCACAAAGTGTCAAGGCAGTGTGGCAGCCAGATATTTCAGAATCTGACAGTGTAGATGAGTTCTCGCCAAATCCCTCAGAAGGAATCACTTGGTGGAGAAAGCCTCAGTCCTCACCATTTCTCCCCTTCCCCACCCTCAGCCTCATCTTGACCATAGGAGAATGTTTTGAACTTTGATGAGGTGGAAACTTTGATCTTCTTATAGGTATCCTACCAGCGTTCCTGGAACTGTAAAGACTTGGTGGCAGTGTCTACAGGAGGAGCTGAAGACAAACCTGACACACTGAGGAAAGGCAACCTCTAGAATCTACAGTGAGCCCAGCAGAAAGCTATACCATATGTAAGGGTCACTTCATGAGGGCTCCTTGGAAGGGAGAAAAGGTTTTCTAGGAGTATATTTGCCCTCTTTGCCAAATCATGTAGAGTAAGCTTGAGCCCAGTTTCCCTTGGACTATGTACTTGTAAAAGACTGCCTCTAGTTTAGGCAGATGTTTTTGTACCTGCACTTCTTTTATTTGATATCAACTGATAATTTCAGGGGTCTGTAGGCATTAGATATGTCCCTGGACCCTAGGTTCCCTTAAAAAGGAGAAGAAACACCTGCCTTCTGGAGACCCAGCCTGCCTAGCTCAGTGGGAGCTGAGAGAGTGTGTCCGGAGTGTGTAATGGAGAGACATCATAACTAGATTCAAGGAGTAGAGAAGAAACTACCTGTTAGGTTAGGGGAAGAGTTTGTGACCAAACAAGAGATAGAGAGATTCACACCCAGTAAATGGACAATTTTGATGACATGAAATTAAAAAAAAAAATTTTTATATAAACAAAACCAGTGCAACTAAAACTGGAAGAGAAGCAGGAAATTGGACTGAGCTCAGAGAGCAGGCCTGCAGGAGTGTGCCCTGGAGGGGCAGGGGAAACTGTGGATCAGTCAGTCATTCCTTCTCTTGAGAGGGCACCACTTCAGCAACTGGACTGGGAACAAGAATGCCAGAAGTAATTGACCCTGAAGGTGAAGTATTTTTGAAAGCTGATTTGACAATTTGGGGGCTTAGAAAGTTGCTTGGAAAAGTGGTTCAGCAGAGCTGGTCACTATGTTGATGTTGTAGCATCCCCAGATTATCTCAGATAGTGTCAGAGGATATTTTTTTATACTTGGGATCCTTTGATTTGAGATTATTGCTCTAAATACAGTGTAGTTTCTATGCAGAATCTAAAGAATATGCTATGGACTTCTGGTGATGGAACCAGAATGACAGGGAAGAGGAAGTACTCAGCCTAACATTCCATTTCAAACAGCTTTAAAGCAATGCCTTAAGTTAAATTCTGTGGCAGGACAAATCAAAGGTCAGGGTGAAACATCCTTCCATCCCAAGACAACTTAGGAGGTTGAAAGGAGAGAGCCATGACAGGATAGAAGCTAGCCCAGAGCCTATGTGGATGCAGCACCAGTGATGACACTTGGTGGTAGTGACAGACGTAACTGCAGCATTGGGAGCTCTCAAGCAAGAGATGGTAAGGGGATCTGGCAACTGATCAGAAACCCTATGCTAGAACTGGACCTAGGACCAGACTCTGTCTGGCAACTCTATTTCCTATTACCCACTTTCAGGTTATAGTTTGAGGGAGGAGAGGAGCGCTTTCCTTCACGATTGAGCAGGAGTGCTGAAAAGCAGTAATGCTTGCAGCAGGGATTCTTCCTGGGTGGAGACCAGAGCGCAGATCAGGAGAGCAGTGACCATACCTTTCCCTAGATCATACCACTTTGGAAACATTGAAAACTTCCAAACCCTAAGAACTCACTCTGAAAACCACAGTGTGAAAAAACCTGAAACCTGGGAGAGTCCCTGCTCCTCCCTCCCCATCCCAGGTGAACAGAGCCCAACTTGAACATAAAGTTCAAAGTTAAGAAATAGGCTAGAAAAATGAGCAAAGAAACAAAAAAGAACCTGACCATAAAAAGCTACCGTTAACACGGTGAAGATAAGATACAAACTCAGAAGACAACGATGCCAAAACAACTATAAGCAAAGCCTCAGAAGAAGAAAAAGAAAATATGAATTGGACACAAGCCCAGCAAGAATTTCTGGAGGAGCTAAAAGTGATTTTCAAAGTCAAATAAGAGTGGTAGAGGAAAGTCAAGAAAACAAATGAGAACAATATAAAAAAATTAACACCTTGGTAAAAGAGGCATAAAAATACTTGAAGAAAATAACACCTTAAAAATCAGAATTAGCCCATTGGAAAAAGAGGTATAAGACTTCACTGATGAAAATAATGCTTTAAAAGTACAATTGGCCAATTGGAAAAAGTGATACAAAGGCTCACTTAAGAAAATAATTCCTTATAAATTAGAATTGGGCAAGTGGGAACTAATGACTTAATGAAATATGAAGAAACAGTAAAATGAAGTTAAAAGGATGAAAAAAATAGAAGAAAATGTGGAATATCTCATTGGAAAAACAACTGACCTGAAAAAAAAAACTGCAAAATGAATTGAGAGATAATTTAAGCATTATTGGACTGTCTGAAAGCTATGGTCAAAAAAATCTAGACATTTTTCAAGAAATTATAAAGGAAAACTTCCCCAGTATCCTAGAACCAGGGGGTAAAATAGAAATTGAAAGATTCCACTGATCACAACTTGAAAGAGATCCCAAAATGAAAACTCCCAGGAATATTATAGCCAAATTCCAGAACTCCCAGCTCATAGAGAAAATACTTTTAATCAGCCAGAAAGAAACCATTTCATATACTGTGGGGCCACAATCAGGACCATACATGACTTAGCAGCTGCCACATTTTAGCTCCCAGGCTCTCTCTCTGGAATTCAGCTCATTTCTATGAATGGTTATCTGTTTGAAGATCTGTTAAAAAATTGAATTTCACAAAGAGAATCTGTGGGATAAAACATATGACCTAAAGAATATATTGTCACTTGTTCCAATGCCCAGATTTTCTTTCTGGAGCTTAATTTATTTAAAAAACATTTTTTCAAGCACCTCCTGTGAAGGCTACAGATGAACAGAAAATGATCCTGATTAAGTAGGCTTCCACCAGATGTATCAAACATTCACCCTGGCAGCATTGAGGTCACTGAACCAGATAAAAATGTAGTTGAGAAATATTTAACAAAAGAAATAAAAATGACCTGGGACTGAGGATTCAAGGCTATTGCATAGAATGGTAGACAAAATAGGGACAAAAAAAAGTATAGAACCAAATCAAACTTATTATGTGCATCATGGCTTCCAGTTTTGACTCTGGTCACCTTAAAGACCCTTAGTTTCGTGGTTGAGAATCAAAGTCACTACTCTTAGCTCTTTTCTTGCTCCTCATGCTCTTGACTTTTTAATATGGCTATTGTTCCAAGAATCAGTTCCTCTTTTTCTCTCTCTACTCTGACAATCTCATTCACTTTTCGTATTTTTATTTTTGTTAATGTTTTCTTCTTCATCACTATGCTACCCCGTGTATCCCTTGCCCTGCCTGTCCCATGAGCCATCCTTCATGACAAATACTATTTTTTTAAAGAGGAAAAAGAAAAATAAAGTCAGTATAACTGATCAATACATTGAGAAAGCCAAAAAGCCATGAGCAGAGTGTAACATTTGTGGACCTCCCATCTCCATGAAGGGGTAGGTTGATGTTACCTTCTTGTTCCTCTTTGAGTCCCACTAGGTCATTATAATTGTATTGCATTTATTTTAATTTTTTGGTGTTTCATTCTTCCATTTAAATTGTTGTAGTTATGATACCTGTTCTTTTCTTGGCTCTGCTTATTTCACTTTGCGTTAGTTCATATGGATCTTTCCATGATTCTCTGTATTCATGACACATCATTTCTTATAACACAGTAGTATTTCATTACACATATATACCACAATTTGTTTAGTCATTTCCTAAATGATGGACCTCTACTTTGTTTCCAATTTTTTAGATACCACAAAAAGTGCTGCTGTATGAGGACCATTTTTTCTTATTGATGGCTTCCTTGGGATATAAGCCCAGTAATGGAGTCTCGGGTTCAAAGAATATGGACATTTTAGTCATTTTATTTACATGATTCCAAATTGTTTTCCAAAATGGTTGTACCATTTCCCAGCTCCACCAACAATGTGTGAGTGTGCCTTTCATCCCACACCCTTTCCAACATGGACTGTTGCTATTTTTGGTCATTTTTACCAATTTGCAGAAAGAGATAAAATTTCTAGGTTATTTTGATTTGCATTTCTCTTGCTATTAGTAATTTGGAGCATTTTCTCATGTGATTTTGAGTACTTAGTTGTTCTTTTGGAAACTGTTTATATCCTTTGACCATTTATTGAGGGAATGGCTATTAGATATGTATATTTATTAAATTGTTTATATATCTTGAATACCAAACCCTTATCAGAGAAATTTGATATAAAGACTTTTCCCCATATGACCACTTCCCTTTATATCCTAGATGCATTAATGTTGTCTGTGCAGAGGCTTTTCATTTTCAAGTCAACTGTCTCTTGTTTGATTAAGAATATATCTCTTAGAAATGCAAATTAAAGCAACACTGAAATACCACCCCACACCAATCAGATTGGCTAATATGACAAAAAAGGAAGATAATAAATATTGGAGAGAATGTGGGAAAATTGGGACACTAATGCATTGTTGGTGGGGTTGTGAACTCAACCATTTGGAGAGAAATTTGGTCTTGTGCCCAAAAGGCAACCAAACTGTGCATACCCTTAGGTCTGTATCCCAAAGAGACCATAAAAAAGGGAAAAGGACCTACATGTGCAAAAATATTTGTAACAACCCTGTTTGTGGTGGCAAAATATTGAAAATTAGAGGATGCCCATCAATAACAAGCTATGGTAAATGAAGGCAATGGAACTCTATTATACAATAAGAAATGATGAACAGGCAGATTTCAGAAAAATCTAGAAAGACATATAAATTGATGCAAAGTGAAATGAGCAGAACCAGGAAAACATTATACACAGTATCTGCAACATCATGTGACAGTCAGCTATGAATAACTCAGCTCTTTTCCATTACAATTATCTAAGACAAGTACAAAGGACTCATAAAGGAAAATGCTATCTATATCCACATAAAGAAATGATGAAATCTAAATGCAGATTGAAACGTAATTTTTTTACTTACATTATTTTTCTCATGGTTTTTGTGTTTCTTCTTCCACAACTGTGACAAATATAGAAATATATTTTACATGATAGCATATGTCCAAACTGTATCAGATTTCCTTTTTTTGAGGACGGGAGGAAAAAGGGGTAGGGAGAAAAATTTGGAACTCAAAATCTTGTAAAAATGAATGCTAAAAATTTTCTTGATATGTAATTGGGGAAAATAAAATACTATTTAAAACCTAAATAAATAAATATATGTATTGTTAATGGAATGGGAAGATTTTTTCCTATCCATTAATAAGTCTATGTGACCTGCTTATATCACCCAGAAGCCTGAGTCACATGAGTCTAAGTTACATGGAGCAGGAAGGATGGAGCAGAGCTGAGAGGAAGTAAGTCAGAGCAATCAGACCTAGGAAAGAGACAGGAAGTAAGCAGCCACCTGTGAGTGAGAGATGGAGTAATTTTGCTTAAAGGAGTTGGTTTGTGGGAATGTCTGATAATGTGTGTAGACTTCTTGGTTACTATGGTGGATTTCTTTGTTACTATAATGGATTTGGCTTTTTTGGTGCTTGAATAAATGTCTTCATTCTGTCTTCAATGAAGAGAGTCTGTTATAGCTTGTGATTCAAACCTGGAAATATGCTGGCATACTCATAGCAACTGCTCAGAGTATTGCCTTGGCAGTATAATATAGTTTTAAAAAATAAAGATTATATAAATAAAAATTAGAAGAAGAGAAAAAAATACATCTCTTACCCTTAACTTTGAGAGGTACATGATCTGTTTCTGTTTTAATTTTTTTTATAGTATCATCTTTTGTGTTATAGTCATGTATCCATTTAGAGTGGATTGTGGTATGAGGTGTTGATCTAAGCCTAATTCCTGTAATATTGCTTTCTAGTTTTCTCAGCAGTTTTCCTCAAATGCAGAGTTTTTTAGCTATATAACTTATATTTTCCACTTTGTCAAATACTGGGTTGTTGAATTCTTTTGATTCTGTATCTCTGTTGTCCTCTCTATTCTTTAATTAATACCAGATGATTTTGATGACTGCTACAATAATTTGAGGTCTGGAAGTACTATTTTCCCTTTGTCCTTATTGCTTTTCATCATTTCCCTTGATATTCAGGATCTTCTGTTTTTCCAAATAAATTTTATTATTTAACAAGTTTTGTAAAATATCCTCTTAGTAATTTGATTGGTATAAAATTAAAAATATAAATTAGTTTTGATAGTATGACCTAGTCATGAGCACTAAATATTCTCTCAGCTATTTAGGATTGTTCTTTAATTTTTTAAGAAGCACTTTGTAATTGAATTTATACAAGTCTTTTGTGTGCTGTGGGAGATTGATATGCATGTATTTTATGCATTTAATAGTTATTTAGAGGGAATTTTTTCCTATTGTTGCTTCCTGTGTTTTATTATTATATAGAAATGCTATTGAGTTTGAAGAATTTATTTTGTAGTCAGCAATTTTGCTGAAGCTATTATCTCAATATCTTTGCTGATTCCCTGGGATTTACCCTGTAGACTATTACAACTTAAGCAAACAGGGGTAGTTTTATCTCCTCCTTATCTATATTTATTAATTTAATTCCTTTCTCTTATCTTACTGCTTTTGCTAGCATTTCCAGAACTTTATCAAGTGAAGAGATATGGCATCTTCGCTTTACTCTTGTATTTACTAGGGAATTTTCTACTGTATTCCCATTGCATATGACACTTGCTTTTGATTTTAGATAGATACTTGAATTATATTAATAAAAGGTACCTTTTTATCTATACATTCTAGGATTTTTAGTATAAAAGAGTGTCATACTTTGTCAAAGCCTTTTTATATACCTACTGAAATGATCATGTGAGTTTGGGATGTTTTGATTTTTTATATGACTAATTATATTGATTTGCTCATGTTGAACTATTCTTACATCTCTAGTATAAATCCTACTTAATCATAAAGAATGATTTCTTAGATAAATTTCTGTAATCTGATAGGATTTTGTTTAAAATTTTTGAGTCAATGTTCATCACTGTAGTTTTCTTTTTGTGTTTTATCTTTCCATAGTTTAGACATTATGACCATATTTCTGTCATAAAACTTTAACTACCAACTCTATACATATAACTCCCAAATCTTTTATCTCCAACTCTAATGTTTCTTTTGACCTCTAGCCTCTAATCTCTTGCTACATATAGGACATTTTCACTTTGGTATACTTAATGTAACTTAAACATTCTGTCTCTCTCAGTATCTACTACACATCTCGGTTCAAAGTAGGCAAATAATAAGTTTTTGTTGTAGTGTTATATCATGAAATTAGATTATTGTTCTTTTTATTTCTAATAATCACCTTGTGAATAAGCTATGAAATATTTCCAATTTAAGGATTAGGGAGTTAAATCCTAGGGAGACTGAGGATTAGAGTAGGCCATATACATGTACACACACATATATCTGGGTTTGCAAACTTTTATCAAACACAATTGATGTTCTCCATAAACAGCTTTTATTAGCTTTGTTATGTAAAAATGTTTTTTTTTTATTTTTATTAAGTCAGTTATTTAAAAATTCCCCACCAGAATTAAAAAAAGAATTGGAAACTTAGGAATTGGGTCTTAAATTGGGTAATGAGTGAACATATGATATGACCTTTTATATTTAGGTCATTTTTCCTTATGAGTTCATTGTGGCATATGGTATAAGATTACAGTTGTTAAAATTGCTCCTCCAGTTTTTCCAGGCAGTCTTATTAATTGGGAAGTACTTTCCCTAGTACCTTATGGTCTTTGGTTTATTGAATAGTGGATAGCTTCTGAGCCAATCATTTTAGAATGTTGCTTACCTACTCTGTTCCACTTTCTTGTTTTTGTTTTTAGCCAGTAGCAAATAGCATTAAGGATTACTACTTTATTACATAAATTTAGATCTCATAATTTTAATGATAATAACTAGCATTTATATGGTGCTTTGAGGTTCACAAAGCACTATGTAAATAAAATCTCATTTTATCATCTCAACTCTATGAAATGGGTACCATTACTATCTCCATTTTACAAATGGGAAAACTGAGGCTGAAAGAGATTAGGGAATATCTGCCCATGGTCACACAGCTATTGTTTTGTGTTCATCCTTCATTGCTGAAGAAGACCATGCCATCAGAAATGATGACTTGACTTGCACTTGACTTCATTTTGAGTGAGGGAGGACTGTGCAAGATCACCAGCTTCTGCTCCAGAGCCATCTAAATCCAGTTACCAGATATTCATCAGGATGACTAGAGATGACCCAGGATGCACTGGGAGATCTTGGCCCCTTTAGGTCAAGGTCTGTACAGGTGCTCATTGAGGGTGAGGTAATGCCCACTCATTGAATAGGCCTGTTTAAGAAGTAGCCAGGGCATGGCCCCTTTAATGAGGCAAAGAAAAAGAAAGACATCAGGCTTGGAGGGACACAGCAACAGTTACTATTGATAATTACTCTTAAGCCAGGAGGGTCCAGAAGGGAGCCCTTAGGCAGTTTCAGAGTATAGTAGGTTAAAGTTTTGGGAAAGAAAAGGAAAAGAGGAAAAAGGAAAAGAATCAGAATCTAGCCAGTAAAATCTAAGTCAACTGTGCATCTTTTGGCCATTCAAATTTACCTTCCTTTGGAGAGAAGGAGGAAGGGGAGGGGGAGACAGACAGGAGAGGAGGAGCTGAGTTACTCGGCTAGCTGGGTCCCCATTCAGGCAGCTGAGTCTACTCATAGATTATTGTGTTTGTCCTTCATTGCCAAAGAAGACCGTGCCATCAGAGAAATGATGACAACTTTTACTTAACTTTGTTTTGAGTGAGGGAGGGCTGTGCAAAGTCATCAGCCTCACTTCTCCTTCAGAGTCATCTGAATCCAGTGACCAGTTATTCATCAGGATGACTAGAGATGACTCAGGATGCCCCTGGTGTATCTTAACTGGGTTTTGAACTCAGGTCATTCTTACACACTGGACCATCTAGTTGCCTCTAATTTTAGCCTCCTGTGATCTTTTTTCCCCCATTATTTCTCTTGACCTTTTGCTCCTCAAAATGAATTTTGTTATTGTTTCATTTAGTTTTATAAAGTAACTCTATGGCAATTATCTGTGGAGCTAAATCTGTAAATTAATTGTGGTGGTATCATCATTTCCCTTCTTATTGGCCCAGCCATGAACATGAATGTCTCTCTATTTAATTTGGGTCCTCCTTTATTTCTGTAGTATTTTGTAATTGAAATTGTACAGCTACTGATTGTGTCTTAACTAGCTTGACATTCAAAATATTTTAGATGTATTTTAGATATTTCAAATTGAATTTTTCTTTGTAGTTATTTCTGCTGAATTTTCTGAGAAATATTTTGTACAATTGATTTTTCTGAACTTATTTCACATTTTGCTACTCTACTAAATTATTAATTATTTCAATTGATTCTTCCATCCTTAGATTTTCTAAGCAAAATACCAAATCCTGCAATGCGGATTACTGTTCTCTTCTTTTTTTCCTATGTATATTTCCTCAGTTTGTTTTATATTCAGCATTTTTTAACATCCTCTAAAACAGTGGGTGTATTTGCTTTCCTGTGATCTCACCAGAAAAACTTATCATGTGTATGTGTTTATTTTTATTTACTGTATTTTCTCAAATAATGTAAGCTTTTCAAAAAATGTAAACTTTAGATCATCTTTAGGAAAGGTGCTTCTATTACTGTGTTTTTAGGAGGCTTATAAAATATTAATTAGTACAGTGTTTTGTTAAAGGATTTTTCTGTCTTGTATAATTATGACAAGCACTTTGCTAAGTACTGGGGATGCAGATATAAAACTGAGGAAGTTCCTGTTTTCAAGGAGTTCACATTCTTTCAAATTAAGGGAGATGATATATATTAGAGGTTTATATTGAAGAGCAGACCCATAGAGTACTATGTGGCCTGCTTATGGAAGGTTCTATGGTAGTGCCCAGGGCTCTGGACAGATGCAAGACCCACTAAACTTTTTTTTTTTATTTTTTTTTTATTTTTAGGCTAGATCAGGCAAAGGAAGAATAAGGTAGCTGTTAATAAGCCCAGAAGTCAGAGAGGGGTCTCCTCTCAATTACTGGATCTTCTACATCTTCTGTAAATATGTTGGAGTGCTTAGGACTCCTAAAATGAGGGAAACATTTCCTAAAACCATTAGCTATTGAGTCTACTATATCTTCAAATCTATTAGGGTAATTAGGACTGCTCTTTTCTTCTTGGTTTTAGTACACCTACAGTGCTGGATCCACAGTGTGACTACACTTTTTTCTTTTTTCTAAGTAAATTTATTTAACTTTTTACATTAATTTTCACAAGATTTTGGGTTCCAAAATTTTCTCCCCATTTGTCCCCTCCCCCCTCCCCGATACACTGGACATTCTAATTACCCATATCACCAATCTGCCCTCTCTTATATCATCCCTCCCTTCTCTTACCCCATCTTCTCTTTTGTCCTGTAGGGCCAGATAACTTTCTATTCCCCATTACCTGTATTTCCTATTTCCTAGTAGCAAGAACAATACTCAAGAGTTGGTCCTAAAACTTTAAGTTCCAGTTTCTCCCCATCCCTCCCTCCCCACCCATTCCCTTTGGGAAGGCAGGCAATTCAATGTAGGCCATATCTGTGTAGTTTTGCAAATGAC
>CM053769.1:238724003-238745171 GCA_028658325.1 Potorous gilbertii
GCTCTTCAGTGGGAGCTTATCTGCTGGTTCTCAGGTGGGGGCAGGGCCGCCTCTCAGGCTCAGTTCCCTCAGGGGGTTTATGCAGAGATCTTTTGTAGTGGAGCTGGGGTGGAGCTCCTGCCTGCTCTGGGAGTCTCTGGCAGAGCGGCCTTTGCCTCTGCCGCGGCCGCCACCTCCCAAGGGGGTCCGAGTCCCGGAGATACCCCGCTCCCCTCTCAGCCTGTCTCTCTCACTGACCTGTGCGTCTGTGGGTGGAGGGACCTTTGTGGCCGCCCGGAGATTCAGGTCCCTAACGCCTGCTGGGCTCTGCTCGCTCCTCTCAGTGCCACGTGGCCGGGGCGGGGAAGGGGAGCGCTTCGCAGGGCAGGGTTCCGCTCCCGTCCGGGGTCCCTTTGCGGTCGGTTTTTCAGGGCTCTTTGCAACGGAAATCTCCTTCACTGTGTTGCTGCGCGGCTTCCACTGTTCCAGAATTTGTCAGGAGTTCTTTTTACAGTAAATCCATGGGCTGTGGATTCGGAGCTAGCAAATGTGAGTCTTTCTACTCCGCCATCTTTCAAGACCCACTAAACTTGATGTTGGGTTGTGTAGAACCCCAGAATTGGGTTCTTACTAGCCTTAAGCTCACTTGGTACACCTACCTTACCTCCTGCACTACTAGCTGTGAGGCTATACTAACAGACCTAAGGACACACACAGGCTTGCATCAGAATCCACCCTTACACTCTAGTCTCTCCCCTCCCTTTTTCCAGTGTCATGGCGACTCCAACTCCAGGCTATGGAAATTTGCTTGAGACTCAGTAGCCAGTTTTGTCATAGCAAAAGGCAGGGCTTACAACCCAGAAGCTACAAAGTTGTGATTTTCCATTGCTGGGGAAAACGGACTTTGAACTGCCAGTACCAAACTAGAGAACTGAGTAACAGGGAGTAGGACTGTCACCCTTCCTGAATTTGGGTTTACTCATCTGTAAATTGAGAGTATTAGACTAGCTGGTCTCCATGGTTTCATCTAGCTCAAGAATTATGATTATATATTCTCCAACAAATGCCCTATTTTTATCTTTTATTATCTTTACCAATATGACAGGCACAAAGTGGACTAAGTTGTTTTTTTGTTTTCTTCCTCGTCAGAGAGGAAGGTTGGAATCATCTGTTCCCCAAGAAAGTAACCTTCTATGATCTTATTTTTTTTTCCCTTTTCTGGGCATTTTCCCAGCCAGTTACTTGACTTCTAAGATGCCTGTCCACCCCCGCCTAGGTCCGCCCAGCCAGTGCTTTGGGTCTGAGATTCAAATGCTGCTCCCCAGCCTCAGGGCTTTCAGGGGGTGGGGCTGCTATTCAGGGTAAGATTAATTTCAGGTTCTCAGGTGGGGGCAGGGCCGCCTCCCAGGCTCAGTTCCCTCAGGGGGTTTATGCAGAGACCTTCTGTAGTGGAGCTCCTGCCCAGCTCCTGCCTGCTCTGGGAGCCTCTGGCTGCCTGCTGCCTCTGCCGCTGCCTCCCGAGGGGGCCCGAGTCATGGAGACACCCCGCTCCCCTCTCAGCCTGTGCCGACGTTTCTCTCACTGACCTGTGTGTCTGTGGGTGGAGGGACCTTCGTGGCCGCTGGAGATTCCTTCCCTGAAGCCTGCTCGGGTCTGCTCGTTCCTCTCAGTGCCGCTCAGCCAGAGCAGGGCTGGGTTCGGCTCCTGGCCGGTGTGCAACGGACGTTTGGGATAGGTTTTTCAGGGCTCTCTGGAACGGAAATCTCCTTCACTCTGTTTCTGAGAGACTTTTCCTTCTACATAATTTGTTGGGAATTCTTTTTACAGGAGATCCATGGGCTGTTGCTTTGGAGCTAGCATATGTGAGTCTTTCTACTCCGCCATCTTGGCTCAGCCCCCCGACTAAGTTGTTTTAATGACATTTCTGTAGTTTATAGCTTGTGTTTTTAAAATTAGTAAACTTCATATTAGTAAACTTCATATTATTAGTAAACTTCATATCATATTATAGTAAACTTCATAACACTTATTTTCTGGGGAATGGTTTTTATTTGTAGTGACATATTTATCTTGGATATCAGACCTTTATCAGAGAAATTGACTGTGAGGACTTTTTGCACTTGCAAAAAAAGCCTTTTAGTTTTATGCAATCATAATTGTTCCTTTGTAATCAGTTCTGTCCCTTTTAAGAATTCTGCCCCTAGTTGTAGTTGTGAAATATATCTCCTTCCCTTCTATGGCTTCATAAGACTTTTACATTTCAGTCATCTGCCTATTTGTAAATTGTGTTAGATGTTGGTCTAGAAACTTCTGACAAAATGCTTTCCCGTTTTCAGAACAGTGTTTGTCAAATAGCCACTACATAGCTTTGTAGTTAGTGTCTTTGGGATGACTAAAAATGATATTATTTTGGTATTCTTTACTAAATACTCTTGACATTTTGATGACTCAGCATTCATTATCATCCTCCTTAACTGTGTATTCCCCAAAGGTTCCATTTCAGGCCCCCTCTGGGTCTCTCTCTTCACTCTCTTGGTAACCACATCAACTCCCATATCCAGCCCCAGAATCTCCTCTTAGATTCATTCTCATGTTATCAATTGTTTACAGACATTTCAGACTAGAATTTCAGGGACTTCTCAAACTCAGCATGTCCAAAAGTGAGCTCATTGTCTTTCTTCTCAAACACTTCCCTCCTTTAAACTAACCTATTTCTGGCATTTCCACCATTTTTCTAGGTTCATATTGTTAATAGCTGAGGTATTTTGCTTGACTTCTCCCTCTCTCTGAACCCATATATCCAACAGTTGCCAAAGCTTTCTATTTTCTACTTCCACAACATCTCTTACATCTAACACCTTCTGGCTGTTCATTCTGATATCACTTTTATAAAATCATCATCTTGTGCTTTAGAGTAGTCTCCCCAAATGATTACTATTTTATAATATAGGGTGTCTCAAAAGTGTTAGTGCAGATTTAAATATTTACAGCTTGAATCTGTCCTGAGTCTTTTGGGACAACCTGTATAATTCATTCCAGTGAAGCTTCTTTCTCTTTCTCTGCTGGATGGGTTGTGCTAGTAATTAATGGAAAGACTGATGATTTTTATGGTTCATGTGTAGTCTACTCCTGTTACTCCCTATCATCTCCAGAATCAAATGTAAATCCTCTGTTTGGCATTCAAAGCCTTCTTACCCTAGGCCCCTTTTACCATTCCAGTTCTCTTATACTTTACTCTTTACCACATAATCTTTGATCCAGTGACACTTTCCTCCTTGCTATTACATGAGTGAGACATTCCATTTCTCCTTTTGGAGCATTTTTTCTGGCTGTTTCCCATACCTTAAATGCTCTCCTTCTTCATCCCTGCCTACTGCATTCCCTGTCTTTAAGTCCCAGCTAAAAACTCCTCTACAGGAAGCTTTTCTCATTTCAATTCCAGTGTCTCCTTTCTCATAATTATTTCCTATTTATCCTGTATATAGCTTATTTGTGTATGTTTGTTTGCTTGTTGCCTCCTCTACTAGATTGTAGGCTCCTTGAGGCCAGGGAAAATCTCTTGCCAATTTTTTTATTTCCCAGTTATTTACTGACTAACTGACTTTACTAAAGTTATTGTTTATATTAATTTTGACTAAATCTGTAGGGTTCCCCAAATCATCATGTCATATGCAAATATTGATTTTTTTTCTTCTTTGACTATTCTTGTTTGTATTTGTGTATGTCTTATTGTTATAGATTGAATTTCCAGAACTATGTTAAATAATTGGAATAAGAATGAACCTCCTCACTTTACTATTGCATCTCACTGGAAAAGCCCCTAGTGTTTTCTTCTTACAGATAATTCCAACTCTTGACCTTAGTTATATGGTTGATACCATAATAAGGAAAGATCCATTAATTCCCATGCCTTTTGTTTTTAATAAAAATGATACTAAAAGCTTTTTCTACAAATATTTATGATGTGCTCATGAGATTTTTATTGTTTTTTTATTATTGATATGCTCTATTATTTTATAACTTTACCAGTGTTAAACTGATGCTGCATTTTTGGGGATATATCCAACCTAGTCACCATTAATGTTTTGCCAGAAATGTTTTTGGTATAAATCTAACCTAGTCATTGTTAATCGTTTGAATCGTTATAGCTTCTTTGTTAATTTGATATATTTGCATAAATGTTCACTAAAGATATCAGTTAATTTATCCTATAAAACTGAATGTGATAATACAGGGTAAAACAACATTTTTAGTTTATTTTTCTGAGAATGATTAAGTCCAATGTTATATAAATTATTTCCAAGGTCTTTTCTTTTGCCTTTTTGTATATCCAAGTCCAAGTTTTTCATTTATCTATAATAATTGCTGCATAATCTTGCATGACTGTTTATGGTTTCACATTACTTGGTCTTACTATTTCTACTGCTTATAATATTAGCTGGTTTTGGTTTTCATAATCAACCTTCTAAAGAAGGATTGTTAAGGTACAAAGGATATAAGGAGTCAGGAAAGGGAAAAAGAGGAGTTACAAAATCCTATGTTCCCCTTAAAGTAAATTGATATCCATCATAGGAAGTATAGCTCAATGGAAAATCCTTTGAGTGTTGAGGGCAGGCAAGAGATAGAGGAGAGCAGAGAAGTGACAGTGTTCCTTTTCTCCGTCAGTGGAGACCTCTGAGAGAGTAGGGTAAGAGCAGCAGAGGGAAGGGATTGAAGTGGTGGTGGAAGAAAGGGGAAGGATGGTGTGTCTTAGTTAAAAGGTAAAATTTAAAGGCTTAATTAAAGAATTTCAGTGTTATGGGGGTAAGAGAAGCAAATTTTATGTATTTAGTGAGAAACATAGACTTTCAGTGTTTTTCATTTTTCCTGGGGGGATCAAGACCCAACCAGAAACTACATTTGCTCACTAAGTATTGTCCTTCCTAGAACCCTAGGCATTTGTCTCCAAAGAGGTGACTAGAACTCAGTGTTACAGGGAGTATATAGATCCAAAAATAAGATACACTAGTATTAGGAGTCTTAAGCTCCCTGCTTTTAGGACCTTTCCCTATCTCTGACTGGAGAAGGTGAAGGGTGGATATTGTAGAGATTCTCCACAGTTTAAGGATAGTACCAGGGAATTTTGCTCACCATTTCCCACTTGGCAACTTTTCTGGCCTTCGTCCTCTAAAAACTCATCATTTTGCAAGATGAAATGAACTTGGAAACTCACACCTCCTCAGCACTCCGGGTCTCTGGGACCCCTACCCATCTCTGATTGGATTAGTGGAGCAAGGAATAGTGTATTTATCAGATTTATGGAGAAGGGAAGAATTTTTAACTGAACAAGAGATAGAAAACATTATGAAGTGCAAAATGAATTTTAATTACATTAAATTGAAAACTTTTTGCACAACCAACCCAATGCAACCAAGATTAGGAGGGAAGCGGGAAACTAGGAAAGAAATTTTGCAACTAATGTCTGTGATAAAGGCCTCATTTCTAAAATGTATAGAGAATTAAGTCAAATGTACAAGAATACAAGTCATTCCCCAATTGATAAATGGTCAAATAATATGAACAGGCAGTTTTTCAGAAGAAATTAAAGCTATCTATAGTCATATGAAAAAATGCTCTAAATCACTATTGATTAGAAAGATGCAAATCAAAGCAACTCTGAGATACCACATCACACCTATCAGATTGGCTAACATAACAGAACAGGAAGATGTTAAATGTTGGAGAAGATGTGGGAGAGTTGGAACATTAATTCATTGTTGGTGAGCTGATCCAACCATTCTGGAGCCCAAAGGGCCACAAAAATGTGCATACCCTTTGACCCAGCAATACCACTTCTAGGACTGTATCCTTAAGAGAGCGTAAAAATGGGAAAGGGTCCCACATATACAAAAATATTTGTAGCAGCTCTCTTTGTGGTAGCCCAAAACTGGAAACCAAGGATGCCCATCAGTTGGGGAATGGCTGAATAGTGTAATGGAATACTATTGTGCTATAAGAAATGATGAACAGAAAGACTTCAGAGAGGCCTGGAAAGATTTATATGAACTGATCCTGAGTGAAAGGAGCAGAACCAGGAGAACTTGGTACACAGCAACAACCCCAGTGTGCGAGGAATTTTTCTGGTAGACTTAGTTCTTCATTGCAATGCAAGGACTTAAATAATTCCCAGTGATCTCATGGCAAAATTTTATCCACATCCAGAGAAAGAACTATGGAATTTGATCACAGAATAAAGCAGATCATTTTCTTTTGTATTATGTTTTGGTTTCTTTTATGATTTCTCCCATTCATTTTAATTCTTCTGTGCAACATGACTAAGGTGAAAATTTATTTAATAGGAATGTATGTGTAGAACATATATAAAACTGTATGCTGTCTCAGGGAGGGAGTGGGGAGGTTGGGGAGGGAGGGGGAAAATCTAAGATATTATGGAAGTGATTATACAAGACTGAAAACAAAATAAAAAAATGAACAACATGCATAAAGATAATTTTCACTAAGTTATTAGATTTCAAATATCCTGGAATAAACATAATTGCTATATATATGTTATTTTTATTTGGACAACTTCTTTAGAACAACTTTATAAATAAAATGTGGTCTTCATGGCTTGTCTCTTTCTGTCTCTAGTTCATTTCAATATGTGATACCAAATGTAGGCCTGAACTATTAGCAGGTTAGATTAAGACATCCAGTAATTTAGGCATAGACTAAATATTAATGGTTAGCTAGGTGACCTGGAATCAGGAGGAACTAAGTTCAAATCCAGCCTTTGACATTCACTAGCTGTATGACCCTAAGCACAGGGCTTGCCGCAGTTTCCTCATCTTCCTGAAGAAGGAAATGAAAAATTATTCCGGTTTCTTTACCAAGAAAATGCCAAATGGGATTACAAAGACGCAAGCACGAATTAAACAACTGAATAACAGCAAATATGCATGGATATTGGACCTAAATTTAAGCATTGATTAAATATCCTACAAAATATCCATGGACTTGAATATCTCTTAATAATGCTTTTTCCATAATACCAATTATTAAAAATTTCCAGGGGAAAACTGGGGGGATAAAGTATGTTTTCCAGTTAAGTTTTTAAATTGTCATAGCAGTAAACCAGTTGAAGTCATTTAAGCACCTGTAGTTATAAAACATATAAATTCATCATAGGATTGTAGATTTAAAACTTGAAGGGACATTAAAAGCCATCTAGTCCAGTTCCTTCATCTTTACTAGATGAAAAAACTGATCCCCAGAGAGATTATATGACTTATGTGATGTCACATGGCTAACAAACATCAGCAGCAGGATTTGGATTCAATTCCTTTGACTCTAGAACCATTTTATTTCCACTGTACTCTAACTGCTTCTCATGATGATAATGTACTCACAGAAAACTTAATTCCTTTGGACTAATTTGTTTTAAAGTAAGAACCTGTGTAGGAAACACGTATGGGAAAAAGCAAGAAGGTTTGTATTTTGTTTTATTTTTAGTGTAACAAGCAAAATCTCAGCTACCTGACATCTTCTGAGAATTAATTGAGCTTTATAAGCATAGGTTTATCCAAGTAGCTGTAGGTGGAATCCTAAAAGCACTAGAACATTACTTTTAACTATTGTCAGAGAAACTTTTTCAAAATAGACTCTTAAAGTTTTCGTGGCTTCTTTAAGCAGAATATAATAAACATAATGTAACTTTTTATTAGAAACTGAGGATCGTTCCTTATGAATATGATATTACAGGTGATCATGTTAAATACTGTACAGTGTATATCTACCTCATCCTTCTGGACTTCTCTGCAGCTCTTGACACTGTCAATCTCTCTTATAGCTGATACTCTCTTCTCTCAAAGTTTTTGTGACACTGCTTTCTTGGTTCTCCTCCTACTTATCTGACTGTTCTTCAGTCAGTATTTATTCATTTGCTGTATCTTCATCCAGGTTACACTCATGAATCCTAGGTGTCCCATAGACTTCTATCCTGGGTTTTCTTCTCTCTATACTGTTTCACTTAGTGATCTCATTGGCTCCCATGGATTCAGTTACCATTTCTATGTTGATTTTCAAATCTACTTATCCAACCTTAACCTGTTTGCTGACCAGTAATAGATCTCCAGTTTCCTCATTGACATCTTGAACTGAAAGTCCTATAGATATCTTAAACCCAGCATGCAAAAAACTGAATGTATTGTTTTTTTCCCCCAAACAACTGCTTTCTCACCACCTTGCCTTCAGCTCCTCACTTTTTCTCACTCCCCCCCACATATCTGTCCTGTTGTCAGAGTATAACAGCAAGAACTCCAACATACACAGGAGGTCCTGCTGTACAGGTTCTTAGATCTGCTTTTTTAGAAGGAAAGCAACTTTTGAGGGGAGTCAACAATCTTCTTTAATTACATTCACCAACAGAGAAAGTACAAGCAGAAAAATAAAGACCAACAGGGCTTGCAACTCTCTGACCATAAGCAATACATACATCACAGATTAACAGACAGATCCAACTGTCTGACCATACATACATATAGTTGCCAGAGAGAGAAGCACCAACATCTGGGAGGAGCTTCTTAGCAGCTACCCAGAGTCTCATCTGGTCAAACAAATGCTTCTAATGAATAAGCCCCAAAGTAAAACTTCATCTTAGAATATTTATACACTTTTCAGAGCCAGACCCTCTGACCCAATGCCTCAGTAGAAATTCACAAAAGGTATTGAGGCCTATTAAGTGGTTTGGGAAGATCTTTAACTGTTCCTCCCACCTACCATTAACCTTACATTAACATTACACAGGGCCTGTCAGTTTCATCTTTGCAACATCCCTTTCTTGCCTCTAATATTACCACCACTCTCATGCAAATCCTCTTCACTGACATCTGGACTATTGCAATGGCCTGCTCATAGTTCTGCCTATCACCAATCTCTCTCTCCCTACACCAATACGCTCAGCCACTAAAGTGACTTTTCTAAAGCTCAAGGAAGCACTCCTTCCCCACTCCCACCCCTTACTCAATAAACTCCAGTGGCTCTCTGTCACCACTACGATCAAATACAACATTATCTAACGTTCAAAGTCCTTCATAACCTACTGCCTCCACATATTTTTCCAGTCTTAGACCTTACACTTCCCTTGTCTCCCCTTCTCCACCCTCCCACCACACACACACATTCTTCATTCCAGTGACGCTGGCCTTGAACAAGTTATACCATCTCTTAGCTTTGGGCATTTTCACTGTAATTCCCTCATGTCTAGAATGCTTTCTCTCCTTATCCTATCTCTTGGCTTCCCAGTCTTCCTTCTAGTCCCAGTTTCTATAAGAAGCCTTAACTCTAGGACCTTTCCTTTATTATTTCCTGTTTATCCTATGTATAACTTGTTTATACATGGTTGTTTCATCCATGAGACTGTGAGCTCAAAAGCAGGGACTGTCGTTTGTCTTTCTTCGTATCCCCAGTGCTTAGCATGGCCTCTGGCACATAAGTTCTTATTAATAAATACTTATTGACTGACTTGACTATAAAAGCCGAAATAGCCAGTATGTGACATAGGTCTTCTGCCTGTTTTCCCACACTTGCAGAGATGTTGTATGCCTTCAACGGATTCTGAAGTATGGATGACAATTTGTACTCCTATACATCCATACCTGCCGCATGAATATGTTATGGCTATGCTTTTAGGAACTATTGAAGTATAGTTAGTTGTTTGCTTCCCTAGACTGCAGAGTTATTTTGTCCTCCTTTTCTGTTGTTGACTTCCTTCTTTGCAATTAGAGCATTTGTTGCTTGTCTCTTAATATCTACTATTGTCACTGCTTCATTTATTCACGCAACAACTATTTATTATGAGTGCCCACTATACTAATAGCCATGATGATATAAAGATGAGTAATCACTGCTGTCTTATTCCCACTGATTTTCACTTTTTTTTTGTTGTATCTTTTCTCCTGTTGATTTTCCTGTGTTTCACACAAATAATAGGACTTTCTAATACATGGCAGCCAGCTAGGTTACTTTTTATGAGTTGTTCCGTGATAAGTCAGGAAGACCTGGGTTCACATTTTACCTCAAAGCAGCTATCAGACCCAGTTTTCACAGGTGTAAAATGGGAATGATACTTACCAAAGGCTTGTTTTGAAATTTGAATGAGATAATGATTGTAATGGACTTTGTAAAATTTAAAGAGATGTGTTAAGGTCAGTTATTTCAATTGTTCTTTCTCTAGTCAGTAACTAACTACCCATACAATGTAGCAGTTATGATGTTGAGGTCGTTGCCTTTTCGCTCTTTTTGTTCTTTGCTTCTCAGGGCCTGTGCCTTCCTGACCAAGATTTTCTGTGGTCTACTTCTGATTTTTGAAGCTGTTCCAGATGTTTGTGGGTTTCAGGAGTCTAGTCTCTGATAGCTATTATGGGTACTAATGGTAATTAATGTATTTCTCTTTTGGACCTGATGAAATAGGCTAATTTTGGTTCATAAAAATGTTTCACATTCATTTGAATAACTTAACAATTCCTGAAATACTTCTTCCCAAACTGGTATATGTATATATACATATATGTGTGTACATTTGAAGTCCCTTTACAGATTGTTGGAGAAAATATATAGTGTATGTGAAATTGTTTTAGGTGTAAATTAAGCTATTTAAGTGTTTGCTGATTTGAGTGGTTGTTTTCTTAATATGGGGTCTCAGAAATTTCCATAATTAACCTATTGGTTTAAGAAGATTTCACTTCCAAGTGATTTCACAAATATCTGCATAATTATAGTCATGAAATTAATCTAGAAATGCATCAAATTAAATTTCTGCTTTAAAACTTCCATGGTCTGTACTTTCCACATGTGAAAAACATCTATCTTCAAACTGTGAAGAATGTGATTTGTAGGAAAAGATTTTCTCAAACTAGTAATTTGTCATGATTTTAAGCCAATTTGTTTAAATTAAATTTGCCTACTAATCAAAGACTTATTCTTATTTTTAAATATTATTCATATATACTAGGTAGAGTCTAGTGAGAATATTTTTTGCTTTTTTATGGTCTCTCCCTATTCCTTAGGGTATAATGAATTGTGCAGTATAATAACATCAATTTGATTTACTGTTTAAATATAATGTCTTTGCTTTTTTCTTGTATATGATGGTATAATAGATTATAATATAAATGTAGAGACAGTTCCATAATTTTAGATTATATGGGACCCAAGAATTTGTATTTTAGGTCTTCTGAAAGACTATCCAATATCTTAAGAATTATGATAAAATACAATTATTAGGCTATTATTATACCATTAGTATGATTATAATGATAGGTATTTTTAAAATATTGATGTTGAGTGGAATAGGTTTAGTGAAGACTTCTTAGATTGTAATTGTTCTCCCAGGGGTGAGGTAAGACCCAGAGGCTCAAGCTTACAATATTTTTAGACTGGAATAATTCCATATAAGATATAAAACTGTGTAGGACGTTAGGGTCTCAATGATTGGATGAAACTTACATAGTTCTTTGATGTTTTCATTTCACAAGGGATTGGCTAGATTTTGCGTCTAGAATGTAAGATCATATTCTCAGCTAATGAGCATAATGGTCAGTGGGGAGGGAGGGACTTGCGTTAGAGTCTATGTATATATCATTGCTTCTCCTTTGTCTTCATCTTTTCCTGCTCCAGGTGAACTGGTACAGGAACTGCCCTGCTTCTCAAGAATCAAATAAATAAACTTTCTGTTATCACTTTGAGAGACCTCTGAGTAATTAATTAAGTAGGGATCCAACCCATCCCATACAGTGTTTAGTAATCAGAAATTCAAAAAAGATTTGCTGAATAAATAGGACCTTCTGGATAAGTCATTTAATTGTTGTGTGTCAATGTGGTTTAAATATAATAAATAGATCTTGACTAGACTTGTGGGAAAATCTTTATATGAAATTGTCAACAAGTTTATAATCATTATGGAAAACTTTTTAATTGATGTTTCATATAGTTTCATATGTTTTATATAGCTTTTTAGTTACTGAAGTGTTCTACATATTTACTATTAAGGCATGTCCCAATAGAATTGCATTTCATTTTAAGCTAATAACTTTATAAGGAAAAAGGTCTACATTAGTATGTGGAGTTTTCTGCATTCACAAGTCTTTTTTATCTAAAAAAAAATGCTTCTATTGTCTTCACATTTTCTACATTGAAAAGTTTATGGGTTTAAAAAATGATTGCTGACATAAAAATATCTTTAGTGCGGAATTTAACAGTGTAAGACTGTGGTATATACATAAAAATATTTAATGGCTATGTTGATGCACTATTGTATAAGAATAGTGAACTGGACTTGTGATTTCGTTGAGATAAGAAACTCTCAAATGGGTAAATTCCTTGATGGTTAGCAAAGGTTCATCATTGATTTAACCAAAATAGTTGTGTTTTAGCATCTGTTCTCAAAATCCTTGACTAAAATCTAAGGAATTCTGAAAAGAATATCCTTTACGAGTACCTAAAATGAAAAAGAAGAAACATAAGGATACCATGTCTATTCAGTTTGCCTGTTGAAAAAATTTCCCCATTCTTTATTACCTTGTTTCATCTTTCCTTCCCCCAAACAAAAAACTTTTAAAATACATGCTCTTTTTTCTTTATTACATGTCCACGTTGCCTTTCATTGTATTTAGTTTTAACTGTACTTTTTCATATAGTTTAATCTGTCGTCCATTGTTAGGTTGTTTTGGTTAACCACGGTTAATCAAGCTAAATTTTCAAAGAAATAGATAAGATATAATAAATTCATTTAACACTGAAACTACCATAAACATAGTAGCTCATTAATATAGTATACTAATGGTGATAGTGGTGTCTGAGGGAAAGTAAGTCTTTTGGATAATAAAAATGTGTTAGAATTTGTTATAAGATGCCAAGCTCTAGCTTGAGAATTTGCAGTTACGTACATGTATTCTGGAAATCCTAACTGTTCGCTTTCTCCTGGGGATGTGTGGGTCAGAGATGAGGGGGCAGTATCTGACTTGGTTCTGTAAAGCCATTATTATGAGTTCTGATTTTGAATCTTAGTTCTACTTTCATGGAGAAACATCCTCATGTTTGCTTTATTGTATTTTCACAGTTGTTTGAGAAAGTAAAATAAAAGTTTTTAAAAGATCTCACCATATTTGTTAAGACTATTTTACTGCTACTAGAATTCATCCTTAATTATATATAGTTTTACTAAGTTAATTTGTATTACATCAGGAAGTTGTTTGAGGATAAACTTGGCTAGTTTTGTTAGGAATTGGATGTACTACTCTTATCATCCTGATTTTTATTTTCTCCTCTCTTGAGTAAAAATGTGTATGCAAATTTGTCTTTAAAGTCTTGAATGCTAGAAAAAGCACTAATCTTTGACTTAATCTAAAAATCTTATTGTCTTTATGAGCTAATGCTCAGACATGTGCTTTCCAGGATTAGCATTTAGTTAGCACCAAATCCATGAATTCAGAAATGCCTAAATTAATAGTTTGCTGGGCTACATCTCATCTAAAAGAATCATTAAGAAACAGGAGCATTAAGGGAAGGAAGCTGATTAAATATTAAGATATAAAAGGACAGAAAGAAACCTACATATGGAAAATATTTTATCTGTAATTCTTTAGAATGTAAATTATTATTTTTAAAGGAACATATGATCTGGATAAAACTATTTAATTTTTTAAATTGATTATCCTTTCCAGTGTTCATTGAAAAAGTGCTGAAGAGACTCTATCCTTCTGTTCCAAATCAACAACTTCATTCTACGACAGAGACGTCTTCAAAACCTAAACTAGAACCAAGAAACATCCAGCCTTCAGCCGGTAATGTTATATGCAGAAATAGTTTTATCTTCAGATATTTTTTTCCTTTTACCACTTAATTATTAACAGCCATCTGTTTGATCTTTCTTGATTTGTACTTATTTTATGCATATTTTCTTAACTGAAGCAATTGACTTTATAAGAAAATAACTTAAGTGGTGTGGTATTTTAAGATCAGAATATGTATAAAATTTAGATCAATAAAATCTAAATTGTTTTTCCAGGTATGATCAGTCACTTCACATTTGCTCTAGGAGGTTTCTACATGTGAAAATGACATATTCATTCCGATGTGGATTTTTTTTTAATCTTTTTAACTTTCATTTGAAATCTATCATGGTATTTGTTGTTCATTTAAATGCGTATGTAATAGTTTGTATTGAGAATTTTAATGAAAGAAGAATTCCTGTTGATGTTGAATTTCTCTAGGTTTTCATTTCTATTTACACATGAGTTACACATCAGCCTCCAGAATTCTGTGGAGCTTCCTAAAAGAGTTCAGCGTTAACAGTCCATGTAGGAAAAAACAAGGTGGTAAAGAATTTCTGTTCTCTAGCCTAAACGGTACAGATCAATAGCCCCTTTGAGTTAGTCCATCAGTACATGTATCTTGTACAGAGATATCCTACCCCCATCTTCTACTTTTCAACTCCCTTTTTATGTGTTCTCTTCCCCCATTAGTATTTAAGATTCTTGAAGTCAGAGATGGTCTTCTCAAACTGAGTGATGTGCATCCTAGTCCTTAAGAGCACTAATATGATGATAGCAGTGTAGATTTAGAGCTGGAAAAGGTGATCTATTCCAACTCACTCATTCCATATGAGGAAGAAACTGAGTCCCACAGAAGTTAAGAACAAAGATGAACCCCAGGAAACTACACTGGAATAGACTAGACAAGGGAGAATCAGACACAATGGAACTCAATAATCTAGTGCTCAGTTACAAAAACTTGAAAGCAGTCGGGCAGAAATTCAGCTTGGAATAAAACTTTATGCCATATTCTAGAATAAGTTCACAGTAGATATGTGACCTTTATATTAAAAATCATAGCACAAAAAATTAGAAGGGAAACATTGTATACATTTTGAAACCACAGCCAAAAAAACCCATATAACTTTCATTATGTGAAACTGAAAGGCTTCCTCTCAAAACCAATTCAATAAGTTTAATGAGAAAATAGTCTTTATATAAATTTCTGAGATAAGAGTTTGGTGTACAACATACTTATATAGACAACTAACATGCAAGACTTGAAGCTGTTCCCCAGTAGGTTCATGTAAAAGGATGGGCACAAATAGTACTCAAAGAATTTGCAATTTATTAACAATAATGTGAAAGAATGCTCTAAATCACTAACAGTAAGAGAAATAAAAATCAAAATGACCCTGTTTTTTTACCTCACAACCAGGAAATTTCCAAAGATGACAAAAGATAGGAATAGTCAGTATTTGAGTAGTTGTGGGAAGACTGGCATACTATTATACTGTTGGTAAAACTGTGAATTGGCACAACCATTTTGGAAAATACTTTGGAATTAAGCAAAGTAACTCAAATGTCCATATCCATTAACTCAGGGATTACACTTAAGGAATTACTTCCCAGAAATATCCCTTAAGGAAGGATTGATTGGTAAGAAGAAAGGCATATTTACCTTTTTTGGTGGCAAAGAATTGGAAACAAAGTAAACCCCCATTGATTGGAGAATGGTTAAACAAATCATGGTACATGAATTAATTAAATGTTATTGTGGTATAAGAAATTATGAATGTGATGACTATGGAGAAACATGGAAAAATTTACTTTGTTTAAAAAAAATTATTATAATGTCAACTTTGGCCCCAACAAAGAGATAGAAGATACCTTCTCATAAGAAGTAAGGGTCTGTAGATGTGAGATATCACTTACACTTAGATTTTTTTCAATGTGTTGGTTGTTTTACTTTTCTATTCCTCTTTTAAAAATTTCTTTTTTATAAGAGATACTTCTTGGAGAGAGGATGAGGAAAACTTAGACTGTGTTAAAACAAAGATTTCAGTAAAAACCTATTTTAGAAGAACACAACAGTAAAGGATGTAAAAACTTAATGTTAATTTTTTGTGTGTGTGATTTTTTTTTTTTTTGGAGGAGAGAAGGCAGGGTAGTTAGGGTTAAGTGGCTTGCCCAAGGTCGCATAACTAGTGTCAAGTGTCAGAGACCAGTTTTGAACTTAGGTCCTCCTGACTCCAAGGCTCTGTTCACTGTACCACCTAGCTGCCTCATTAATGTTAGTTCTCTTTTTAAAAAAATCAAAGTTAGCTTCAGTAAAAGAAGAAAGAAAAAAGATAGAATTTCATTAACTTGGCCCCCCCGCCCCCACATGTCTCTCTCTCTCTATGTCTCTTTCTTTTTCTTTTATTTCTCTCTCTCTCTTATTCCCTTTCCTCCCTCTGCCCCTATCCTGGCTAAGTAGTATAATGTAAACTTCACATCAGTTTGTCTATCATTGATTATCTAATACTGATTATTTTAACAAGCACTTTCCAGTTATCCCTATGATAATCTATTTTTGTTATTTTGCTGGTAAATATAAATCTTGATTAAGTAGATATTTTTTACCTTGAATGATTCCATATTATTTACAGGATAAAGTATATAATCCTTACCCTGGTATGTGAGTAAATAGAAATTTGTTTCATACTATGTTAAGGATTTCAGTCTAGTCAATAAAGATTTATTAAGCACCTACTACTACATTTCAGGCATTCAATACAAAGAAAAGCAAGGAGCTCAATTCTAATGGGAAGACAACACACAAAATGAAACTGAAAAGGGGGCAAGAAAGGAAGAAAGGTATTCAGTAGGTATCTCCAATCAGCAGGAGCATTCCCAGGGGAGAGTGCATTAATTATGTATGGGTTCCATGGCTGAAGTGATTTACCAGGATAAAGAGGTTCCTAGGTCATGATGGAGGCATCCAGAGGAGTGTAGCTGGGTGGAAAAATGAAGAATCAGGAAGGGTTTATTGTTTTTCAGTTTTTTCAGTCGTTTCTGACTCTTTGTGACGCATTTGAGACTTCTTGGCAAAAGATACTGGAGTGGTTTGCCATTTTCTCCTCCACTTCATTTTACAGATGATGAAACATCTGAAACAGAGTTAAGTGACTTGTCCGGAGTCACACAACTGGCAAGTGTCCAAGGCCAGATTTGAACTTAGGAAGAGGAGTCGTCTTGACTCCAAGCCTAACACTCTATCCACTGTGGTACCTGGCTATACCATAAATAAAGGTCTCTTATTTGAATTAAGTGATTACTGATTAAGGGTTTAATTGAAACAATCAGTTTATGAATTTTCTATCAGTATATATTTATATTTTGTTCACTTATATATTGTACTTATGTGTATCATGTAATATATGCAATGTATGTATACATGTTCATATACATGTATGTGTATTTATTTAGAAAGAAGATTTCTTTCTAGGCTTTGGACAAAAGAAGAAAATTCATAGTAATAATGAGCTGTTCTTCAGTTTTCTCTTCTGTAAAGGGAACTATTTTAAAATCTGTTTAAGTATTTTCTGCCCTATAACTATCACTGTCATTCATTTATCAGTGGTGATTATAGTGATGATGGTGACATCTTTACTCCCCATACCACAGACGTCCGCATTGAAGAGATTAACAGATAGATGGTGATGGAATGAGAACATTTTAACAGAAATAAAAGTTTTGCTTCAGTCACCTGGATGTAACATTGATTTGTAAAAATTTAAGAACAATATTTTAGTAGGTGATACCATGCCAAATACGTATAATCTGCATAGTATATGGAATGAAAAGCTTTTAAAATATAAAGACCCGGTGGAAGAAATGGATGCCATGTGGGAACAAGATGAGTTCTTCTCTGTCCATCATCATGTCTGCTTCTGGAGCTGTTTCAAAGATTCTTTCAATGAGTCTACCACAGATTAGATTATTTCCAATACATTTATTCATTTACAGAAACAGATTATTTTATCCACCTTCACAGCAGGTCTAGTCTACAGAACAACAAATATCAAAGAATAATAGAAGGATAGTAACTTGTCTCAGGAACACATATCTAACTAAACTCCACTGAACTGTGTTGAGAAGAATAACAATATGATGATGCTAATTCAAATACTTATGTAGCACTTTGATGTTGATAAAGGATTTTATGTATATTATCTCATTAGTTACATTCCTTTTCTACTCAATGAGGTAGCTACTGTTATTATTCCTGTTTTATGTATGAGGAAAATGAGACTAGAGATGTTAAATAACTTGTCGGGTCACATTTACAAATGTCCTCAAGAAATTCAAACCCAAATCTTCCAGGTTCTAGTTCTAATATTGCCATGTTTTCTTAGAAACTTTAAAAGTTATGTATGCCCTTTTTACCCAACCCTTTAAGGAAAGATGTCTTTCTCAAAGACCCTAAGTATTTGATCCTGTAAATGATGGTTCCTAAGGGACCAGTCAGCACAAATTAATTAGTAAAAAAGGACTAGCACCTAAATATTTGATAGGAAGAAGAGCTAAATATTTCATGAAACTTGCTAGTTAGCTGGCCATGAAGACTATTGATGTGGGAACAGAAAATTGTAGGGTTTTTACTCAAACCAACAGTATTGTGTTCCCTTTCGGTTTTCATTCTGCTTTACTGTGAGGCAAGGGAGAAAGGAAACACAGCAGGACATTGGAGCTGATGAGAAAAGGAAAACCCTATACTAAGCTTTCTTTAACAACCAAAGCAGAATGAATAAACCATTTGCCATTTTAATAAAAAAAGATCTAAGGTGGAAATAGAGGAGAAACTATCTTTAAGGGTTTTTGATACTATATTGATCTTAGGCCCCTATGGGTATATAAGGTCTGCATCCTGGAAATAAGCTTTTGACAATTATAAGATTGAAGGTACATTAATTCTACTCTAGTAAGGATTATGATAAGTAGTGATTTATAATTGTTTTAGAGTAAGTGAAGAAAAATTATATTTTAAAATTTAAATCCTTAAACTTAATCTGATTTTGATATTGATGTCAACATTAAACAATGCTTATACTTCTATGTTTTAACAAAGAGTTATATTTTTAATACACCAAAAGTATAATTGATTGAATGAGAAAATATTTTTTAGGACCCATTTTAGCCTTAGGGAATTACTTGCCTATCCTTCTTATAGATATAAGATATTCCAGTTTATGAAATATTGAACAAAAGGCCCTGAGTTAATAATAATCTCTTCATTGTACCTATAAGCATGCTTTTAAGGTTTAGAGTCTAACCCTGTATAATGAGATGTCAAATTAAAATTTCAGGCCATAAGCTTTGTCATCTTTGTTCCTTATATAAGCTTTTGACCACCTGTGTGGGGCATAATTTTCCAGAATCTAGCTGGGCAAAACCATAAAGAGCAGTTATGGGATGAATCAGATTCTCTCCCTCATTTAGAGTTCTCCCTTTGACCCTTAAATGAAGTACAAAGGTTCAAAGATCTCAAAAGTAAATCTGGGAGCAGAGATAGTAACCATTCAGTTTATTTGGTAATTGCCTACTACGCGTTAGGCTCTGTGCTAAATGCTAGGGATACCAAAAAAAAAAAAGGCCAAAAACAGTCCTCACCCTCTGGGAGCTCATATTCTTTTGCAAGAGTCTACATGGAAATGACTATGTACATACAAGCTATAAACTGAGAAAATCAAATTGATTTCATTCTGTACCAACCACTAACATCATGTCTAACTGCTTATGTTATGTTTCATTGTCTTTGGGCTGAATTTAAAAGTTCAGTTTTTCTGTTAATCAATTCAAGGAAGTCTAGCCTGTTATTGCTATACTAACTGGCCTTGCAGGTGAACTGAATCAATCAGAAAGTACTAGCAAAAGGCTGTTCCTGGTCCCACATTTCCCATCTCCAGCCAATCATATTCTTCCCTATTCCTATGATGCTTCGGACTTTGTGACCAAGTATATTGTTTTCCCCTTTTATGATGCTGACTTCTGTTTTTTGTATGTTTCTCCTTTTGTCTATGAAAATGTTCTGTCAGCCCATTTGGAGTCTGAACTTGCTAAGGAGGCTGAGACTCTATTGTCAAATTTGAACTTTGCTAATAAATTGATTGTGCTCAGAGCTCTGTGCCTCAGTTGCCTTTAATATTAATTGGAACAATACAGCACAAAAAGAAAATAATCTCTATCAGAAGGAATTAGTGGGGGAGGGAAGGGAGAGGAATACACAATGGGAAAGGCTTGTTGTACAACGTAAGATTTGAGCTGAGTCTTCTTGAAGGGGGTCAGGGGAGCCAGGAGAAAGTGAGACAGAAAATCATTACAGTAATGGGAGATAGCCAGTGAAAAGGACTGGAGTCAGGAGGGTATCAGTACATGTTGGATTGCAGAGTACAAGAAGACTGGAAAAGTTGGAAGGGACCAAGTTGTAAAGGACTCTGAATGTCAAAGAGCACTTTGCATTTGATTCTGGAGGTAATGGGGAGCCATTAGAGTTTGTGGTGAAAATGAGTGTTGAGGGAAGTGATATCACATGGTTGGGCCTGTGCTTTAGGAAAACTTTTTTGTTAGGTAAGTAGAAGATGTATTGAAAAGTAGGGAGAGACATAAATCAGGGAAACTAATCAGTGGGCCATGGAAGTAGCCCAGCTATAAATCAGTGAGGGCCTGCATCGTTGCCAGAGTGGTGGCTGTGTGAGTAGACAGAAGGGGTTGTATAGAAGAGATATTGTAAAGGTAGAATTGACAGGATGATAAGAGCTGAGTTACGTGAGTTTTGTGTGAATAGGATAGGATGACACCAGGGTTGTGAATCTGGGTAACTTGGAGATTGACTGTGCTTTTGACAATAATAGGAAAATTAGGAATAGGGGAGGTTTGGAGCAGGGAGAAATGATGAGTTCTGGCTTGGATATGTTGTGTTTGAGGTAATAGAAAACTCCTTACTTCCTTACCAGTCACTATTCTAGAATCCTTGTAAAATTTTTTAAAAACCTGATTAACACATATCAGAGAGAAACTTTTCTATACAAAAGGGAGAAACTGAACAACCATATTTAATGTGTTGTTGTCCCACTCTCCACAAATTTCTCTGGAGACTCCTGTCATTTTTAAAGAATATCCTGGAAGTGGGGGTGGAGAGGAATCTCAGAAGTCAAGTAACTGGCCGGAAAAATGCCCAGAAAAAGGGGAAAAAAAATAGGACCATAGAAGGTTACTTTCTTGGTGAACAGATATTTCCTCCTTTCCTTTCTGATGAGGAAGAACAATGCTTACCATTAGGTAAAGACATAGAAGTGAAGGCCTATGTATCCCAAACATCTGAAATAGATATCCAATGGGCTCAGGCCATGAAAGA
>CM053769.1:238745671-238787092 GCA_028658325.1 Potorous gilbertii
GATTACACACACACACACACACACACGCACGCACAGGCATACATACATGCACGCACACACAGAGACAGAGAGTACAGAGTGAACTGAATGGATGGGATCATATCTTAAAAAAATTAAGGTAAACAGTGAGAGAAATGTATTGGGAGGAGAGAGGGTGAAATGGAATGGAGCAAATTATCTCTCACAGAAGAGGCAAGCAGGAGACTTTTTAGTGGAGGGCAAAAGAGGAGAGCTGAGAGAAAAAAGTTTACTCTCATCACATTTGACTAAAGGAAGGAATAAAATGCACACTCATTTTGGTATGAAAACCTATCTTTGGTATGAAAAGTGGGGGAGAAGGAGATAAGCAGGGTGGAGGGGATGATGGAAGGGAGGGCAATGGAAGGAGGGAACAATTTGAAGTCAACACTCTTGGGGAAGGACAGGATCAAAAGAGAGAATAGAAGCAATGAGGGGCAGGATAGGATGGAGGGAAATATAGTTAGTCTTACACAACACGACTATCATGGAAGTCATTTGCAAAACTACACAGATATGGCTTATGTTGAATTACCTGCCTTCCCAAAGGGAATGGGTGGGGAGGGAGGGATAGGGACAAGTTGGAACTCAAAAGTTTTAGGAACAACTGTTGAGTATTGTTCTTGCTACTGGGAAATAAGAAATACAGGTAATGGGGAAGAGAAAGTTATCTGGCCCTACAGGACAAAAGAGAAGATGCGGTCAAGGGAAGGGAGGGATGATAGAAGAGAGGGCAGATTGGTGATAGGGGAAATTAGAATGCTCATTGTATTGGGGTGGGGAGAGGGAACAAATGGGGAGAAAATTTGGAACCCAAAATTTTGTGAAAATGAATGTAAAAAGTTTAATTAATAAATTTATAATAAATAAATAAAAGAACATCCTTACATGAATCTTGTTTGGATATTTAAATGGGGTGTGAGATATATATGTGTGTGTGTACACATGCATGTGTGCATGTAAGTAGATATAAAAAAATGTTTTGATTCTGTTTTGGTTTTCCCGGTATGATTGAGTTTTCTGTTGGCTTCATAGAAGCAGATTTTTCTTGCAATATAGGAAAAGCTCAACCCTTCAGAACTGAGTAGTAATTATAAATTATTGCATAAAGAAATTTTTATGTTTATTTGTAGTTTTTAAAGTAAATTATTTTTTAAAATTATTGTGTGAAACAATGCTAAATAATCTTTTAAAGTTCATTTCTAGGGAATATAAAAATACCAAATAACCCAAACCTGAGGATCATTTCTTATGCATATATAACAACATTTGATAACCAGAATAGTTCATTGTCATTTATGTCATATATAGTTTACCATTTTATAAAAATTTTGAACACAGAAATATATTTAATCTAAAACTATGTCACTCATAATTTGAGAATATTGAGTATCAAAAACTGAGTCACTCAGCATGAGATTTCAAGTGATCAGTTTTATCCTGGAAGGGAGATGATGTTCTCTGGAGTCGAAACCAAGCAGAGCTGCTGGGGACATGCATTTCATAATCATGCCTTTACCTAAAGCCTTCCCAGCTTAATAGAATTTGTCAGAATTTATGTTCTAAATACATTATTATTCATCCTTTGGCTTTTAAGAGGATCAGTGGCATCATGATGTTGGAGTATGGATGATATCTTCACTTGTGCATGAATTGAATTTAAGTGAGACAGTGTTGCACAGGGTTGTCAGCCTCACTCTCTCCTCCAGAGTCATCAAAGTTCAGTGGCAAGACAAGAATCAAGATGATTGGTAATGTCCTGGAATGCAGCAGATGACTTTGGTGTCTTTGATGTCTGACCAAGCTCTAAGCACTTTACAGCATCCGCTTTACCTGCCTCCATCCACCCATTCCAACTGGGGAAGTCTTCACGTACTTGGAGTAGACATCCCTTTAACTCACCGTGGTGCCAATGCAATATTCACAGCACCTATGGTGGCCATGAATAGGCACTGCAATTCTGAATCGTGAAATACTACAGACTCTTGACATGGAAGACAGAACCAAAACATTTATTCGGACGCCAGAAAACCAAATCCATCATAGTAATAAAAATCTATACATATTAACAATGCAGGGGACACCATCAGCCCCAAGCCTTCCCTTTGTTAAACTTCCTTCCCACAAACTAGCTCCATTAAACAAATCACAAATATCCTCTTCCACTCATGCTAGCCAGCTGCCTGCTTTCTCTCCCCTTCAGTTCTGACTGCTCTAACCAATTTCCTCTCAGCTCTGTTCTAACTTCACCTTTTCCTGCTCCACCCCTTCCTGTTCCATGTGACTTAACTCATATGACTCAAGCTTCCATGTGACTTCAGCAGGTCACATGAACCTATTAATGGATGGAAAAGATCTTCCCGTTAAGAATTAAAATCACATTAACAGTCAGCAAAAGTGCATTATCAGTACACTCACCAAAGAGTTTAAGCCTTGTCGGTTATCTTCAACCTAATTTAGCCCATCTGCTGAGACAGTTTTACCAGAATGTAACTGTTCTTTCTGGAGCCAACAGTGAGATATACATACCAAATATATACTCTTTTCATGGCTACAGAGCTGCATGTATATGAAATATGACAGTGGTTGCTGTCCTTTCTTGAAGAGGAATAAAACAACGTCATTGTGTTAGGAGTCAAGTTACAGTGTGTCTGACTGTGGCTGATCTGACAAGTATGAGCTCAGAATGCAAATAGTCCATGTGAAAATCTGGAGCAGATTCTCTAAATTTGCACATCTTGCATTTCTTTTGAGCTACTTCAGTTCTGCTTTGCTCATAAAGCACAGCATCTTCTCTGATGAGGGTATGCCATGCTGGGTGGTCCTGTGCCAGTGTCTTACATGTCACACAATCAATTCCAGAGTTCTTAAGAGAGACTTTGAGAGTGTCCTTGTATTGCTTTTTCTGACCACTATGTGAGTACTTGCCCTGTGTGAGTTCTCTATAAAGTATCTTTTTGAGAAGCATACATTTGGCATTCAAACAATGTGGCCAACCCATTGGAATTGTGCTCTCTGCAGTAGAGTTTGAATGCTTGGCAGTTTAGTTCGAGAAAGGACCTTAGGGTCTGGTATCTTATCCTGCAGGTGAACTTCAGAATCTTCTTAAGACAATTAAAATGGAAGTGATTCCATTTCCTGGCATGGTATTGATATACTGTCCAGGTTTCACAGGCATACAACAAGGAGGTCAACCCAATGGCTCTGTAGACCTTTAGTTTAGTAGATAGTCCTCTTCTCTCTCACACTTTCCTTCAGAGCCTCCCCAACACTGAGCTAGCTCTGGCAATGCATATGTCAACCACATTTTCATTGTATACATCTATGGAAAATATACTGCCAAGGTAAGTGAATTTATCTACAGTATTCAAAACTCTTCCACTGACTGTAACTGATGGTTCCATGGGTGGATGGTGTGGTAGGTGGATGATTGAGCACCTGTGTTTTCTTGATGTTAATTGTTGGGCCAAAATTAGCATAGGCTTCAGAGAGTGGATCCATATTTGTTGTATCTCCGCTTCAGAGGCTGCACTAAGTGCACAATTATCTGGAAACAGAAAATCATATACCAACACTCCCTCCTCTTTGATCTTGGCTTGTAGCCTTTTCAAGTTGAAGAATTTACTATCGTGCAGTAGCTGACCTTGATGCCATATTCTTCCTCATTGAAGAAACTTGACAACATGAATAAAAAACATCATGCTAAAAATAAAAAGCATGGGAGCAAGCACTCCATTGGTGACTGGGAAAGCACAAGAGCATCATCCACCACCCAGAACCCAGGCAAGCACGCTGTCATGAAGTGGACATACAATGACAATTAACTTTTCAGGCAACCACATGATTTTCAATACACCCTCACGCCTAACGGTGTTAAAGGCCTTGGTCAGATCTACAAATATTGTGTACAGACAGACCTCTGTTCTGCTCCTGGCATTTCCAGTTGGGCAGCAAACACCATATCGAATATTCTTCAGCTCTTTCTGAAGCCACATAGGCTCTCAAGTAGATGACTATCTCCCAGGTAAAGGAACAGTCTGGAGGAATCTGGCAAGAATCTTGCTAGCAATAACTGACAGAGAGCCTCATGATTGTCGCAGGACAATATATTCCCTTTACATTTATAAAGATGAATAGTGGAGGCATCCTTGAACTCCTTGGAGATAACTATCTCTTGACATATAACCTGGAAAATTTCAGTCAACTTTTATATGAGCAATGGTCCCCCTACCTTGTAAATCTCAGCTGGAATAGGATCAGCACCAGGTGCTGTGCCACACGAAAGGAGCCTAGTGGTTCTCAACACCTCTTCTTCTGTTGGAACTTCAGCTAGAGAGGGATTAACATCAACCTGAGGTCAATGATCAATGGCTTGAGCATTGATTGGTAATGGTCTGTTGAGAACACGAGGGAAGTGTTCAGCCAATCTCTCTAGGATCATGTCCTTATCACTAATCAATGTGGCTCCATCAGCATTGAGTAGTTGTGATGCACCATAGGTTTTTGGTCTATGGACCAAATAGCTTTCAGGGAATCATAAAAGCTCTTTAGAATGTTATTATCCACATAAAACTGAATTTCATCTGCCTTCTTACTGAGCCAGGAATCCTGCATTTCTCTAAGCTTTGCTTGTACTTTACTTTTGGTGGAATTAAATGCTGCCTTCTTAGAAATGGATGAACTATCCTGCTGGTAAACCCTGTGGAATTCTTGTTTCTCATTTAGCAGCTTCTGAATTTCCCTGTCATTTTTATCAAACCAGTCTTGATATTTGTGAGTATTCTGACCCAGATGAGCAAATGCAGTGCTGTGCAACAAATCTCTGAAAGCTGGCCACTCCTTTTCTGCTCCTCTGTTACCAACTGTGTGTTGACTCAACTTTCCCTCCAAGTTAGCAGCAAACTGTTGCCATTGTAGAGAATCACTATAATCTGTTGACATTAAGTTTTCTGGTAGTCATTTTGCCTTGATGTTGCCACTTTTGTTGAATATGAGTATCTAGCTTGTAGAGGATAAGTCTATGATCAATCCATCATTCTGCCCCACACATTGCCTTCATCACTGTCACATCATTTCTGTCTGTTCTCCATACATAATTTATTAAATGCTAATGTTTACTGCAAGGCTGTATCTACGGAGATTTATTGTATTTAGTGTACACAAACAGTGTTGGTGATGAGGTCATGAGAAACCCAAATCTTTGGTAGTAAAGGACCATTGCTGTTGCTGTTTCCAGCTCCATTCCTTCTAAGGACTCCCTGCCATGACTGGTAGTCTGAACCACTCCAGCATTAAAATCACCCAGAATTATAAGAATGTCCCCTTTTGGCACATTGATGAGCAAGGGTCTCCTTGACCTCTTCAGGATTCATCGTGGAGGCAGCATAGGCACTGATGATTGTGGCATAGTGTTTTTCTGTGGTTGGCAATTGCATTGTCATGAGCCTGTTGTTTACTCCTTTTGATAGGCTTACAACTAAATTACTTTTTATTACAAAGCCAAATTCAATAAGCTGGCCTTCATTTGTCAGCCTTGTTTCACTCAGGGCTGCTATTTGGATGTGATACCTGCTGAGAGCTCTCTTGCAGCAAGAGCTGTTCGTCTTAAGTCTGCTGAATTTTGTGTTGTCTCTAAGTGTATACATATCCTATGTACTGATGGTAAATGGAATAATCTTTACAGAAGTTTTTATGCATTTTTTGTGTTTCTACCACAGAATGGAATCCCCACATGCCACAGTAATCAGTTCAGGGTTGGGTAAGCGGACACTTTTTAGGGCACCTTTTCTTGCCCCTTCTCATACCATTAAGTGAGCAGTGTGATCTTTAAAAGGCTGCTCAGACACCCAGGGGATGCCAAATCCCACTGCTGCTTCCAATGAGAAATGCTATAGGTTGAACTGCATGTTTTCAGGGTTGTGACTACAGCTCCCACTGTGTGTGCACCTGTTGCTTCATCACTTGCTTGTCGCTACAGAACTTTGAGATTGGTAAAAATGGTAAAATGTTCTTGATGATTTCTTTTGATTTGTGCATAAATTGAATTTAAGGGTGGCAGAGTTGCATAGAGTTGTCAGGCTCATTCTCTCTTCCATAGTCATCACAGTCTAGTGACAGGTCAGAGTCAAGGCTCAAGGTGCAGTGGATATCATTGACCTCTTTGAAGTCTAACCAACCTCTAAGCATTCCACAGCACCTGCTTTAATTGCCTTCATGGCTGTTGGAACAAATTGTTCTCATTTATTCATTCCACCAAGAGAAGTCTTCACATGCTAGGGGTAGATACTTCCATAACTTTGAGACCCCTCAATTACCCTCCACCTGGTTTAGCCTGTCTACCAAAACGGTGCCAAAGGTGGAAAGCAGCCCTGAAATGGGCTCTACAGCCTTCACACCAGAAGTACTAGTCTTTCCCTGAACACACTCTACACCCCCATAAAGTATGACAGTCATACTATAATGGAGGTATAGAAAATGTCTTAGTTAATATTGCTTCAGTAAATAGATCTGTAGATAGATATACACAAAGATATATATGTACAAATACAAATATATAACGTATATGTATTTATATATCATTGATTTTCTAAAATATTAAAATGAGTATGCACTGAAATTCAGTATTGACTTGCATGTGAGAATGTCATATAATGTTATAATTTCCTTTATATCCTAGGCCGGGTATATATTTAAGTAGTTATTGATCAGTCTGCTTTTTTGATGTATAGATAGGCAACTTGATCTTACAGCAAAATGTTTGGATCATGAAATTCCTTAATTATAATACTTGTTAATTGTTAAATCAGTGCTTTCAGTGACTTTAATTATAAGAATAACCCTAGTGCTGATATAATATATAGTTTGCCCTGTAATAACTGTCAGATGAAATAAGCAACCAATTAAATTTATAACCAATTAAATGAAGATAATTATCTTTCTCTCTTATAGATGATGAAAAGAAGAGCCAATCTAGGAAAAAAATGTACACAGTAAGCCCACCTCCTGATGGATATGCTCCATGTTCGCCAGAATTCACTGATAGCAAAAAATCAGAAAAATCTGATAGCACTGATGACACAGAAGGTAAAGAGTTTTAAGAACTGATTGTTGAGAACATATACATTTTTAGAGGTTAATTATTATTTTTTTTAACAAAATATTAAAAGTTACACCCTCCTTTATACCACAGTTATAATTATTGGTTAATTTTCAAGGGAATATGTTTAGAATAGGTAAGCCTATTTGGAAGAGAAAAATGATTGATTAATTAATTACTTAATACCTTATTAATGTTGGTATAATACCACTATCTTTATGAGGATAATACTGGCTACGAAAAGCACAAAGAAATAGCCTTATAAATTTGGCATCTAGTGATAATATTTCAAGAATGTATATAAACATATATAGTTTTACTTATTTTTCCTAATTCATGAAAAATACATTATAATTTCTCTCATGTCAGTAAGAATATGTTTCTTTGAGCAGTCTAGTAATGGTTTTGTTTTATATATACTTGTGAATATTAGTTATATGTGAAAGGTGATATTCTGAAATTAAATCAGTTAAATATTCCCTTTCATAATAAATTTCATTAGATGTATTGCCTTGTCTATTTTATTTTTAAAGGGTACTTAATAAAAGGAAACTATTAAAAATATAGATTTGTTCTTCCTCTTACTGCAGCACATATATTTAAATGTGAGAGTTTCCTCTGGTCTCTTACCCTTGTTTCTGGCCCTTGATGTTACTTGAAAATTTCTAGCTCTGTCTACCCCTCTCTCCCAGGCTAGTTTTGTCTGTGTTCCAGGTCACTCCCTTAGTATAAATACCTGTTGAAGGGAAAAAATAAATTGTCATTTCAGCAATAACAGTCTAGATTGCACTAATAGGATTGTGTCAGGGAATTATTCAGACTATTCTTCCTATATAGAATAGAAAGGTGTTTGAGATGAGACAGTTTGAATTTTCCTTTAAGCTAATAAATGAATTTTACTTGAGTTCACAATATAATCAGAGACCCACCCACCATTTGCATCATTCTCTGCTTAGTGGCTCAATGGATAGAACTCTGAATAGATAGAGATCCGCTAGAGATCTGAATTGAAATCTTGCCTGAGACACTAGCCATGTGACTATTGGGGGAGTAATGTGCCGTGGTCCAGCTCTCTTGCTGTCGGGGCCATCTATGTGCCAGACAATGTGCTAAGTACTAGAGCACCCCTGTCCCTGAGATAGGGCTTTAAATATTCAGCTACAGGGAGCTTGTTTGTAATCCTCTTCCTTTTTCAGGAAACATAGTGTTGAGAAAACCTCCTTCTAGAAGGCTGGTTGCCAGTATTTTAAAAATTGGGAATTCTTTCTGGCCAGGAACTGTATCTGTTTCTAATATGTACTTTTGCAGATGTGCCCCAATATTCTGGCCAGCTGCACCATCTCTTGATTTGGGAAAACCCACTCTCATCAACATCTCTTCTCTCAAGCTTAGCAAATCTGCATGCAACTCCCATGTTCTTTGCCCAAGACAACCAATTCGAGTTCCTGGAGAAAGGGAAAGTGATAAAAAATCTTCCTCTTTCCCCTAACCTTTACAGTTTTGTTTTTTGGTTTTTTTGAAGGAAAGACTCAGTGGTGAAAAGAAACTGCAAAAGAACTTGAGCTGATCTGTTAGCTCAGTCTGAAACCAACCTCAAAAACAATTAGGAAAGGGAAAAAAAATAAATAAAAGTCAAATGAACATTTAATAATAACAGAATTAGATAGAAGAAAACGAAAAAACTCTTCTCCTCAGCAAGGAAATCTAATCCCAACATGAGCTCCCAAAACTTTTAAGGCTCTCCCAACAAAAATTTGAATTCCAGGGGAAATCAACCTTTCAGCCCCAGGTGAAAATCAATATAGCTTCCTCTCTGAAAAGAGAGAGAGTGCCCTGAGTTACCGGATCTTAAGACAACCCCCAAACAATGGAATTGAAGTCCATAATGACCCTAGACAAATTGTCCGAACACATGCCAAGACAGGTTATATGATCTGGATGTTCCAAAAAATGAAATAAAACAGGACTGTGTTTCCAAAAATAGATTCTAGAAAAGGGATCAGAAATTTGAGGTTGATTGGTAGTTAACCCTTTACATCATATGATATATATATATATGGGTCAGTGGGTCAGAATGGAGAGAAAAATCTGTTTAAAAGAAATGCAGGGTGGCATTTTGAAGGAAAGAGCCAAGCTAGGCTCTGGAGAGGAAAGGAGTTGTGATTAGATTATTACAGTACAAGGAAACCTTCCCCTTTGATACCAGGCTGGTCTTACTACTACTTCTGTTAGCATTTGACACTGACTTTGACTTCCAACTCATATATATATAGACTACGCCCTATTCTCCCTCCTCCGACCCCAAGTGCTGAGCTCATGTAGACTGCGTTCTGATACTGGGAGCTGATTAATGGAAAATCATTTTCTCCTTTTAAGTCATTATTCCCTGTTAACCAATTCCTTACACTAAAGAATTTCTGTGCAAAAGAGATGAGGGAACCCATACACTTGTCACATAAATAAAATCGTCTGGTGGGGTTGAGAGGACAGATTGAATAGCCCTGATCATGACATTGACAGTGTTCCTGAATATTCATTCTTTTTTTTATCTCTCCATTTTTCCTCCCCCTTCCCATTTTCATTAATAAGAATGGCTCATATTTATATGGTATTTTATGATATCCAAAAGAGTGAATTACTGAAGACTCAAAGAGAACATTCTTGCCTTATTTTCATTCCTATGAATACTGAAGATAACTTACTGTGGGACTTTTTCTTAAGAGTTTTTAAAGCTTCATATCTTTCTCTTTGCTTGTTATTTTTTCTCCAGTCAGTGTATCTGTAGTTCCTAGCAGTAAAAACTATAAAAAAGGTCCTATGCTTGGTTTGAAGATAATACAATAGGAAAGAACTTATGAAACTGTTCTTTTCTTCAGTGGGTCAGAATGGAGAGAAAAATCTGTTTAAAAGAAATGCAGGGTGGCATTTGGAAGGAAAGAGCCAAGCTAGTCTCTGGAGAGGAAAAAAGTTGTGATTAGATTACTACAGTACAAGGAAACCTTCCCCTTTGATACCAGGCTGGTCTTACTACTACTTCTGTTAGCATTTTTTGACACTGACTTTGACTTCTAACTTAGAACTTCTACTTTGGTTCTTGGCTCTGTTAACTCTAGCAGCTCCTTACTGCTTTGGAGAAGTTATAAATGTTTGAGTCATGTCTCCCAGGTTCTCTAAGTATAGCATCATATCATTTCCAAAAAAGTAACAGTTTTGTTTACTCTTTGTTTATGCTTATTCCTTCAATTTCTTTTCTTCTTTTATTACTATAATTAGCTTTTCTGAAACTGTGTCACATAATGTGATAATTGAAATCCTTTCTTTACCCCATATCCTTCTGGAAAGGCCTTCTTGTATTTCCCCATTACATATGATAGTGGCTCTTGTGTTCAGAGAGCTAGCATATGTTATAAATAAATAATTTTTATATAAACATATAAAAGTTGTTTGTTGGAGTGAACTTCTTTCAACTTTATTTCCCATTGAGTTTGATGACACTGGAAGACTGTATGCAAATTTCAAAGAAAAGATTTGCAATAGCATTATGATTTAATGAGTTACTAATTAGTCAAGCAAGATCTAGCACTTTGTCATATATAGTTCCTTTGTGTGTTTCTTGGTACATATTTCCCCCAAAATATTTTCAAGGGAAAGAAGTAAAAAAGTTATAGGTGGTAATTTTTTCATCTTTTAATTTTCTCTTCCCTTGGGCATCAGCTTAAGTTGTGAAGTGAGTATACTAACATAATTTGACAGATCTTAAAAAGGTCCATTTGCATTTATAGTGGGACAAGTAATAAAGCAAGATATGAAAGGCTAGGATGTTTATATAAAAATTATTTATTTATAACATTTATTAAGCATCTGATATGTGCCTGGAACTGTACTAAAAGCTGAGGATGCATAAAGAGGCAAAAGATAGCTCCTGCCATCAAGGAGTTCACTAATTTCTAATGGGAAAAAATTAACAGAGAGAAGGTACTAGAATTAGGAGAGTTTGGGAAAGGTTTCCTTCAGAAGGTGCAATGTTAGTTGAGACTTAAAGCAAGCCAGGGAAGCCAGCAGACAGAATGGAGGAAGAAAGGTATTCCAGGAGTGGGGAACAGCAGAAAAGATGCCTAGGGCCAAGAGATGGAATGTCTTATTCATGAAACAGCTAGGAGGTTAGTGGCATTAGATCAAAAAATACATGGTGAAGAGTAAGATTTCAGAACACTGAAAAGGTAGGAGTGGACTAGGTTATGAAGGGCTTTGTCTTTTCTATTTCCCCCCCTTTTCCATATATCTCTTATGTCATATATAATTTTTACTTTTCCAAGATATATTTACATACATATTTTATTCTTCATTGTATAATTTGACATGAATTCAGTTATAAATCCATGAACCCCAGGGCTTCTTGGGTAGGGAAATAGGTCGACCAGAAAGGAGGAAAAAATGACCGAAAGTATTACAGTTGTGTTATGCTTGTCTGGGAAAAATCTTCAACAACTAGCTGTTTTGGTTCAGAATTAAAATAATAAAGTTTCTCTCACTATTCCATGTGAAATCCAAGGTAAAGCAAAAACTCAAGATGAATCATTCTTTACCATAATTTTCCATCTCAAACGTTAAATAACCATATACAATTAATTAAAATAGAAGATTTCTTATATAATTAGTCTAGGATGAGATTGATCATTAAATAGTGTGATACATCATGAACTTCAAAAAGTTTTTTGATTAAAACTATTTTTCTCACACATTGTGAAATTTGCTTCTCCATGGTAGTTATTCTCTGAATTTTAAATGGGACAGAAACTAGCATGAATTTCAATGTACTCTGGACATTATGGAGTCCAAGTGATATTTTGACAATTTATTTTACAAAGAGAGCTTTGGGATTAAAGTGTGATTTGAGGAGTATAGTTAAGATTGGAAATAACATTTAGAAAGTATATATTTAATAGGATCTATATACAGCATTAGCAGTTTTTCATAAGTAAGATACTCTTCTAAAACTATAATTCTGATGGTGTAGTACCATTTTTCTAGGCAAAGATCAGGACCTTTTGGAGAATAGAAGATATTCCCCAAATAATTGCTTTGTTTGGCCATACTCCCTCTATAGTTATCTGTAATTATATTTTCATTTAGTACCCCTTCAAAGGATCTTTAGTATAAGTATTAAAGTAGGTATTACTATTGCAGTGTTATGTATTTGCAATTATAAAAGATATAGGGCTTCCTTAAGATTTCTTTCTGTCAGCCTGTCTATCTGTCTGTTTATCTATTTTTGCCTTTAGCTGCAGAGTTGAGCCATGAAATGATCCCTCCTTTACCTGTGACTGCTTACTACCCTAAGAATGACAGCAAGCAAAAAGCCAGGCAGCATATTGTAACATCAATGAGAAACCCAGATCAGCTGCTAGGGATAGGCATACATATTTCCAGGGTGGATTTGCAAAATGTAATAAACTCTTTCTCAAAAGCAAAACCAAAATATTTATTTAGAACATCACTATTAGGATACCAAGAGGTAAGGTTTAGTAAGGTACTCATCATCAATCCAGAGAGCGCCAGCATCTTAAGCATTCTTTCTAGTAGGCCTCCCTACAAGCAAGTTCCTCCCTTCACTCTTTTCCATTGGCAAGCTCCTCCCACAGTGAGCTCCATGTGACTCAGGCTGTATCATAGCTGCAAGCTAGGCCAGAGTTCAAAACAGGTCACATAGGCCTACTAATGCATGGGGAAGATCTTCCTATTCTGTTAACATTATACATATAGACAAGAAAGCAGAATAAAAACCAAAATAAGAGGAACTGAGGACTAAGAAAGACAGTTTACTCTAACTGTAGATTTGAGAAGGAAAATTCCCTATACATATGATGACCTTCAAGGAATTTTAAGTCTGAATCACATATAGCAGGGATGGACTTGTGTACTTCTTGTGGATGTGAGCATGCCCTTTAACACCTTGCTAAAAGGCATGTGTAACCTAGCAACTTCTAATTGGGTCCATGGTCCCAATGACTGAAGTCCAAAGATAATGGACCTCAGAATCAGGAGGAACATTCCATCTCAATAGCTTATAGGGATAGCTCTAAATGAAGCTTCATTGATCTTTTGAGCACATCTATTTAGAATTATCAACTCTCCCCTGGACTTGTAGTAAGGAAGATAGAAAGGATTTTTCTCCACTCTCTCCTTCCCCCTTCCCCTCAGTAGCAGTTATGACTGCCTCTGTGTTACTTCTGGAGTACACATTTGTGATCAGAAACCAATAATCTTGAAAAATGAACATTTCCATCTACGTGTTATGGACTTAACATCTGTTTCTTAAGTTTGAGAATTCTGGGTTTGTGAGTCAGTGCCAACAACCCAACGGGGAGGTACTTCCTGCAACTACACTGCTTCTTTAAGAAAGAGATGGAGTACACATAGGGTCATCCTGAGCCTTTAAGGTGTAAACACCCATGCCTGGTTAACCAGCAGATCTGATTAAAATTTATGTTTTTTAAATAGCACATATCTGAAGTGAAAAATGAAATATCTGTTCAGCAGTCCCACAGAATACCTTTACCTTTTGGAGAGATTATAATTATGGGGATATTTTAAGTCTTCGTTAATGTATGCTTATAAGTCTTTAGTGTCTTAAGAACTTCCTTTGTGGAAAAGGAAATAAGTATCTTTCCAATTTCTGATATCTGTTTTGTACATTTATTACAAATTTGGTCATGCAACAGCTTTTCAATTCCAGAGCAGTGCACTGCTGAGTGTGCTTATAACTGAGCCTCACATCATTCCTTAGAGGACTTGATTTTTCAGCCATCAGTGCACTGCTCAGGGGTATGTTGGCTCACTACGCTTGTTTGATGCTACAGCATACACTGCTATAGACTTTTCTCACTGGACTTCCAGTCATTCTTCTGACTTTTCAGAGCTTGTAGAATCATTCCTTCTCTGATGCTTACTCACCTGGAATCAGGAAAAAAAAAACCCAGAATAGAAACAGGAAAACCAGAGATATCATGTGTTTTAAGCCACAGGGCACCCAGGTTGAGGGGGAGCTGTATCTCCCAAAGGCATCTCTGCATTTCTTCACTTTTCCTTCCAAATGTGCCTGGGAGACAGAAATGGAGTTGCTCTTTTGGAGCCTTTATGTGCACTCTTGCCTTCAGACTCAGTGGCCAATTAATAGCTATAGCTTTTCTTCACCATGTCCTAAGAGGCCAAGAAGCATCACCTGCCTGCTTTGAATCAGGCAGGATTTCCCTCCATTACAGCCAGTTTTGAAAGCAGGATTTCCCAGCCCCCTATATCAGAGCACCATGTGCATGCCCTCAGCTTCAATACTTTATCCCAGGCAACTGCTGGGATTGCATATATTTATTCACCTTATAATCTTCTTTAGAGTTTTTTTACAAGATTTTTACACAAGTGATTTTCTCTAACTCATCTTCAACTTCCTTCTTTGTGATTCCATCCTTCCTGCCTTTGTTAAAATGGATGTTCTTGTCCGTGCTACTCAACCTCTTTTCTTCATGTTCCTCCTTTCCTTTTATTTTTTGTTCACCTGTCATTGAGGAAAAGTGAACTGTCATATTTATCAGCTCCAGATTGAAAATTTAGCTCAATTTCAGTCCATGGTAAGCATACTCATTTAGGAAAATGACATTTTTCTTCCTACCCATTCATGACAATAACCTCAGGTGCATAGAAAGCAGCTTCCCTGTTTTTTATGAAGCTAAATACCTGCCTATCAGCGACAAAATTATCAAATTCAGTGATCCAATGCAGAAGTGTCAGGAAGGACCACCTTGACCATTGGAACATGGAGTGTAGAGATTAAGTAGAGGGTATTGTTTAAAACTAATGAAAAAAAAATTAGAACCAGAAAGTAGAGGGCTTTTAATTACAGAGAAGTTAGTATTTCATCCTAAATGCAATAGGGAACCACTGTAGCTTCTTGAGCAGGAAGACAAGTTCAACTCTGACTGTAACCTTGGGAAAATGACTTAACCTCTAACCTCTGTCTTCCTCGGTTTCCTCAGTTGTAAAATGCAGCTGATATTGGCTACACAAGGTTGTGGTGAGAATTGAGTGAGATAATATTTGTAAAGCATTTAGCATGGCTTGTTCCTGTCCTTTCCTTTCTGATCTCCTGGCCACTCCACTAACAGGAATCTCTGTCTCTTGGCTCTGGCCATTTCTTCTGGCTGCCCTCCATGCCTGCAATACTCTCTCTCTCCATCCTTTGCTTCTCCTGCTGACCTCAATGTCTTTCTTTAAATCTCAACCAAAATCCCTTCTCCTAGAAATCTTACCCAAACCCTCTTCATTCTAATGCCTTCCTTTTGTTAATTACTTTCTATTTATCATGTATATAGCTTGCTTTGTATATATTTATTTGTCTGAGCTCCTTGAAGGGAGGCACTATTTTTTATGTCTGTCTGTATCTCTGGTGCTTGGTGGTGTCTGGCCTCTGGTAGGTATTTAATATTCTCCCAAAACTACTTTATATTCATTTTGTGTATATTATGTACATATACTCTTTGAGAATAGGGACTCTTTTTTTCCTTTGTATTCCCAGCACCTACCGTACTTCCTGGTTCAGAGTAAGAGTTTAAGAACTGCTTGTTGTGAGTGACTGATTGATTTAAATGCCAAATCAAAGGCAGCTCTGTGGCACAAAGCATAGAACCCTGGGCCTAAACTCAAAAAAACCTGAGGTCAGATTTGGTCTCCCCATACCTACTAGCTATGACCTTGAGCAAGTTAATCTCCATCTGCCTCTGTTTCCTCAAATGCAAAATGGAAATAATCATATCACTCACTTTCCAGGGTTGTTATGAGGATCAAATGAAATACTTGTAAAGTGTTTAGTACAATGCCTGACACTTAGTAGGCATTTAATAAATACTTGTTCCCTTCCCTCCTTCAAAGTACTCTCATATCCCATTCACATGTCACCCTCTTCTACAAATCAAAACTTAGCTGCGCTTGGAACCAGGTTAGAAGTACTGTAAGTATGAATAGCTTGGTAACCATGGCTCTCCATTCCACTCAGGACAAAGCCCCATGAAGCCAGATGTGGTAGACAAACTGGATTATGAAACAATTTCTAGCATTTTTAAAATATAAAAATAGCTTTCATTTATATAATACCTTGTAAAATGCTTTTAGAAACTGTCAGGAAATCAGTGGAGAATAGTGTTGTCCCTCATTTACATATGAGGAAACTGAGGTTCAGGGCGGTGAAATAAATTATTTTTGTTAAATAGTAAGTCACTGGTAGAACTTAGAATCAGATCTAGGTCATTTTACTCCCGAGGTCAGTGTTTTTTTGCCATACCATGCTGTTGATAGAAAAGTCAAAAAGAATCACCTGTGCTTTTAGAAGAATGTTACTGTGGATTTCTTCATTTTTTAAACCCTCCAATGGCTACCTTTATTATCCATCTCTCTCCCTTCCCCAGATCTAGTTCCACAACTTATCTGAAATTAGTTGAAGTCTAGTTTTTCTTGGATACTTCTTTCTTTTACTGATAATAACAATATGATCTAGTGAAAAAAAGAACATGACTTTTAGTGTTGGCAGTACTATTAACCAGCCATGTGGCTTCAAGCAGGACCAGGACAGAATATAAGTCTTGAACAAGATTTGAACATTACTGTAAACTGTGTTTGAAATTTTTTCTCCTTTCTACAAGAGGCTCAAAGTTTCCACTATAACTCATTCTTGTTAATATCGTAAAATAAATACATCCTATAAAGAAAAGAACTTTCTGGCATTATGCAAACATATGCACTTACAAAAGTATCCCTCATTCTACACTCCCAACCACATGGCGCTCCGCCAGGCAATTGCCTGTCTCGTTTACCCCTTTTTTTTTGTTTGTTTTGGATAAGTCACTCAGTTTATCTAGATCTTACTTACCTCCTCTTTAAAATGAATATATTAATATCTCCCTTAATTACTTCGCAGATAAGTTAAAAGCTAAAAATGAAAACATATATGAAATTTGAAAAGTTAAAAACCTTTTCACATATATTATTTAAGTATTTGTCAGTCTTTGAAAAATACTAAGCATCACCTTGGAGATCAAGCTATCTTAAAGTAAACTTCTTGTTGCCATGTCAAATATTCATGTGTTTCCATGAATAGCTTTCTTTTATAAAAATGTTTATATAAATGCCAAATTTTCACCTTGTTGAATTTTAAAAGTCCTGTAATTGGTTTACTTTATTGTGCTATACCCGGTCTTTTAAATTTTGCTTATAAAAAACTGAACTCCTTTGAAGGAATCTAGTGACAAATGTCTGACTTGTAGAATTTAGAAGAAGGAAAAAACTCTACTAAAGTAAAAAAAAGACTAGAACACAGTTCAATTCATATTGCTTAAGATTCCAGTTATAGTACCAAGCAAACCAAAAATCCCTGGATATCTGTGCTGGAAATCACTTACATTGTTTATTGATGTGAAGTGACCAGTGACCATTATATGCTGATATAAATATATGTAAGTAATAAATATGTTATATTTATATAACTATATATGATTATATACTGATATAAACATAAATGAATACTTGTCATTGTGGAAATGGTTTGATTATTTGAGAACTACGTGGCTTTGAACAGATATTTGATGATTCAGGTCATCTGATATTTGTAGTAATTATACTATACTATATAATTTCTTACACTGTATTTTGAGGTTTTAGAAATGCTTGTTGTTAATTTCAAATTTATCAGTATATCCACATAACTATATGATTTATGTTAGAACCATTCACAAATTCACATATGACCATAGGTCAATTTATAATAACATGCAGCACAATTGGGGAAAAGTATATATAAGAAAAATATTAGTCTTATTCCTCAACATCAAGTTTCACAAAGGAGCTTCTTAATACCTAGGCAAGTGTTAATATTATTCTGTAAATATATTAAAATCAAATCATTCCAAAAGTGGAAATAAAAATAAAAAATCACATATGTAAGTTTGTACATTTGTGGCAAGAACTGAATATTTTAATTAGACTAGATCCAATTTATGTTATAATATATAGCTATTGAATTATATCCATCTTGACTGAGAAATATACAGAGAAATTTCAAGTGATATTGACACCTTTCAGCCTTTTTTCCCCTCTTTCTAATCTAAGTCTTTCTTGTAGTACCTTGAAGTGTCATTGTAAACCATCGGTTGGCATCCTAGCCAGTTCGATTAATAAGTTACAATTACTTAAAAAAACAAAAATGAAGTCTGAAGTATTCCTGGAGTTTTAGCAGGTGTTCATCAGCCTCTAATCAGTAATGGCTAGGCACATATAACATCATTTATAAGGTTTTATGCTTATTCCTATGTTTTTGATACTCTTGAAAAATGAAAAACCAGGCTAGCCCTAAAGTGTTAACAATTATTAATATTTTTTGTGGCAGACTTTTAGTAACATAAAATTTTTAACATCTAAATCTCTCAAAATTTTACACCCTTAAGCAGATGTCAGAATGGAGGACAGTGAGTGTTGCAAGTCTGGAGTCCTCTGGCTTCTATCACATTGCCAAAAATTCTGTGTGCTGTCTCATTTAGGAGTTTCTTCATTCATTTAAGTCACAGTGTATCTGTCAGCTCTTCAAAACATTTCATAGAACATAATTTCTTGAGACACAATTTCAAATAGGATTTGATTAAAGAGAGAATGTAAGGTATCAGGAATACAGAATTTATCTATTACTATGCATAGTTAAAATTTATATAGTGCTTTAAGATTTACAAATTTATGTATGTAATTTCATTTCATTTAATCTTTACAATAACCTTGTGAGATAGGTGCAATCATTATCTCCATTTTATAGGTAAGGAAATTGAAACACAGAAAAATTAAGGACCACACATCAAATGTGTCTAAGTCAGGCTTCAAACTTAGGTGGTGAACTGTCTCCACCACATCATCTATCCGTGACTAAAAAACTACAGTACAAAGAACTAATGTTCCTTTTCATGTAAAGTTCTTGCTCTAAATTATAATCAGTAACATAAAAAGACAGCTTGATTTTTCCAAAACCTGTCATTGTGAACCAAAATTTGATAAAAGTGATCATTTGCAACTGTTAAGTATTTCTTTCACTTCCAACTAGTTGGCTACTCTGTAGTAGTGAGTTTCTGAACTTTTTCCACCAGAGGGCTCTCATCTTCTAGCTTGGTTCCATCAAGGGCAATTCTGGCTGCTTCTATTTAAGAAAAGGAATGCTACAATAATAGAACGGTAAAGCTGGAAAGGACCTTAAAGACCATCTACTCTAATCTCAGTTCACAAATGAGTAAACTAAGTTTCAGAGAATAATGGAGACTTGCCCAAGAGCATACCAGTAGTAAGTGGCTAAGCTGAGAATCAAACCCAGGTCTCCAAGTTCAGTAGACTGTAAATTATTGAGTGAATAACTTCAGTAAATTCATTGATATCCCAGTAGATTCCTTTCTTAACATCCAAGGAGGTATATATTACATATGCTATAATTTTTATGAGAAGTTGAGTAGGAAAAAGTAGACTCTTGACAGTGAAACATATTTCTTTTTTTTTTTTAACCTAAAAATGGAGTTAAGTATTCTCTTTCCCCTTCTGTTATTCTGGGCAATTATATTTTTGTAAATATTCATCCATTTCACTTAGATTGTTAGATTTATTGGCATACAGCTGGGCAAAATAGCTCCAAATTATTGCTTCCATTTCCTCTTCATTAGTGATAAATTTACCCTTTTCATTTTTGATACTGGTACTTTTTCTTTTTTTTTTTTTTTTAAATTATACTAACCAGTGGTTTATATAGCTTATTGGTTTTTTTCATAAAACTAGTTCCTAGTTTTATTTGTTAATTCAATGGTTTTCTTTCAATTTTATTAATCTCATGTTATTTTTCAGGATTTACAATTTGGCATTTAATTGGGGATACTTAATTTGTTCGTTTTCTAGATTTTTTAGTTGCAAGTCCAATTCATTGATCTGTTCTTTCTTTGTTTTATTCATGTATGTGTTTAAAGATACAAATTTCCCCCAAGTGTTGCTTTGGCAGCATCTCATAAATTTTAGTATTTTGTCTCATTGTTGTTATTCTCTTAAATGAAATGATGGATTGTTTCTATGATTTGTTCTTTGACTCAGTCATTCTTTAGGTTTAGATTACTTAGTTTCCAATTAGTTTTTAATCTGTCTTTCCATAGTTCTTTATTAAATGTAATTGTATTACATTATGATCTGAAAAGGATTAATTTAATCTTTCTTCATTTAACTGTGAGGCTTTTATATTCTAATAAATAGTCCCTTTTTGTATAGGTGACATGTACCACTGAGAAAAAAGTACATTGCATTTTTATCCTTATTGAGTTTTCCTCAGAGATCTGGCATATCTGACTTCTCTAAAATTCTATTTATATCCTTAATTTTTTTGTTACTTATTTTGCAGTTTGATTTATCTAGTTCTGAGAAGGGAAAGTTGAAGTACCCTCCCCAGTATAGTTTTATTGTCTGTTTCTTCTTGTTACTCATTTAATTTCTTTAGAAATTTGGATGCTATACCATTTGGTACATATGGCACCTTATAGCAAGATGTAGTCTTTATTTTAACTTAATTAGATCGATTTTGCTTTGTCTGAGATCATAATTACTACTACTGCTTTTTTTACTTCAGCTGAAGCATTATAAATTCTGCTCTAGCCCTTTACCTTTACTTTGTGTGTGTACATCTGCTTCAGATGTGTTTCTTGTAAGCAACATATTGTAGAACTCAGGTTTTTAATTCACTTATCCACTTCCATTTTATGGGTGAGTTCATCCCATTCACATTCACAGTTATGATTTTATGATTACTAAGTTTGTATTTTCCTCCTTCCTATTTCCCCCTTATTTATAGTCCTCTCTCTTTTTCTGTTTCTCTCTATATGTATCTGTATTTCCTACCCCACATATATCCTTGACCTGAAAGTTCTGGAATTTGGTTATATTAACCCTGGGAGATTTCATTTTGGGGTCTCTTTCATGTAGTGATTGATAGAGTCTTTCAGTTACTATTTTACCCTCTGGTTCTAAGATATCAGGGCAGTTTTCTTTGCTAATTTCTTGAAAGATCCTATCCAGGATCCTTTTACTGATCATGGCTTTCAGGTAGTCCAGTAATTCCTAAATTATCTCTCTTGGATCTGTTTTCCATGTCAGTTGTTTTTCCAATGAAACACTTCACATTTTCTTCTATTTTTTTCACTTTTTTGATTGATTTTTGGTGTTTCATGGAGTCATTAGCTTTCATTTTACCAATTCTAATTTTTGAGGAATTATTTTCTTCAGTTAGCTTTTGCACCTGCTTTTCCATTTGTCCAGTTGTACTTTCGAAAGAGTTGTTTTCTTTGGTGAATTTTTGTACATCTCTTTCCTTTTTTGCAGTTCCTTTACCAGACTATTGACTCTTTTTTCATGATTCTCTTGCATAACTTTCATTTCTTTTCCCAATTTTTCTTTTACATCTTCTATTTGATTTTTTAAATCCTTTATGAGCTCTTCCAGGAGTTCTTTTTGGCCCTGAGACCAACTCATATTTTTCTTTGAGCCTTCACATGTAGGCATTTTGACATTTTTGTCCTCAACTAAGTTTGTATTTTGATCTTCCTTGTCACCGTAGCAGCTTTCTCTGATCAGGGTTTTTTGTTGTTGTAATTGTTTTCTTTTTTGCTCATTTTCCAGGCTATTTTGTGACTTTTAAAGTTGACCTCTGCTCCTGGAGTACAGGGAGCACTGTCCCATGCTTCTTACTACAGCTACACTGGGTCTGTGGGCCTGGCGGCTCACCTATTGTGCTGGGGACTGAAAGCCTCAGAGCTTGCCCACTGTGCTAAGGCTTCCTTGATTGCTGAACTGAACTGGGGTTAGGGGCCTCCCATTGGCTTGCCCATACACTGTCTACCTGGACTACACTCCCAAGTGAAAGAGACCTTTACTACACTCCTAAGTTATTTAGGAAGACTGGAAGATTGTTTTACCCTATCCTTTTGTGGGTTCTGCCACTTCAGAATTCTTTGTGGGGCTTGATTTAAAATTCTTTGGAGGGAAATTTGGACTTTTTCTGTGCCATCTTTGCTCTACCTCCAAACTTTTCAATGATATCAAGAAAATAGTGATGATAATCAGTAGATATAAAATGGATCAGATATACTTAATTTAATATGAAAAAAGCAAAGCAATTCTTTGTTTTGATTTGAGGAACATTGATAGTGGTTTTTAAAACCTGCCTATAAAATTGTAGAATCTCCTAATTTCATAGCATCATAAAACGAACAAACCAATACTATAATTTTTTATTTGAGAATAAGAGGACAGATGTACCATTTCTCTAGACTTGGTTCATGTGCTTTACTTATTACTTTGAAAGTTACTGAATCCACTTTCCATCAGATTTTTTGGGCAGGGGCAGGGTGCGGGGGAGTCTTTCTAGGGACTATATCATACTTGGGATTTTTGTCTTGCTACAGCAGAAAGTGGGATGGGATCCTAGAGATCAGCAAAGAAATATCTGAAGAACATGAGTCCAAAAAACATGAGTCTAAAAGTGGGGAAGACAGTTAAAGTGGGGCTCAGGGAGTCAGAGAGTAATATCAAAGGATATTTAGAAGAACAAGACTTCTGGTGTCATGTCAAAATGACTCAGGCAGGTAAAAAGAGAGATGTTCTTACATTCAAGTGTTATCCTTGCCTATTAACATCTCCTGGAGTCCAGGAGCCTGACTAATCCACAGATGTAGATAAATTAAATTGATTTATAGATATTACAAGGCTTCTAGTTTCTTTAAACTTAAGCTACAAACTTGTATAGAAAGTATTATCTATTTATTAGAGACAAATAACACAACATTTCTAAGAGAAAAACCATACATGAAATTCATACAAGAACAAATTTTGAATTTCCTTCAAAGAAATAATCTCTAAACACCTAGGTAATGTAATATATGTAAAAAAGATAGTTTGGGTGGCAGAAACTTATCATAGTTAAATGTTCTTGAAACAGTTTGTTGTGTATTGAAGTAAGCAACACCTTAAGTTGCCCAACAATAAGGAAAGTAAGAAATGTGGTGGAGAGTCAAAGAGCAAGTGTTTTTTTAAAGTGCTTCAGGTAATGAAACGTTCTTAAAATTAATTAGTTTCATCAGAAATCTATTCTCAGGAGCAACCTACTGCAATATTATAATTAGACAGTCTGGCATCTGATAGTGAGATGGTAATTCAGATTCATCCCAATTATGCCTAATTATTAATCAAAGAGGCTAAAAGAGTGACAAACCCAGTTGCATGTTAATAAATCTTTTGGTTCATATACTGAATAGTACCAGATTTGAGGTGTCACCAACAAGGTTGGCAATAGAAAGGCTCAAACATTTTCTGAGTTATAGGAAGACTTCTTCCTCTAAAGCCCTAGGTTTCAAACTATAAGTACTGAGGAAAATGACCAGCTTCTCATATGTCTAGAGTCATCATCAGTAGTTTTTATCATGAATTCAATAGGATCAAAATTGGTCATTATAATTAATTGGTTCTACTGTTTATAATGCTTTCATTTACATTATTTAAGTAATTATGTATCTTGTTCTTCTGGTTCTACTTGCCTTGTTCTGCCTTAATCCTCTTTTAAAAATTTGATCATTTTTATTTCAATTTTATCTGTTAATAAGTATTTTTTAATTAATCAGGCCTACTACTGCTTGTCCTGAACAGATTAAAGTTCTCTTCTTAGCTGCATGGTTGGATGAAATAAATTCCCACATCAACCTTGTCATATGTATGTGCATGTGTGTATACACATGTATATGTGTATGTATGTATGTGTTTTAGGTTCATATTTTCTCTTCATATATATGTGTGTGTATATATATATATATATATATATATATATATATACACATATAAAATGTTATTATTATGTAAATTGTTGTAGTTGTGCTCACTCCTCTCTGCCAAGTGAGAAAGTTTTTTCCTAGATAACTTGGTAACACTGGGTTATTGAGTTCTGCTCTTTCTGAAACTCCCATGTCTAGTCTGTTCTATCAAACTATCTCTTATTTTTTAATCAGTATGAGTTACCAGATCTTTTTTTTATCACTCCTACTTTATAATGTAGTCCAGGTTCTGAAAGTGCAAGTCCCTCTTCATCTTTACTGTTTTTCATTATTTTCCTTGAAATTCTAGGCCTTCTGTTCTTCTGAATAAATTTTGTTATTATTTTATCAAGCTCTGTAAAGTATCCTCTTGGTAATTTGATTGGTACAGTATCAAAAGTATAAATTAATTTTGATAGTATTGTCATTTTTTAATATTGGCATAGCCTCACCATGAGCACTGAATGTTTCTCCAGCTAATTAACTTGTTCTTAAATTCTTTAAGAAGTCTTTTGTGTGCTTAAGGAAATTGATCCCCAGATATTTTATGCATTTTGTAGTTATTTGGAATAGTATTTCCCTTTCTTCTATTGCTTCTTGTGTTTTGTTATTATTTTTATTATAAAGAAATGCTGTTGATTTCTGAGAATTTCTTTTGTATCCTTCAACTTGGATGAAGCTATTAATTGTCTCAGTATCTTTACTGATTCACTGGGCTTTTCCAAGTAAACAGTCATGTAAGCAAACAGGGATAGTTTTATCTTCTTCTTGCCTATCTTTATTCCTTTAATTCCTTTCTCCCACCTTATTGCTATTACTAGCATTTCCAGAACTATTTAAAATAATGGTGAGGAGAACAGGTCATAGTGATTTAACGGCGTATGATAGACAAGATCTCTTCACTGCCTCCCTCCTCCTTTCTCAGTTATCACTTCCAAGGACTTTTTCCCATCCTTCTACTTTTTTCTGTATCCAGAGAACTGTAACAAATGGTTGAATTAGAAAAATAAGTTAGCACTTAAAGGATCTTTAACCCACTGTTGTAGGGGTAAAAATGTGATGTTGTAAGTAGCTTTGTTTTTGTGTCCTTCTCCCACAATCTGAGTTGGGTAAATGTTTAATAAATAGGAAGTCTGAATGACAGAACATTTTTAAGCAGAAATTTCATTACCAGTTTACAAATCAAAATTGAAAATAGCAGTATGGTAAACCCAGTTATATTATTTATTTTACTGTTGGAAATTTATTATCGTTAGCGTTTTGTTGTGGTTTTACTTATTTGATTATACTTTAATCCCATCCCATTCGATCTCATTCACTTGCTCACTTTTTGTACAAAGCATATGCTTTAATCACTGTGCCTGTAAGAAAAGTGATATTACTTGTTAATGACAAATGAATTGCCATGTAATAGTACAGACTAGCTTCTGTTTTTATGTGTGCAAGCTGAGCATTTCTGTGAGAAAATCTTTTTTAACTAAAGTGTTATTATGTAACTTGTGGCTTAAGTATGAACATATGCATACTATAATTACAAAACAATTAGATTAAACTAGAGACAGTAAAAACAAAATATCTATAACCAAAACTGTGACAATTGTCAAATATGAAAATCTGTGATAAATCTGTAAACCCCACTTTCCTTTAAATATAGCAAAGATTTTTACATAGATTTTTCTTTATGCTGATATTAAGTTTAAAAGAAAACACAGTCTTAGTTTTTAAGTTAAATAGACATACAGCTACTTATGAATACCCTAGCTCCAATATCTCTTAAGTAAAACTTTTTCTTTAGCAAGCATTGGAAAAATAGTCATAAAAATGAAATACAAACATGATCCCATTAAAGAAAAATATTCTATAAAAAATATTTATTTAATCAAAACCCTAGCCATCTTTTAAGATCCAGTAAAAAGTCAAGTCTAAACTTCTATGTCATTTATTATCTGTAATTTACATGTGGTATTTATTTACTTACCCTGTTCTGTTAGGTCGTTTTTCATCCTCATATTTCCTTCCAAGCTCAGGTCCAGTTTGTCTTATCTCCCTAAAAGTTTTACTTTTCTAATCCCCCCAGCTGCAAGTCCTCACCCCCTAAAACTTTTAGTTGTATTTATTTTGTATTTATATATTTTCTATGTACTTAAGTATGTACATGTTACATCCTGTGATAGAATCCAAGTTCTTTGAAGGGGAGGACAATTTTATTTTTTTTCTTTCTAATTTCCATGCTTGGCACATGGTAGAGCTTCATAAATGTTTGCTAGGCAAAGAATTGAATTTCACCTAGATTAACCATCTAATAGCCAAGGCTGCAGCATCAGGGTTTATTGTATGCCCTTAAGCACCTAACATAATGTTCACAGTCAGTGGTTAGTAACTATTTCTTTATTAGCTGATCTCTTCTTCAGTTTTGAGCACTTTTCTTCTCTGAGCCTCAGTTTATTCACCTGTTACAATAGCAGTAATAATATTTATACTACCCATCTCACAAATTGTTTTGAGGAAGGCACTTTGTCAACTACTAAAGTGATATATAAAAGTGAGTCAAAGGGGCATGATGGAGGGAGTAGTATTTGAATTGAATTTCTTAGGATTGGTTGGATTCCATCAGATGAAGAGTATGAAAAGAAAGAAGAGGAAAGAAAGATGAGAAGTCTAAGACTGAGAGAAGAATTGTATAAGACTGGAAAAGTAGCTTAAATGCTGTGGAGAAGGCCTTATGAATGTCAGAGTAAGGAGCTGAATGTTAGTTTGATATTTGATTGAGAATTACTGAAGGCATTTAGAAAAATTAATCTGAGAGCAGTATAAGACATTGTAGAGAGTAGAAAGAACAGTTGCTGTGTACTTGTTCAGGTGAGACATAACAGTGGTGCTAACTTGTTGGCAATTAAAAGTACGAATGTAAAATTGGAGCCTGTGGAAATTAGGGCATATGAAGACCCACGGAGAGAGTAAAGGCAAAGATTATACTTCACATTCGAGCCTGGGCACCTGGGAAAATGATGGTGCCAGTAATAGAAACAGCATAATGAGGAAGAAGAGCACTTTGGGGAAAGGGTGATATGTTCAGCTTTCATAATGTTGAGCTTAAGATGTGACAGGTCCCTGCTCAGAAGACCTCGTGGAAGGAGATATGGAAGAGGGCATGATAGCTCTGTCCAAGTATTTGAAAGGCTAATGTGAAAGAAGAATTAAATTTGGCCTCAGAAAGAACTTGGAATGAGCAGTGGAAGAAGTCAGATTCAGATTTGGAATTGATATAAGGAAAAATCTGTTAAAAATGAGAGTTATACTGAAGTAGATTAGACTGCTCCAGGTGCTAGGTGGTCTGCCCTTACTTAGGCCTTTGCTCTTCCTGACTTTTGCTTGTGTTGTCAGGATTCATAGGTTTTCAAGTTACAGTTGAACTTGAAATAGCCACTTAGGTCTTTTCCAATTCCTGAGAATTTATTATTCTTGATAGTGACTTTAAAATATATTGTATTTACAGCAGAGCCAGCCACCAAAGTTTGTTAAATACTTACAGGGGACTTTACTAAGCATATAAGGAAACACAAAAGAGCAAGATTTGATCACTCCTCTTTAGCTACTAGCCGAGCATTTGTCAGCAATATGTATTAGAATGGAAGAAGATTGTCAGTATTTACATTTTGAAATTATTTTTTTTAAAAAGGTACACTATAATATTCAACCTAAAGGATGAAAATAATTGAGATATTATTGTCCTTTCTCTTGCATTTACAGATGTAACCAGCCCATCCTTTAAGCAGGTCCGCTTATGACCGTGAACGTTTTTTCATTTACTGACTCACTACACTTAGGGTTCTATAATAGTTACATTGAACAACACAAAACTGTTTGGCCCTTTCAGGAATTGAACACCTAATTTTGATGTAATACATTATCTAAAAGAATATGTTACTGGTTACAGACTGTGCTTTGAGTTGTTTTTTCCAGTTCTTCATTCTTTGACCTGGTTCTCAATGTGACTAATGACATATATTTGTGAAATAGCTAACTTTTGTATAGAATTGTGGCACAGTGGATAGAATGCAGTCCTAGAGTCAGGAAAATTCATCTTCTTATGTTTATGGCCTCAGATACTTAGTAGCTGTGTGACCCTGGACAAATTACTTACCCCTATTTGTCTCAGTTACCTCATCTGTAAAATGAGCTGGAGAAGAAGATGGCAAATCACTTCAAAATCTTTGCCAAGAAAACCTTAAATAGGATCTTGCAGTTGGACATGACTGACAGCAACTTGGACGACACATATGGGATTGTAATTTGTGGCTTTGGAATATTGTTATTGTTATTTTCTCTGTATGGATCTAATTAACCTACATTAAAACAAGTAAATCCATGTTTTTAATACCATTATGGTTTGGAGAAATCAAGCTAAACAACTCAGATAAAGGTTAGTGTAAAGCACTTTAAATAACTAAAGTTACAAAATGAGGAATGTAAAGATTGATGTTAAAATATAAAATAGAAGGAAAGGGTAAAAGTCTTCCTTCTTAAGATCAAGCACATTTATGAGCCTATCACTAATTTTCAATGGCCATGAAGAATATAGGTGGGTAAGACTTTTCCTTTAAAGCATTGAGAGTCTATGACAGAAAAAGTGACTCTCAGATTTGACAAATCTCTATTTCCTTATGTACAAATTCTTGCTTCTGATTTTCTAGGAGTCCTTCTGGTAACCAGAAAACACCAACAACCCAATTCTGGCAGTGAGCATCAAAAAGGACTGTCATTGAAAAAAGTCCCCAGAACCAGATGGATTCACAAGTGAATTCTATCACTGATTTAAAGAACAAGTAATTCCAATGCTATGTAAACTATTGGGAAAAATAGACAAAGGAGTTCTGCCTAATTCCTTTTATGACACAAATATAGTACTAATGTTTAAACCAGAAAGAACAAAAACAGAAAACTATATACCAATTTTCCTAAAAAGTATTGATGCAGATATTTTAGATAAATTATTAGCAAGGATATTACAGCAGTATATCACAAAAAATTATACACTTTGACCTGGTGGGATTTTCACCAGGAATGCAGAACTGGCTCAGTATTAGGAAAGTTATCAGTCTGATTGACCATATCTATAATAAAGACAACAAAAGTTGTATGATTATTTCAAGTAGATGCATCTTTGACAGAATACAATACTTTCATTCTTATTAAAAACACTAGAGAACATAGGAATAAATGGAACTTTCCTTAAAAGGATAAGTAGTATCTATCTAAAACCATCAGCAAGCGTTATATGTAATGGGGATAAGCAAGAAGACTCCCAGTAAAATGGGGGTGAAGCTGGGATGCCTGGTATCTCCACTTTTATTCGATATTGTACTAGAAATGCTAGCTATAGTAATAAAAGAAGAAAAAGCAATTGAAGGAATTTGAATAGGCAATAAGGAAACAAAACTGTCACTCTTTGTAGATGATATGATGGCCTACTTAGAGAATCAACTAAAAAACTAGTAGAAACAATTAACAACTTCAGCAAAGTTGCAGGATGTAAAATAAATGTACAAAACATCAACATTTTTCTATGTTACGAATAGGAAGAGATAAAAAAAAGAGAAATTTCATTTAAAATAACCATAGACTATATAAAATAGTTGGGAGTATATCTGCCAAGACAAATCAGGAATACATACACACAATTACAAATTGTTTTTCATACTAATAAAGTCAGATCTAAACAATTGGAGAAATATTAATTGCTTGTGGTTAGACTGAACCAATATAATAAAAATGACAATTCCACCTAAATTAGTTTATTTACTCAATGCCATACCAAATTTATTTTACAGAGTTAGAAAAAATAACAATTCATCTAGAAAAAGAAAAGGTCAACATCAACGGGATCAATGACAGTGAATGTGAAGGAAGGTGGCCTACCAGCACCAGATCTCAAACTATTATTACAAAATGATAATTTTGAAACCATCTGGTACAGGCTTAGAAGTAGAGTGATGGATCAGTGGAATCGATTAGATACACAGTAGTAAATGTCCATAGTAATCTAGCATTTGACAAACCCGAAGGTCCAAGATTTTGGGACAAGAATTCATTCTTTGAGAAAAATTGCTGGGAAAACTAGAAAGCATTTTGGCAGAAACTAGGTATACACCATCATCTCACACCATATACTGAGATACAATCAAAATAGGTTCATGATTTAAACATAAAGGTCGATACCATAAGCAAGTTGGGGGAACAAGGAGAATGAATAAGGGAAGAAGTTATGACCAAATGAAAGAAAGCATTACAAGATATAAAACAGATACCAATGCAACCAAGATTAGAAGGAAAGCAGGAAACTGGGCAGGGGGAGGCAGGATTACAGCAAGTTACTCTCATAAAGGCATCATTTCTCAAATATGTAGAGAACTTGACAAATTTATAAGAATATCAGTTATTCCCCAGTTGATAAATGATCAAAGGATGTGAGTAGTCAGTTTTCACATGAACAAATCAAAGCTATCTAGAGTCATATGAAAAAATGTTCTAAATCACTGTCAGAGACATGTAAATTAAAACAACTTCAGGGTACTACCTCATACCTATCAGATTGGCAGAAAAGAAAAATGACAAATGTTAGAGGAATGTGGAAAAATTTTGAACTGATCTAAGCATTCTGGAGAGCAATTTGGAACTAATTCCCAGAGTACAAAACTGCGTATACCCTTTAACCCAGCAATACCACTACTAGGTCTGTAGATCTAGACCTATGGAGGTCAAAGAAGAAGGAAAAGGCCCTATTTGTACAAAAATATTTATAGCAAATCCTTTCGTGATGCCAAAGAATTAGAAATTCAAGGGGTGCCCATCAATTGGGGAATGGCAGAACAAGTTGTGGTATGTGACTTTGATGGAATAGTATTGTACTATAAGAAAGGATGAGCGAGATGCTGTCAGAAAAACCTAGAAAGACTTACATGAACTTATGTGAAGTGAAGTGAATGGAACCAGAACATTGTACATAGTAATAGCAGTATTGTAGGATGATTAACAGTGAATGATGACTTAGCTATTCTTAGCAAGACAGTGATGGAAAACATTTCCCAAGGACTTATGATGAAAAATGCTATCTATTTCTAATGGAAGAATTAGTGGAGTCATAATGCAAATTGAAACATAGTTTTTAAACTTTCTTCATTATTCTCTTTTTTCTCTGCATTTTCTTTTCCAGTATGGCTAATATGTAAATGTTTTGCATGACTGCACATGTATAGACTATATCAAATTGTTTGCCTTCTCAAGGAGTGTGAAAGGGAGAGAATTTGGAACTCAAAATTTAAAAAAAAAGATTTTTAAAAAAATTTACATGTAATTGAGAAAAAATAAAATTTTTAAAAAGAGCAGGAAAAACCAAATATTAGCTTAAACGCTAATTAAAAACAAAAGACGGCTATTGTACAAATGTGCACAAGCAACCCTTTCTTACTTTTTAATGTAACTGAGTGGAAGTTAGCCACCTTTTTGGGACTACACAAATTTCAGTGATAATCATCATTGAGTAAATATTTTCCAAGTTGATAAAAATCTGAACAATGTAATGAAAATACCAATAAAGAGAAACTGAAATATCTGACTAAAGAGATTTCTTAGTAATTATATAAAATATGGCCTTAGCAGTTTATAATAGAATTTACCTGAAGCTGAAAAGTTAGTTGATTGTCCCACACCTAAATTTAGTAAGAAAATGCCAAGTTTAGAAGAGCATTTCAATCCTCCTTCCTATTAATCTAATCCTTGCCTTTTTTTCTCTTAAAAGTTTATTTTTTTTTTTACTATATTTCATTGCTAGTAAATTTTTGATCCATTGTTATAAATTTTCCCTCCAGTGCAGAATACAGTTCAGTCATACCTTCCCCACTTGTTTAATTCCCATATGTGCCATGCCATCAAAGTTTGTACAGCATATCTAATTAATTCACTGGAGACCATTCACTAAATTTTTTAGTATACTATGGGTACTGATACTTTCAGTATCTTTTAGTATTGCTGCTGTCCATTTCTCCATTTGTCCACCTTGATTTTCCTATATGATCAGTCCATCTCCTTTCCCAATCATACATTTCCTTCAATATCTTTTAAACTATTTCTTACATATAAACTATCATTGAAAATAATATTGCAGTCTGTTTATTCCTAGCATGCATCTCTCCATAGCTCTTTGTGTCTCATATAAATTTGATTCTCCAGAGATAATAACATTTTATGTTTTGCAGGCATATTAGCATCATCAAAAACATACATCAAAATACAGGGTTTTGTGTCAAAATTATTCAGCATCATTGAAAACACTGTGCAGTTTCTGCAATGCAATCCAGCCCAATCTTTTTCTTCTCTTCTTTTTGAGCTCTAGTTTCAGTATCACAGAATCTTAGAAATTTAAGGTTTGAGGGGAACTTGGTAGCTATATAGTCCAGTTTATAACCAGTAAAGAATTCCCATTATAGCATACCCAAACAAATGGTCATCCGGTCCTTCCTTGAAGACATCACATGAAAAGAACTTGCCCATTCCTCTTTGAGGTAAGTCTAATTGTTAGGAAGCTCTTCTTGACAACAAGCCAAAATTTGCCTCTTTACACCTTCCACCACTTGCTCCTAGTTTTTCCTTCAGAGTCTAACAGGGCAAGTCCTTTCTCCATGTCCTATTCCAATATTCATAATGATGATGATGATGAGAGCAAACACCTACTACATAGCACCCACTAACCTGTTATGTGCCAGGCACTTTATGAATATTATGCTAAATTAAATACAGCTATCATGTCACTCTTCACCAAGCTAAGCCTCTTATTTCCTTGAATTAATCTCCCTTTTCAGCCTTTTAGGATTCTGTCACCAAGTAGATTTTTTTAAAAGTTTTCATTTAGATGGACACCCACATCTTGGACAGATACTGAAAATGATCATAGAACAGGATCCAGAATTGAATAGTTTGAAAAAAAAAAGTTTGTAAAAATAATTTGTAGAAAGTGTAAAGTTCATTTAAAGCCCCTGGCTTTTCTCTGAAGCAAAAGGAGCACCTTTTTAATGCCAGAATTCGTCTGGTGTGGTTGTATGACTGCAAATTATGAAATAGTACAGTCCTCAAAGAACTGAAATTGATTACTATCCACCCTGCAACGGAGAAGTTAATGGCAGACATGTACAAACTGCAACATATTACAAACTTGGGATTACAAAAGAGAAGCAGAATAATAAAGAATGTCATTGGTGAAAAAAGAGACTGAAGAATCGCTAATTAATTGTTGATATCTGTCATTGGTATTTTTATGATGCCAAGATAAATGAGGGACGGAACATTGCAGATGGAGTATCTGTTGAAAACTTAGAGAAATGTGTAGAAAAGCATCTTACAGACTAGGCAAGCATAGACAAGTTGCATGCAAAATTGGAATTCCCATAAAAATGCGATCCATTTGAGCGTTATCCTCCTATTTAGCACCAAAATGTGAGAACAGTGGCCTTTTAAACAGTTGCCAGTGAGATAGTTGTCGGTATATGACATTTTTTGGTTGTTGTTTATTAAGCTAATTATCCTAAAGTAAATCACTTGTGCTGGGGGAGACACCATCATGTTTATGGTGTTACTACTGAAGGAGATTTTGGTCCATGAACCAGTGAGAGACCCTTGTATAGGCCATCAGTAAATCCTAAGCTAGACTTTGAGAATCCCTGAGTTGCACCATTTGAGAGTGAAGTATAGAAACGTCCTCCAAAGAACCAAATACGTAAAACACTTACTTTGAAATAAATTATGTATTACAAGATATTTTTATGAAATGGCCTTGGGAGAACAGTTTGGACCCAAAAGAAGATCATAAGGTGATTTGATAGGAAGGGATATCAGGGAAAACTGGAGAAAGTGAGAACTTCTGTTTAACACAATAGTGATGAAATGCTTTTTTCCTCCAGTATTTTAAGCCTCTTTGTTACTTTCAAGCTACAGTTTGTTATTTGATTCATTGTTGTTCTTGGTCAGACCTGTAATTACATTGGTATAGGGAGTGACAAGTGAGAAAATTCCCTCTGCTAATGCAGACTGGCACTTGCTCTACAGCTTTAAGAGTCTTAGAGAGTTGCCTAGGACACTAATTGTGACTTGCCCAGAGTCATTCAGTCAATAAACATTTATTAAGCACTTATGTGTACCAGAGTCTGTGCTAAGTGCAACACAAAGAGGCAAAAAAAAAAAAAATCCCCTTCCCTAAAGGAGCTCATGATCTAATGTTGGAGATAACAAACAAGCAGGCTGTAAATAGGATAAACTATTTTAAATTTTAAAAGAGAAGGCACTACAATTAAGAATCGTGTAGCTAGTTTGGGTCAGAAGCAAGATTTGAACCCAGGTCTTCTTGACTCTTAGACTAACTCTTTGAATGTTTATCCATTATGCTGTACTGCCTCCAAGTATTGGCTGTGAAACTAAATTAGGTTATTTTAATAGGAAATAATTTTAAAAGAGAAGGCACTACAATTAAGAATCGTGTAGCTAGTTTGGGTCAGAAGCAAGATTTGAACCCAGGTCTTCTTGACTCTTAGACTAACTCTTTGAATGTTTATCCATTATGCTGTACTGCCTCCAAGTATTGACTGTGAAACTAAATTAGGTTATTAAATTAATGTGGGCCAAGATGTTTGCTACAGTTTTGTTGTACTGATTACTGTTTCATTTTAATACTTTTACAGAAGAGAATCCTCAAGAGCCACCAAAGAGAAGAAGAAGAAGAAAGCGGAAACCAAAGAATATGTTGCAAAATCCCCATAATATCCATGTAGAACCAACAGAATTTGAGAAGAATGAGAGCCATTTACAAGAAAAATTACAGCCACAGCATACAGATGGTCCACAAATAAGCAAAAATAAAAAAAGGAAACTGAAGAAGAAACAGCAAAAGGAAAGGAAGCGAGCAGCTGGCTTACTAACAAAAGCCACTGGCATCAGTTTTACGTACCAGCCTGAGAGCAGCAGTGAAGCAGAAGATTTTACAGATACCAATGAAAAGGCAGATGGCCTCCTAGACTTCTTGCAGGCGACACAAGAAATTTATTTCTCTGACGGTATGTTCTCTCCTATTTCAACTTTAGAATCATGGTACTAGTTTTAAATTTGGAAAATAGGCAGTATCATTCATATGTTTCTCCATAGGATATTCAAAATAAATAAATAGTGCAGAGAAAAATTTAGGATGTTTTAACTCTTCCAAACAAATGTATCTGTGCCTTAGTTGCTGGCTCAAGATATACCTAATGGAGCAAATTGCAGTGAGTCTCAGTAATGTTCTTAAGGATGATGTTCAAAAAACAACAAATGAATAGTTCCACATTAAGATAGGTGGTCAGTATTAACTCTGCTTCTATATAAAATAAATACAAATATGAGAATTTTCAAAATCCTGCAACTTTTATTTTCCTAAGTTCATTGAAAGTAAAAGTATGAATCATTTATTCTTTTCCTTTTCTTCTGTAATGCCAATGCAATATCCGTAGTAGCCACTGTGAATATGCATGCATGTTTCCAGGGTAAATTCACAAAATATAATAAACTATCTTCCTCAAAGGCAAAACCAAAGTATTTATTTGGGACATCATTAGAATACCAGGAGGTAAGATTGAACAGAGTACTTATCAATAATCCAGAGAGCACCAATATCTTAAACCTTCTTTTCTGTTAAGTCTCCCCACAAAAACAAGTTCCCATAGACAAATTCTTCCCTTTGCCCACTCATGGCTTGCTTCTCTCTCCCTGCTCCTTGGGCTAACTGCTCCCACTCACAGCTTGCTTCCCCCTCTCTCTACTCTACCTGCTCTCACCCTCTGCTAGTGCTCTCATTTTCTCTCTCCTCCTTGGGCAAGTTCCTCCCAGTCTGAGCTCCATATGATCCAGGCTTCTTGTGACCATAGGCTCCATGTGATCACAGGCTCTATGTGTTAGGCCCGTTAATGGGCAGGGAAGATCTTCCTATTGTATTAATAGTACATCTACCTACTTAATATTTTTCGCATGGCTTTATTAAGCACTTGCTGTGTGCATAAGAGTATCTAATATATGCTAGTGAAATCACTACTGTTTATTAATACTAATGTTAATGCCTTACATTTGTATAGGTATTTAAATCCCTGCCCTTGGTGATTAAAAAAAAAGTGATCTGTATGAGCCTGTATGGGTTTACTAAGAAGATGTACCAGATTAATTACATTTCTTCTTTTGATAGTCATGAGACTGAGGGTTGCGATTGTATGGTATATATTGATAAGGATCAGTCTTATTAGCCTCATGATATCATTGTAGACAAAATGGAAATTCAGAGACTGAATGATAGTCATTAGATAGATTTAGCTATTTCAACAACATACTCAGTTTTTCAATGAATAATCGCTATCCTGGAGAAATTCTGTTCTGTGACTCATCCTGATTCAGCATTTTTATCAGTATCTTGAATAAATGTCAGTCTTCTTGACGTAGAATGCATGTTTATCAAGTTTGTATAACCCAGAAAACTGAGAATAATGACTAAGGTTAATTGACAAATTCCGTGGATTTGGGGCTTTTCATATACACACGCTCTAGGAGTCTCATGAACTGAATTTTTTTTGGTTTTGGCACTAGTGTGACTTGGCATATTTTACCCAACAACTCACATGGGAACTTCTTTGAAAACAGGAGTCTAAATTTATTAATTGAGCAAAATTAAAATGTAAATGATCACATCTGGGAAACAAAACTGAGAGATAAATATGCAAATCATTGTTTGTTAAATATGAGAATTAACTTAGATAACTGCTTTTCAAAAGGTACTCTTAAAAGTTTTCATCGTTAAACAACTTCTGAAAACATAACCAAGCAAAGAATGTACTCAAAGAAGGGAAGTGAATAGCAAATGACATGAGATTCATGTATGTGCATAAATGTGAATAGTTAAGCAAAACAGAAGTTGAAATTACAATGTTTAAGGAGCATATTTCTAGAATTGTAACACAGAACAGTAAAGATAACTTTTTACGATCTTATTGTACTGTCCTTGGTATGGGGTGTGTTGAAGGTATTGGTTAAGCAGAGTGGTAGTAATAGACCTTGACTTTTTTTTAATCATCGTTTGCCCCTCGATAGGCCGAGTGTTTTCCCATAGTTAGGGACTTTTGTTGCATGTCTTCTGCATACAACATGAATGGTCTTATGTTCATGGTCTTAGTTAATCGGTTCTTAAAGCAATACTTTTGCTGTTACTACGTATCTGGAAGAATAAATCTTGTTCAGAACGAACAGAAATAAGTACGTGAGGGGGAAGTATTGGTGACACTATATGTTAAGAAGACATATGAAGAATATTTGGAGAAGATCAACCAAAACAAAAATGGAAGAGGAACAAGGAGAAGGAAGGTGGAGGAATTTACTTCATCATGGGCACCCCAGAGGTACCAGTATTGAATGGAGATCTGGAGAGTCGTCTGTAAAAGAAACAGAAGTGCTTCCTGGATTGGTATCAAAGTTGAATTAGATGACCTGAAAGGTAGCCTCATACGCTAACTCATAGACAAACTGTGATAGGATACTCGTTACATCTGGAGATTTTTTTTTGAATTTTTTTTTTTTAGTATTATCTTCATTTAAAAATTAATTTAGCTTCCCCATCCTACAGTGGCTTTATGCTATCAAAACATGTAGTAACTGTATAGAAGCTTATGATAGACATCACATAATGTAGAAACTTGAAGCCAAGAAAGGTCAAGTGTCATGCCCAAGCTAACACAGATAGCACAGAACTGGCATTCAAACCTAAGTCTCTAATGCCAACATTCTTTCATTGTAAATGAAGATAAGTGCTTCAACACTGTCCACTTTTCTTTCCAGAAATGTTACAAGAATTGATAAGAGAATTCTTGTTAGATTGAACTATAAAAAAAAAATCTTAAAATAAGCTTTGAAATAAAATGTCCTTGCCTTTTCACTTCTACCCTCCTCCACATTCCTAGTGGCTGCACACTTTCTCCTCATTTCCTAGTGAGATGTAGTTGTCTAATGGTTGCATTCCGCTGGCAAACCACCAAAAAAAGGAGAAAATCGCAGCATTGGGATATGGCTTGTCCATGGTGGTCCAGCTATGTGCTTGAAAAACCAGCTTTCCACCACATGTCAGTTCTAAAAGGCACATGTGCCTGAAGTTCTGAATCTTTTTCTCAGTCCATGGCTAGACTCACATGCCTGGGAATAGCCAAGCTCCTTTCTGAGGCAGCAACCTGGAACAGAGGGAATTTCATCTATTCTTAGGTGAGTAGTTCTGGCTCTGCTGAGAAATGATATACATACATATTTCTCAGATTCTGTAGTTACTAGTGATAGTTCAGTTTCCAGAGGCTTATAAGTCTCCTTCCCCTTAACATCAGAACAGTTCGTAGGTCCTGTTTTTGTAGTTTACCTCAACAAACTATAGTATATAGGCTATGTCAATTATTGTTTTTCAAATTTAACTTGCTTTAAAAACTCTAAATATATGAAAATAAAAACTTATAAATTAGATATAGGGTAACTATTCTCATTGCAAAAAAGAATTCTCTAGTTCTCAATTCAGCAAAAAACTTTTTTTTAAAGTAAAACAACTTAACAATACCATTAAATACTTTAGTACAGTGAATTCAAGTGTTACTTTGGCAATCATTGATTACCTAGCAGAGCCCATTTTTGAGTACCTTAATTATTAGAAAACTCTTCCTTAAACCATGATAAAACTTTATCTCCCTTTAATTTCTGTCTTCTGAAACAACACAGAATAAACTTACCCCCTCTACCATAGATTCACTGAGTTGGATGGGATTTTTTTGTCAAATATTCTCTCTTTTTGATTGGAGAAGAATTAAGGGCCAGAAGGTAGAGCAAATGCTCAGCTGCACCATTAATGAAAAGATACCCCAGTGACTGACTGATATTCGAGAAATTCCAAAGGTGAGGGATCAAACAAAAATTGAGACTCACTAATTAAAGCCAACACTGAATGAGACACCCAGAAAATCAGATCAAAGTGGATAGGACAGGGAATGGAAGAAATGAGGAAAAGCATCAGAAATCATGAACTAGAGAATACCAGACTATAGAGCTCAGTAATTCTTGGGGAAAACATCTTGTGATGTGATAAAGAAACAACTATACTGTCCTTTGCATCTCAGAGGAGATGTTTCTAGGATCCAGGAAATGGACACAAAGGTCCCTCCTAAATTGTCTCCTTAGAGACAGACTGATTTAGTGGTGTGCCAACACTGAATTATTCTCACCAGCATAAGAGCATGGTTTCTCACATATTCCCACATTCACTATTCCTGTCACACCTTTCCTAGTCAACTTAGACAGCCATTAAACATTTATTAAGCAGCTCCCATATGGCCAGGTCCTGTGCTAAACTCTGAAGATACAAAGGAGGTGTGACAGTCCCAGCCTTCAAAGAGTTTAGAATCTCCCAGGGGATGAGGATACACAAAATGAAGCTGGAAAGCAGAAGGACATGGTGAAAGCAGAGATATCCCAGTGTCATCCTAGAGTAGTGCAGTCAAGTAAGAAATGACATGAATTGGTTCCCTACTTAGCAGTTTTGGAGTTCATGTCTACATTAACGGAGGGTAGTGACTAGGTGGAATACCAAGGCTGATGGGATCTTATAGGGTGATGAAATGTACTACAGAAACTTCCATGTTAGTAATTAAAGACAACTCTGATAGTAGACTTTCTTATCTGTCAATCAAATCAGGAATGAGGAAGGCTAGAAAACTAGGGAATGAGTCATAGGACTGTGTGGTAACAGTGGCAGATGGGAGTTACTGTAGATGTATAGGATAAAACAAAGACTCATTATTATATGGATTACCAGTGAAGCAAGCCATTCCTAGTCGCCTACCTAGTGATTATTGGGGGAGTGTAGTATTTACATGCATGAGGTATAGAATATGTTGTTTGCATAAAAAAGGGTATTCTGATTGTGGAAAGACAGTTATTGTTATAACTATTTATAACCTCCATTTCCTTTCCTTACTCTGACAACAAATACATTCAGGTGTCTTGAGTTAAATTTAGCAAATAACTCTTCCATACTAAGCCCTGAAGCCTTTTCTCAGTGTTTCCCTTCCCTCGTATTTCTGTAGCTACCATCCACTGTCCATTCCCTCTTAATAGACTCTTTCCTCAGTTTCCATGACATGCTCTCTTGTGTTTCTCCTCTCTAAGCGCTGCTTAAATTCCTTCACTGATTCTTCTTCCTCTTGCTCCCAAGATTGGCTCTCCACCAAAGCTGTGTCCTGGTCCCCCTTCTCTCTTCCTCTGTGTTTTTTTCCCTCCAGTCTCATTCACTATTATGGCTTCCATTATCACTTCCATGTAGTTGGTCCTGATCTGTATACATGGCCAATCCCAAGCTCTCACCTGAGCACCAGAATTGCCTGGCATTCCTTCTTCCAGTCTCTGCCATCTTGACTCACTTCTTCATAAGATCATATGTCTAGAGCAGGAAAGAATCTTAACAGAAATCTAGACCAAGCCATATAGATTCACAAGGAATAATTAATGTTAAATTAGCCTAATTTCCTTTCTAGTTAAGATTATTTACTAGCAAATCAGAGGAATCCCATAGACAGTACATCTTGATTTTATCTAAGTATATGATAATTAAAACTCATAAAAGTCTTGTAGACAAAATGGAAAAATGTGGGCCGGATGACAATATAGTTAGGTGAGTTCATAGCTTTTTTGACTCTACCCAAAAAACTTGCTGTACCTTTCCTTTATATCACTGGTTACATAGTTCCTAGGATGCTACATTTTAAAAGCCAGTACAAATGATTGTTTGTAGCAGCCCCATAAAAAAATCAAAGAAACAATGAAAGTGTTTCTCTTTGGGAGATGATTATTTTATTTTGTGAACCAACCTTTTTTTAATAAAATGTAGTTGAACTATCCTTATATAAATTTTTTTTGAGTCCTGATTTTAAAAAAAATAATCATTTGTTATGGAACCACTTTTAAATAATTGACAATTAAAAGCATACAAAAAAAATTTACAATAGCTTCACTATCTGTAGTTGTTGCTTTATTTTTAACTACTCACTTGTTCTTTGTTTTTGACACATTTCATAAACATGGAAATGCCTTTTATCTTTTATTTGTCTTTGCACATGGTTTTCAAATACAATGTACTGCTGTTGGGAAGACACTTGCACATACTCATTAATAACTCCGTTTACTCACTGAAGAAAATAGTTCTCTCAAAATTAGAATGGAACAGATGGAGGCCAGTGACTTTCTGAGAAACCAAGAAATCACAAAACAAAACCAAAAGAATGACAAAATGGAAGAGAATGTGAAATATCTCATTGGAAAAACAAC
>CM053769.1:238787592-238807265 GCA_028658325.1 Potorous gilbertii
TGCCTGCTCTGGGAGCCTCTGGCTGCCAGCTGCCTCTGCTGCTGCCTCCCGAGGGGGCCCGAGTTATGGAGACACCCCGCTCCCCTGTCAGCCCGTCCAGACATCTCTCTCACTGACCTGTGTGTCTGTGGGTGGAGGGACCTTCGCGGCTGCTGGAGATTCCGTCCCTGATGCCTGCTCGGATCTGCTCCTCTTGGGGCCGTGTGGCCAGGGCAGGGCTTGGCTCTGCTCCCTTCTGGTGTGTGACAGATCTTTGAGACTGGTTTTTCAGGGCTCTCTGGAACGGAAATCTCCTTCACCCCATTGCTGCACGGCTTCTACTGTTCCAGAATTTGTTGGGAGTTCTTTTTGTAGGTAATTATGGGCTGTGGGTTTGGAGCTAGCATATGTGAGTCTTTCTACTCTGCCATATTGGCTCTGCCCCACCCCCCCCCGCCACATGTAGTTCTTACATGTCTGCCTGTGTGTATTTGTGGAAATGAAGAAACTAGATTTTAGGAGAACATTATCTTATTTGATGTTCAAAACTGCTCTGCTGGATAGATTATGAAATTTAAGAAAACTGAGGAATTGAGAAATTAGGGAAATCTCAACAGGATGTTGAAGTCCTTTAATATAAGGCATGATTTGAGGAGGAGCAAAAGATGATGCGCCAGGAACTAAATTCTTTGAGAAAGAAGGGTGAATGAACTGAGGAACATTATGTAATAGCTACCATAATCTGGACTGGGTAGAATATGTTTATACTGTGAATTCCAAAGGAGAAGAGATTGTTGAGTTCTAGTGATAAAGGGGTTGTCTCCCAGTAGGAATGAGGAACAAGAAGAATTCTGCTTTCCCCATCAGGGTCAGTGGGGTGAGAAGAAAAAGGAGAGAAGTAAGCATAAGATGTGAAGATAGAGCCAGTGATAGGGAAGAGGTAGTTTTATGGTTTATAGAAGGGGAAGGGGAGGAGTGGAGATCCAGTGTCAGTGAGAACTTGATGAAAATATAAGAAAAAAAGTGGCTTGGATAAAGAGAAGTTTGTTCACTTGTAATGGAAGGGGAGATTGGAGTGGGACATGGATAGGGTAGGACTGAGAAATGTGGAGATGAGAGAACATTCTGTGGGGGCTGGGAATAGTTTTCTTCTGTGCAGCTCAGAACTGATTAATACAAAGAAAGAAAGAGAAACAGGTAGTAGAAAACTTAGTCATGGGGGTAGTATTGGGTGATAAATGAAAAAAAAAGACTTCTCCAGGACCACAATTTGAAAGTGTCAGCCCTGTAGCACTCAGCTTTCCTTGTAGTCCAACTCTCACAGTTATATGTTGCTCCTGGGAAAACCATAGTTTTGACTCTAGGGATCCTTATCAACAAGGTGATATCTCTGCTTTTTATTATACTGTCCAGATTTGCCATAGCTTGACTTCCTTGTTGTGGTAGAGGGGTTTGCATAGCCCTATGAGCTATGCTGGAGAGGTCATAGAGGGAAAGTTCTAACAAAAGATGATCCAGTGGAGAAGGAAATGACAAACCATTCCAGTATCTTTGCCGAGAAATCCCTTGGACAGTATTAAAATAAAAAAAAAAAGATGACATCGGAAGATGAGCCCTACAGGTCAGAAGATATCCAGTACACTACTGGGGAAGAGCAGAGAATGACCACAAGTAACTCCAGTACTAATAAAGGAGTTGCACCAAAGCAAAAGGAAGCTCAGTCTTGGATGCATTTAGTGAAAGGAAAAGTCCAATGCTGTAATAATCCATGTGGCATAGGAACCCGGAATGCAATATCTATGGTCAGACAGGAGATGGAAAGATTAAACCTTGACATCGTGGATGTCAGTGAACTTAGGTAGGCAGGAATGGGTGAATTTAATTTAGGTGGTCACTACATATACTACTGTAGGCAAGAATCCCTTAAAAGAAATGGAATAGCCCTCATAGTAAATAAAAGGGCGAGAAAAACAATACTGAGGTATAATCTCAAAAATGAAGAATGACATCTGTTTGAATTCAAGGTAAACCATTTGACATCACAGTAATACACGACTAACCAATGATGCTGAAGAGGCCTAAGGTGATCAGTCTTATGAAAACCTACAAATCTAGAAATTACATTAAAAAAAAATATCACATTCATCCTAGTGGCTTGGAATGCTGAATTGGGAAATCAAAACATGATTAGAATAACAGAAGAGTTTGGCCTTGGAGTACAAAATGAAGCAGGGCAGAGGCCAATAAGAGTTTTGTTGAGATAACTCCACCATCATCACACTCTTTCTCAACCATCCAAAAGGTATCTCTACACATAGACATCACCTGATAGTCAATATAAAAATCAGATTGATTATGTATACTTTGCATCAAAAGGGAAGAAGCACTGTATATTCAGTTAAAACAAGACCTGGAACTGACTTCAGCTGAGATGATGAACTTCTTACTGCAAAATTCAAGATAAATTAAAGGAAGAATTAATCCTAAGAAAAAGAAACTCTAAGGATGTACCAAAATGTGTACAACACTTTTTTCGAGGTGGCAAAGAATGGGAATCTGAAAGGCTAACTATAAATTGAGGAATAGATGAACAAATTATGATATACAAATGTGATGCGTTATTATTGTCCTGTAGGAAGTTATTGGAGGGGTATGGATTAAGATTGGGGGAGTTAAGAGTATGGGGGAGATTCTTGGAAGAGTGGGGGAAGCAAGGGGGGGGGGAGAAGATAACAGGGTGCCATATGAGAATCTGTTGAAAAGACTAAGAAGGCTTAGCCCAGAAACAGAAGTTTGGAAGACTGTCATATGAAACACATGGAACCTGTTTTGTTTGGTCTCAGAAGACAAAATTAGAAACAGTGTGTGGAGAAGAACAAGGAAGAAATTCCCTTTCAGGTCTAAGAATGGAGATGGAGTTCACAATCAAATAGGAGATAGAGAGGATCACAGAAGGATAGAACAGGTAATCTTGATTACATAAAATAAAGTGTTTACACAAATCCAGTGCAGCTAAGCTTAGGAGGCAAGTTTCTCTGACATAGGTCTCATTTCTGAGATGTTTAAGGAACTGATTCACATTTATAAGAATAAGAGTCATTCTCTACTTGAGAAATGATCAAAAGATGAGCAGACACTTTTCAGTGGAAGAAATCCAGAATGTCTTTAGCCATATGAAAATATATGTGTGTATATGTAAATTAAAGCAACTCTGAAGTTTCACTTCACATCCATCATAATGGCAACATTGACCCGAAAAAGAAATTGGAGGAGCTGATTATTATGAATTGGTACAACCATTTTGTAAAAGGATTTGGAACATTGCCCAAAATATTACTCAGCTGTGCATATCCTTGATCCAGTAAACCTACATTATAAAATTTTACTTCATAAAAATACTAGTAGATCTAGTAAAACTAGACCTATACTTATAAGGAGATCTAATAAGAGAAATGGTCCTATATGTACAAAATGTATGTACAAAAATATTTATAGCAGTTCTTTTTGTGGTGTCGTAGAAGTAGCAACTATTAGGACATATATACATCTGTTGGGGAACGAATGAGCAAATTAAGGTATATGAATGTAATGAAATACAATTGTATGAACAAAGATGTTCAGAGCAACCTGGGAAGACTGTTATGGGCTGATGCAAAATGAAATAAATAGAACCAGAAGAACAATTCTATACTATTAGCATCAACACTGTACAAACAAACAATTTTGAAAGGTTAAGAATTCTGATCAACACAATGATCAGTCATGAATCCAGAGGATTGTTAATGAAGAATGCTACTCATCTTCAGACGGAAAAGTGATTCAAAATGAGACATACAGTTTTGGACATGGCCAACATGTGTTGGTTTTGGTTTTTTTTGCTTGACTATTTGTTATAAGGATTTTGTTTTTTTCTTCCCCCCCACCCTGTCCTTGGGGGAGTAGGGGCAGGAAGAGATAGGTATTTGATAACTGAAAAAGAATGAAATTTTAAAAACGGGTTTGGTTTTGTTTTTGTTTTTTAAGAAAAGCAATAATGAGTTGAATGAGGCAAATTTAGATTTGAAATAAAGAAAATTTTCCTAATAATGAAAGATACCCAGAAGTGAAAGGGGATTTCCCCTTTTTGCAAATACTAAATGGATGTCCACATTTGAGATATATTGTAGTAGGAATTCTTTTTTCAGGTTTGCCTTGAACTAAATGGCCCCAGGAATCTCTTTCAACTCAGTAATTCTGTGATTCCGTAATTTCTCCTGGCTAAAGCTTTTATCCCCCTCCACCCAGCACTTTCAGAAGCAGCTTGGAGCCAAAAAAAGAGCTCTTAGATGTTCTAGGTCCCAATTAACTTCCCAATAGTTGCTATGTCACTCAGAGGGAGTCGTTTTTGTAGAAGTGATGATCACCTGGATTAATAAAAGTTTTTGAGGGTGGCCCCAGACCAACCCCAAAATGCTGGAAGGCATCCAACTCTATCCTCAGAACTTCCTCTTCTTAAACTGAAAGTATTGATTGAAATAGGGAAGTACTGATGAAGCCTAGCTGGTGAGCATGGAAAGTTACAGCAGAGAGGTTAGTTGCTTTACCAAGTGGGACAGTGTGATGCAATGTAAAGAGTGCAAACGTGAAGTCAGAGGATCTGGATTCAATTACTAGCTGTGTGTCCTTGAGCAACTCATTCAGTTTGCTTTTTAAAATCATACAATCTAAAAGTTGGAAGGGACCCAAGAGGCCACCTAGTCCAACCTGTACCTGAAGAAAGAAGCCCCTCTATAACACCAGCAAGATCTCAAATGAGAGAAAATCATATTTCCAAGAGAAACAGCACAACTCACTGGCATTTTCACCAGCCCACTTTTGGTGTGCTTCTATTCCTGAGAAAGATGCTATCATTCATAAATTTTAGGATGTGGTTCCAAAATCCAGATCCTGTTCTCAATCAATCAACAAGCATTTATTAACTACCTATTATGTTCCAGGCACTGTGCTATGTATGCACTGTTAACACAAAGACAAAGATGAAAGAACCCAGGCTCTCCTAAAATTTATATTCTATCTGGAGAGATAGCATATCCATATACAAGTTTAAGTACTTATAATACATGTAAATATTGTACTAAATAAATAAAATATAAAATATTTTAAATTATTATAAAATATATAAATATAAATTGCATATAAATATTGCATTAAATAAATAAATACAGGCATCATAAGTTGAGAGAATCGGGAAAGGCTTGATAAAGAAAGTAGTGCTTTAGCTGAGTCTTGGAGGAAGAAAAAGATTCTAGGAGGCTGAGATGGGGGTGTAGCACTACGTATGAAAAAGTATATCTACAATATACACACAGGGTCAGTTTGGCCTGTGGCCTCAAGGCCACATGTGGCCATCTAGGTCCTCAAGTGCAGCCCTTTGACTGATGCCAGACTTCACTGAACAAATCGCTTAGATCCTCAAGTGAAGTGCTTTGACTGAATCCAAACTTCACAGAACAAATACCCTTAATAAATTTGTTCTGTAAAACTTGGAATCCATCAAAAGGCCACACCCAAGTTCCTAGAAGGCCACATGTGGCCTCGAGGCCACAGGTTCCCCATCCGTGGAGACTGTCGAGTGAAAGAAGAGGAATCATGTATAAAGACACTGGAACAGAGGTAGATTGGGGCTGGTCTGAAGGACTCATAGACAGAGGAGTTTATATTTTATACTAAAGGCAATAGGGAACCACTGGAGTTTATTGCATAGAAGGGTGATACATTGCCTTTAAGGAAAAAAACTCTGGCATCTGCATGGAGGATAATTTTGAGCACATTTTTTTTATCCAGAAGTTCATTTCCCAAATTGACCTCTTCTAAAGCCCCTACCTTAAATCTTATCACCCTAAAGTTTTGTTTCTTGTCCAAAACTTCATGATACCTAGTAATGTTTTCTAGATTGCTTCTGGAAGTATCATTTGATCCCTTCATGAATCAACAGAAGTAATTAGTGATCAGCAGATTTGACAAGTGTTTGCCCATCTTGTTCCAGGATACAAACACTAAGGGGATGCAGATTTCCATTGTCAATGTCAAGCAGACAGATTACTGCTTCAGTATCCCTCAGCAGACAATTACCAGCCACCACTATTCCTCTCTTCTTCACATTACTTTACTGAAGAACTCTGGTGATGTCATTTGTGGATCCACATTATTTTTTTTAACCCAAGCAACTGCGTTGTCTTCAGAGGATTCAACTCCCTCCTCTAAATTAAGAGCCTAATTGCTTAGAGTTCCCAGTGTTCAATGGTCCTTTATTTTCTCTTCCTCTTGAACTTAAAAAATCCCTTTCAAATCTGGACACATCTACTTTAGGATACTTATTTGCCTAAGATCAAGAAAAGACAAACACAAAAGAAGCAGCCTAAATCCAGACTCAAACTTGCCTGAGACTGAACATTTATTTTAGATACCATGTGTTTACAGCCACATGGATACCAAAATAGAGGAATGTTCCAATCCCACCCCACCCCTGTCTTTTAGGACATAACTTGAAACAGTCCTGAGCAGCCAGAAAGAGAGAATGAGGGAAATGGCCACTCCATTTTGCATATTCACTATGTTTTCAGTTTTTCTGGCCCCTTAGACAATAAAAGGACTCATTGTCTCGTAGTGTAAGCTCTTCAGTATCACACGTGACTAGAAGCAGGCCCTGCACAGCTTCCAAGTTACCTTCCAGAACCAGGAATAGTCATTCTGAGTGTGTTACATGAGAGTGGGACGGCCCCAGCTATGCTCTTCTGATAATTACTTCTCTTCTACAAATCAACTACATTTTTCAATATAAAAAATAGTGATAGAAAAAAGATAGAATAAAGTATATAAGTGGGAAATCACTTTGGTGGATTCATATATTATCTTTATTCAATTTATAAATATACACAGCATTTTATCAGGATTTTTTCATTTCATTTAAAGATCAACTTTTTTCAGTCTTGATTTCATATTTGTCAGTTTCATTCAGTTTATAATTGATCATTTTGTATTTTAATTCACTTTTTCTTTTACATACCCTTGTTATTTTCAGAAGTATTAATGATTTACTTCAATCTTGAAGTTATTAATAAAAATAACTATTTTAATATAATAATTAAAATATTTTAATATATAAAATAATGAGATAGTAAGCCTTTTTAAAAGTATTGTATTTTTTCAGGTTTTCTGTGTACAAAACTGAATTGATTTCTGTTTTCATTCTTTCCAAACCTCACTACATCCATTTGTTCATTTAATCACTGTTCAGCCAACAAATATTTGTGGAATACCTATCACCAGACTTGGATTCACTCTCACCTTCGAAGCCCCAGTTTTCTCATCTGAAAAAAATGGAGTAGTATGTAAACCACTTGTCTGACAAGAGTTTTCATGAAGACCAAATGAGATATAAAGACTAAAATACTTTTAACTATCATTTACAAATGACTTGATGAACTTCATGGATCATTGAGTTAGAAGGACCCTCAGAAGCCAATGTATCTGTCCCCCTTATTATACAAATAAGTAAATTAAGGCCCAGAAAGAGTTAAGTGAGTTGTTCAACATAAGTGTAAGAATCATGACTCAGAACAAGTTTCTCTGATTCAAAAGTGAGTGCTATTTCCATTGTATCATAAAAGCTAAGTGGAGTGACTTTTTACACTAGGAAAATGGTACCCTGTGCTGGTACCCTGTGCTAGTGAAATTAAAGACCTAGACTGAACAAATAAGAAAATCACTATAAGGTACCAAGGACAAACTGAAAAAGTTCAGATGGGAACTATACCTCCCTTATCAACTCACTATCTTACTCTCCACAGGAGCTCTTCCAAACTTTTTTTGTCCCTCAAACCTGCCATAGTTCCCCTTCTCCCAACTATCTTAGCTGAGCACCTTGCTTCATTTACAAAAAAAAAAAAAAGGCTATTTGTGGTGAACTCCCTCTTCTCCCTTCTTTCTCATATATCACTTATATACATTCTTCTACTATTTCCTCCTTCACCCTTTGTAGCACCAATGTGCTTGCTATTCACAGCACCTACAGCAGCCATGAATATGCCAGCATAGATCTGACCACAAAATACAACAGACTCTCCACATGGAAGACAGAATCAAAACATTTATTTAAACACCAGAAAGCCAAATCCATCATAGCAACAAAGAAATCCATCATAGTAAGCAAGATATCTATTAACATTACCAGGCTCTGACTGGTCTGACCAACTTCCTCTCAGCCCTGCTCCCTCTCAGCTTCTTCCCATTCCACCCATTTATCAAGCTCCTTCCACCACCTGTGACTTAGGCTTCCATGTGATTTAAGCAGGTCACATAGGCCTAATAATGGATGGGAGAGATCTTCAAATAGAGAAAAAAAATAGATTAACAATATACCCCTGTCTCACATGATGAAGTCACCTTCCTCCTTTCCAAGGATAACCTCCTCTACTTTTTCAAGGGATGCCATTCCAACTCAGTCTCTTCTAATAAATTGTCCCTTCTTTCATCTCCACTTTTTCACTTACTTTCAATCTCTCTCAATTGATTGGTTCCTTCCCTACCCATCTACAAACCTGCCCATGTCTCCCCATCCCCCCAAAAAAATCTTCACTGGATCCTTCCATCCCTGCTAACTATCATCTTATAATATTTTTTGCCTTTTGTAGCTAAATTCTTTGAAAAGGCCATCTACAATAGTTCCCTCCACTTTCTTTCTTCTCATTTTCTTCATAACCCCTTACAATCTGGCTTCTGATCTTATTGCACTGAAACTGTTCTCTCCAAAGCTACTAATGATCTCTTAGTTATCACATCCATTGGTCGTTTCTCAATCCACATTCTCCTTGATCTCTCTATAGCCTTTTGACGATGTTGGCCAACCTCTCCTTCTGGACACTATCTTCTCTTTGGATTCTCGAGATACCACTGTCTCTTGGTTTCCCCTTCTTAGAAAACAGTGTTGTGTCAAGGCATGCTGACTCTTTCTTGTTCTGTCAGTCATTTGGCTGTAAATAGCTCTTAGTGAACTACAAGACCAGCTGAAAAAGCTATTGCCCTTCTGTATCTCTTTCTCCTATCAGTACAAAAAGAGAGAGGATTTGCTGCTGAAGATGAAGGATTCTAGCATCTTGGGAAAGTTCCCCTCCCTACTTGGCCTGATGGGCAGATTTCTTTGGGTTAGTGAGACCAGTTACACTCAGACAGTAAATCTCTTATCTATCCCCTGTAGCTAAGTATATAAATTTTTCTCCAACAAGCATACTACTCATTTTGTATAACCACCTGTGTTTTATGAATAGCCATCTTTCTTTTCTTTGTTTAACATAATGTTACTTTGAATAATATTTAGTATATGATTACTGCCTTAAAAATATGTAAAGAGCCTGTTACTCCATCTTATACTCAATATGTCCAAAATGGAACTCATTATCTTTCCCCCTAAACATTCTCCCACCTTCCCTATTGCTACAGAGGGCAACACCATCCTCCCAGTCCCTCAGACTTGCAACCTAGAAGTTATCCTGGATTCCTCCCTATCAATCTGTTGCCAAAGCCTATAGATTTCACCTTTTCCACATCTCTAGAATACGCTCCCTTCTTTCCTCTGACACTAGCACTACCCTAGTAAAGGCCCTAATCACTTCATACCTAGACTATCACAAGAGTCTGCTGGTAAGTCTGCCTGACCCAACTTTCTCTCCACTCCAAACCATTCTCATTAAGTCACTGAAGTGATTTTTCTGAAGTGTAGGTCTAATCATGTTACCCCTTTATTCAATAAACTCCAGTGGCTCTCTGTTGCTTTCAAGAGCAAATACAAAATACTCTGTTTGCTGTTCAAAGCCCTTTAATAACCTAACCCCCTCCTACCTTTCCAGACTTCTTATACCTTGCCACCCAACATGTACCCCTCAATTCCATGACACTGGCCTCATGGATGTTCCACAAACAAGAATCTCCACTTCTTGGCTCTGGGTATGTCTTCTGGCTGTCCTCAAGCTTGGAATGCTCCCCCTCCTCTAATCTGAATACTGACTTACCTGGCTTCAAGTCGCAACCAAAATACCATCTTTTACTAGAAACCTTCCTCAGCCCTTTCCATTGTCTCCCCTCTGTTAATTATTTCCTATTTATCCTGAATATACATATATGTGTGGGTGTGTATGTGGGTGTGTGTGTGTGTGTGTGTGTACATATATATATATATACATATATGTGTGTGTGTATATGTGTGTGTGTTTTGAATGTTGTCTTCCCCATTAGATTACGAGCTCCTTGAGGACAGGAACTATCTTTTGCCTCTTTTTGTATCCCTAGCACTTAGAAAAATACCTGGCACATAATAGACAATAAATGTTGATTGATTGATGATGATGATGATGATACTTTAGTAGCAGTAATAGTAATACTACTAACTCCTATGTCATAGACTGTTTTGACATAAAGGCCCTGAGTACTTTGTGAAGCATTTTCTTACTTCTCTTGGTTCATAGTTTCCATCTAAGAAACATAGGAACTATCTTCACTGATGACTCATTCTTCTTGTAGGAGAGGAATTATTGAAGACAAAAGAGCATCCATAAAACATTTTAAGAAGGATATAGACAAGCTGGAGCATATCTAAAAGAGAATGAATCGGATGATGAGAGTGCTAGAGACCAGGCCATCTAGTTATCAGTTGAAGAAAATGGGCATGTTTACCCTGGAGAAGAGAAAAGTGAGTTACAAAGGCTAGTATTCTTGAAGTATGTGAGAGCTGTTGTGTGGGAGAAGGTTTAGACTTATTCTGTTTGGCCCCAGAGGCATATCTAGGAATAATGGACTGAAATTTCAGAGAAGCAAATGGATATTTCATATAAAGAAAAATGTCCTACAATTTTAGCTGTTCAAGAGTAGAATGGGCTGTCTCAGGGGTACCATGTTCATTCTCATTTCAAGCAAAGGCTAGATAAACACTTATCAGGGACTTTGTAGAGGGGATTCTCTTTCAGGGATAAGGTAGACTACAAAATCACCTGGGGGTTCCTTTCCAACCTTTATAGTCTATAATTTGCTGTAAGATAGTGTAGCTGTAGTAACAACTAGCAAATGGTCAAACTTCGGGTGAGAAATGTCTCCAAACTAACTGGTTTGGCCTTGGACTGACCCATACTTGAAGATTTTCTAATTTGCGAATACCTACTAAAGGTTATCTTCTACCATCTTAGCCTTCACGATTCCAGTGTCCCTTCTAGTCAGTCAGTCAGTCAGTCAACAAACATGTTTTAAAGGCTTACAATGTGCCTAGGCAATGTGCTAAGCAATGGGATGACAAATTTACTTATAAAGACAATCTCTGCCCTGAAACTACTTACTTTCTAATGAGAAAAGAAGACACATAAAAAGTAGCTAAAAGTGGGGATGGGGTAATTAGGGGAGGGAGAAATAAAGGGATGAGGTTTAGGGGAATGGTGGAGAAAGTCCTATGGAGAACCAGAAGAATCTGTAGAGGAAGGCAGAAGTGATGGGGTTAGCTGAGAACAAAACCAAGAACTGAAATAATTTAGAAATAAGTTTAACAAGTCTGGCAACAAAAGAGAGATGAAAAAAGGTGTGTAACCCTCTCCCTACAGAGTCCATAATTAATATTTCATAAAGCAAGGAAACAGTAGCTGACTGGCCAGCATAGAGGCAGTTTCCAGATAAGACATGTGCATTGCTTGAGATGTGTAGTCAAAGAAACTCATTTATTAATCTTTACAGCTGACTACATTTCTGGTCCATGCCACCTAGGTCCTGAGTTAAGCATTAAACAAATCTGGTCTCTAGGCAACCGGTCTGGTTTCTCAGCCAAGCTGTTTCAAATAATGCAATAATGTTTTTCCACTGCTATCCTAGGTTTTCTCCTTAAAATGGAAGGTCTGGGAGGCCAGTCAATCCCACGAGAGGTTTCAGGGTGAAAGGGTACTTCCAAAATGATAGTCTAGGGATGGAGTAAGCATTAAAGGTAAAAAGGTTTGCAAGGTAAACAAAGTTCCTGTGTAGAATTAGGGTGTAGCCTACAGAGGAATGCACATCATAATAAGACAAGGAAGGAGGGCTTTTAGAGTATTTATTCTGAAAGGTCTCACTTCTTGGAGTTTCAGAGTGAAGTTTATATTATTTCTTCTTTTTTGTTACAGCTGATCCATAACTGGGATTTTGTCACCACTCTGTGACTAGGTGCTGAGGCTAGTGCTCAGTCAAGATAAAAGTCTTTGTGCTCTACTGCTCTGTTTAATACCATTGCTCATAGACCAGGCTTTGTAAAGGCACAAATAGGAAACCCTGGTAATTCAATTCAATAAACATTTTTAAGTGCCTATTATTTGCCAGCCAATGTGCTAGGCCTTAGGGATACAGAGTGCCCATGAAAACAATCCTTGATCTCAAACAGTTTGCCTTCCTTTGGGAGGGAAAGAACCTATACACAGAGAAGTATAAAATTTATAACAAGTAAATACAAAGTAATGAGGGAAGAGGGTAAGGAGTGCTAACAGTTAGAATTGTAAAGCTTCGTGTAAGAGTTGGTACTTGAACTGAGCCTTGCATTGATCTAGAATATCCAAGGAGCATTGGTGAAGGAGGGGGCAAGTATGGGGGACAGTTTATGCAAAGGTAAAAAACAAGAGATAGTTTATTTCCCATAAGTAACTGCAAGTGGCCCAACATGGGTGGAAAGTAGAGTACATGAAAGGGAGTAAAGTGAAATATCTGGAGAGAGGAGCCAGAAACAGATTGAGAAAGACTTTAATACAAAATAGAGGAATTTGCACTTCATCCTAAGGGAAATAGGCTCTAAGGATTCATCTAGAACTGATGCATCCTTGCCTGTACAATGGTATTGCCTTTTCAAACTGTAAGTAGGTTTCATGCACTGAAACTTAATCACTAATCCTTAGTGAAATGTAAATGTTTGACAAGTATCCAAATCACAAAGTCTTGGCTCTCTCAAAAAGGAGTTAATGGGCATCCCCTAAAGGGAACTGTAGTCAAAGTATATACGAACAGTTCATAGGCTCATAGAATTAGAGCTAGAAGAGACCTAGAGGCTGAGTTCAACTCCCTAATTTTACACATGAGGAAAATAAGGAACAAAAAGGTTAAATAATTTAACCAGGGTCACTTCTCTGAGAGTGAAGCAATGTTGTGGAATGATAATCATAGATTTTATTCAGTTGAGTGATGGACCAAGGTTATAGATAACATGATTTTTTCACTAAAGAATAAATACCTAGTCCAGTTATTTAGGAAAACTGCACGTGGCTCCCCAAACACAATGTCTTAAGAACATCTGACTCTTAGGGATGATTTCCTCTAAGGAACATCCACAGGGCTTTATGAATAACACTAAAGCTGTCTCCTGAGAGTCTAGCTTCTGGTTCTGACTGTAGTCTTAGCAAAATGCAAAATTACTCATCGAAATTTTACTGGTTTAAAGAAAAGAGTGTATATGGTTCATGAAGCAAATATAGTCAATTAGGAGATAAATATTTAAGTATTATGTACTATAGACTGTGCTAAACACTGGGGATACAAAGAAAGGTATTAAAAAAACAATTCCTCTCAAGAAGCTCACTGTCTAATGAGGACACAGCATGATAATAGTTAGTTTCAAATAAGGTAAGACAAGATAAATTAAGAGATAATCAACAAAGGGTAGGCATTAGGGATCAGCAAAGGCTTCCCATAGAAAGTGAGATTTTAGTTTGAACTTGAAGGAATCCAGGGGAAGCCGAAAGATACAGATGAGGCGAAGAGAATTCCAGGAATGGAAGACAGCCAGTGAAAATGTCTGAAAGTCGGGAGATGGAGTACCTTCTGCAAGAAACATCAAGGAGGGCAGTGTTACTGTATTTCAGAGTACTTGGAGATGAGTAAGATATAAGAACTCTAGACTGTGGCAAGTAAAATGACACTGAGTCAAACTGAGTCATGATTTTTCTCCAGGACAACGTTTATAATCCATTAAGAGTGATGCATATAACTGTTAAAAAAATCAGTCACTGACCATTACACCAAAGCCTGGGATCTAAGCATGAATATTGATTAGTTGAGCTAACAATAACCAATAAATTTGGGTCAATGTACTCTCTCAGTGACCAAAGACCCCAAGTGAGGGCGAACTGAGTGTTTTAAACCTAGGTGTGTCTTCCTTCTGATTGGCCTAACACCATTTGGACTTCTAGAGGAAACATGACAATCACAATTGGTAAGACACTTTAATGAGAAGGTGAGTTGTGTTACCTCAGGTCTTCCCTATTACTTCCTAGGTGGTACTCGGGAGTAATCCTCAAGTGACAGGATTAATCTACAGCTGGGGAAAGTTGGCTGACCTTCTGGTGTGACTGAATTAAAGAATGCTAATTGTTTTATTGGCCTCAGCTGCCTCTAGTAATCTTGGCCAGAAAATCCTAACTATTCTAATCAGAATCTGTTAGTTAGCTTTCTCCTTGGGGACCAAATTACCTCTAACTTTGACAAGGAGAAGGAAGGACAGGAAAGCCATTCCCTGGGAATGAGCCCAGCCCAAGCTGTTTCTTTGTTTTACTAAGGAAGGTCCACTTTCAAGTAATTAGCTAATGAATTCCCCTGGGACTAGCAGTGATTATATTTGTTGGGGTAGACAAAATGGAAAGCAGGATGGATTACTGGGTAATAATGGTTATTAAACAATACCACATAATATTAATTTTCCTCAGGACCAAAAAAAGATCTGGACCAAAAAGACAAACAAATAGTCTCAAGGTGCCCCAGACAAATGTAAGCTGTTGCTGAGACTGGAATTAAGATGATGAAGATAATGCTGCTGCTGCTGATGTTGATGGTGATGGTGATGATGGTGATGATGATGATGATGATGATGATGTTGATGGTGATGAAGATGATGATGATGATGTTGTTGGTGATGATGTTGATGGTGACAATGATGATGGTGGTGGTGACAATGGTGATGATGATGTTGATGGTGATGGTGAGGATGTTGGTGGTGATGAAGATGATGATGTTGTTGGTGATGATGTTGATGGTGATGGTGATGAAAATGGTGATGGTGACAATGGTGATGGTGATGGTGAAAATGGTGATGATGATGTTGATGGTGATGATGATGTTGATGGTGATGGTGATGAAAATGGTGATGGTGACAATGATGATGGTGATGGTGACAATGGTGATGATGATGTTGATGGTGATGATGATGTTGATGGTGATGATGATGTTGATGGTGATGGTGAGGATGTTGGTGGTGATGATGATGATGGTGATGGTGATGAAGATGGAGGAGGAGGAGGAGGATAAAGAGGAAGAATAACCCTTGGAGAGGTTTGGGAAGGTAGGAGTAGGTCAGGTTATAAAGTGCTTGGAATGTCAGAACATTTATAATCGACCCTGGAGCTAATAAAGTATCATAGTATCACAGCATAATAGTGTTAAGGACTGACTGTGGATCTTCCTTAACTTGGTAACATTATAGGGAATCTAAGTCTTTTTGGGGACATAATCTGGGAAGATTGTGGAAGTTTCCTGTAGGTCAGGTACTTGACAGCCTATTCACACATGGCTGAGGATGAATGATTAGTTCAATTGGTTCAATTTATTGTAGCTAGGTCCAGTCCAAAGAGTGGCTCAAATCCACAACAGTTAATCAAATCATTCTGAGACGCTGAAACTTATTCACTATTCCTTTGTGAAATGTAAATTCTTTTGTGAAATGGTTGATAAGTTCCCAGGTCCCAGAGTTTTCTTGGCTCTCTTTCAAAGGAGTTAATGGGCATCCCCTAAAAAGAGCTGTAGTCAAAATATATATGAATAGTTCATACTTTTCATAGGATCACAGAATCAGAACTAGAAGGAACCTAGAGGCTGAGTTCAACTCCCTAATTTTACATATGGGGAAACTGAGGAACAGAGAAGTCAGATAATTTAATAATTAAAATAATGTAAATAACTTTACATTATTAGTGAGTGCCTGAGGTGAGATGAACTTTAAGTCCAGTGCCCTTACCACTATACTGTGCTGCCTCTAAAATTTCTACGAAAAGTCAAAAATGATTGCAGGCTATGAGCAGCCATTTGAAAGATTGCTTCAAACTGCTAATAACAAAAAAAAATGCACATCAAAACCAGTCTAATATTTTACCTACCCTCAACAAATTGGCAAAGATGGCACTTGTCAATCATGGAAGGACTTTGGGAAGACAGGCAAAGTAATATGACTGTAGTAGAACTGTGAATTTGTCAAACAATTCTCAAAAACAATTCATAATTATGACTATGGATGTTTGAGTCATTTTTTTTGGCATATTCCAAACTGCTTTTACAATAGTTGGGCAAATTTACAGCTCTACTTTGGTTTGGTATATATCCCAAATAAGTCAAAGGCAGGAATGAAAGGTCTAATATGCACCAAAATATTTATGGAAGCAATTTCTCTGGAAGCAAAGAACTGGAAATAATATGAATGTCTCTTGATTACAGAAAGGCTGAAGAAACTGAATTCGTGAATGTAAGCACATATATAAAATGACATTAATGAAAAACTCGGAAAAGCAAGGGAAGGTTTACTCAAATTTTGCAGAATAAAGCAAGAAGAAATCAAGACAACAATATACACAATGACTGCAACAATGCCAAAGAAAAAGCTAGAAAACAAACTGAGCACAGTGTAATCACAACGGCCAAGCTTAGCCCTGGAGAAGCGCTGAGAAAATGGCTTCTTCTCTTTCTCTTCCTGTACTGTCAACAGTTCATATGTTGATCAGTTTTTTCTGAACTCTTTTTCTCTTGTTTTATCTTTGTTATAAGAGATGGCTTATTATGAGGAAAGCATAGAGAGCTATATTAGAAACTAAAATAACATGAAAATAATATTTTTTTAAAGGTTTACTTCCTTGTAATACTGCCAAGTGGGTCAATCTCTTCCATTCATCGCTACATTTAAAAAGCCTCTGGTCATACGTTCAACTATGAACAGTAGTCTCAGGATGAAGTTTAAGCATAATGGTCTCTGGATCAAATATGTTAAACCCATGGCCCACCAGACCCCTGAGTAAAGCCCAATCCAAATTAAAGTGTAATATTGAGAAATATTTGATAATAACTAACATTCATATAGCCCTTAGTATGGACCAAGTATTGTGCTGCTTTCCAATTATTATATCACTGGATCCCCAAATTTTGGGAAGTAGATGTTTTTATTATCCCAGGGGCAGCTAGGTGGTGCAGTGGATAGAGCATGTGCAGGAGTCAGGGCGACCTGAGTTCAAATCTCACCTCAGACACTTGATACTCACAAGCTGTGTGACCTTGGGCAAGTCACTTAACCCCAATTGCCTCATCCTGGGTCATCTCCAGTCATCCGGATGAATATCTGGTCACTGGATTCAGATGGCTTTGGAGGAGAAGTAAGGCTGATGACCTGCACACCCCTCCCTCACTCAAAACAAAGTCAAGGGCAAGTCATGTCATTATTTATCTGATGGCATGGTCTTCTTTGGTAATGAAGGACAAATACACATCCCTATTTTACAGACAAGAAAACAGAGGTAGACAGAGGTTAAGTAATTTACCCAAGGTCACACAGCTAGTAAATATTTGAGGCCAGATTTGAACTTGGGTCTTCCTGATTCTAGGTCCAATACTCTATCCACTGTGCCATAACAAGATAAATAACAATATAATGCAATGTACGCAGCATTCCAATTTTTTTGCATTCTAACTATAGATGTTTTTATTAATTTGTTAATTTTTAGTTTTCAACATTCATTTCCACAAAATTTAAGTTCCAAATTCTCTCCCAATCTCTCCCCTCCACCCACCCCAAGTCAGCATGCATTCTGATTACCTTTTCCCCCAATCTGCCCTCCCTGCTATCACACCCCTCCCTTCTCTTATTCCCATCCTCTCTGTTTTCTTGTAGGGCAAGATAGATTTCTATATCCCATTGCCTGTATGTCTTATTTCCTGGTTACATGCGAAAACAATTTTTAACATTTGTCTTTAAAACTTTGAGTTCCAACTTCTCTCCCTTCCTCCCTCCTCACCAATCCCAACCGAGAAGGCAAGCCATTCAATATAGGCTATACATGTGTAGTTATGCAAAAAGACTTCCATAAGTCATGTTATGAAAAACTAACTATATTTCCCTCCATACTATCTTGCCCCCCCATTTATTTTGTTCTCTCTTTTGACCTTGTCCCTCCCCAAAAGTGTTTACTTCTAATTACTCCCTCCTCCCATTTGCCCTCCCCCCATACCCCACTTATCCTCTTCTCCCCTACTTTCCTGTAGTGTAAGATAAATTTTCATATCAAATTGAGTGAGCATGTTATTCCCTCCTTAAGCCAAATGTGATGAGAGTAAGCTTCATTTTTTCACCTCTATTGAAAAAGTTTTTTCTTGCCTCTTTTATAAGAGATAATTTGCCCCATTCCATTTTTCCCTTTATCTTCCCAATATATTCCTCTCTCACACCTTAATTTTATTTTTTTAGATATCATCCCTTCCTATTCAACTCATCCTGTGCCCTCTGTCTATATGTATATAATCCCTCCAACTACCCAAATACTAAGAAAAGTCTCAAGAGTTACAAATATTATCTTTCCCTGTATGAATGTAAACAGTTCAACTATAGTAAGTCCCTTATGATTTTTCTTTCCTGTTTACCTTTTCATGCTTCTTTTGATTCTTGTGTTTGAAAGTCAGATTTTCTATTCGGCTCTGGTCTTTTCATCAAGAATGATTAAAAGTCCTCTCTTTCATTGAATGACCATTTTCCCCCTTGAAGTATTATACTCAGTTTTGCTGGGTTTGATCTTGGTTTTAATGGTTTTAATCCTAGCTCTGTTGACTTCTAGAATATCATATTCCAAGCCCTGTGATCCCTTAATATAGAAGTTGCTAGATCTTGTGTTATCTTGATTGTATTTCCACAATACTCGAACTGTTTCTTTCTGACTTTCTGAACTGACTTTCTGACTGCTTGTAGTATTTTCTCCTTGATCTGGGAACTATGGAATTTGGCTACAATATTCCTAGGAGTTTCTTTTTTTGGATCTCTTTCAGGAGGTGATTGGTGGATTCTTTCAATATTTATTTTACCCTTTTGTTCTAGAATATCAGGGCAGTTTTCCTTGATAATTTCATGAAGGATGATGTCCAGGCTCTTTTTTTGATCATGACTTTCAGGTAGTCTCATAATTTTTAAATTGTCTTCCCTGGATCTATTTTTCAGGTCAGTTGTTTTTCTAATGAGATATTTCACATTGCTATTTTTTTCATTCCTTTGGTTTTCTTTTATAATTTCTTGATTTTTCATAAAATCACTAGCTTCCATCTACTCCATTCTAATATTTTAGAAATTATTTTCTTCAGTGAGCTTTTGGATCTCCTTTTCCATTTGGCCAATTCTGCTTTTTAGGGCATTCTTCTCATTGGCTTTTTATTTTTTTAAAGTGTTATTTTCCTCAGCATTTTTTTAGGTCTTCTTTAGCAAGCAGTTGACTCATTTTTCATGATTTTCTTGCATCATTCTCATTCCTCTTCCCAATTTTTGCTCTACTTCTCTTACTTGATTTTCAAAATCCTTTTTGAGCTCTTCCATGACCTAAGACCAATTCATATTTTTCTTGTAGGCTTTGGATGGAGGAGCTTTGACTTTATTTTCTTCT
>CM053769.1:238807365-238832627 GCA_028658325.1 Potorous gilbertii
AGTGGCTGCAGCTGTTCCTGCTTACTGCTGTGGCTGTCTTGGGGGTTCTTCTACCCCTCCCCCCTCTGCTGCCCTGGGGCTGGGGCCAGACCACTCCACCCTCCTGCACTGGTCCCACAGATTTTTCCCACTAACCTTCCAGTTTATCCTCAGTGTTTTGTGGTCATGAAGTCTGGAACCACTACAGGTGTGAGAGATTCAGTCTCCCCAAGGCCTGCTCAGATCCCATCTGAGCAGCAGCACAGTCCATGTTGCACTGTGCTCTGCTCCCAGCTTGGCATGATTGACACTTTCTGGCGACCTTCTAGGCTATCTTGGGCTAGAGATTTGCTTCACTCTATCATTCTGTGAGTTCTGTAGCTCAAAAATTTGTTTAGAGTGATTTTTTTTACAGGAATTTGGCTGGGTTTAGGGGGAGAGCTGTAGCAATTCCCTGCTTTTACTCCATCATCTTGACTCCACCCCTCTAGCTATAACATTCCATTTTAAAACTAAGTCAATGTGTGGTGCTGGTATAATGGCCCCCCATTTCCATTTGTGTTGGATACCATTGATCTGGGTAACAGCAGTGCCTTGGCAAGGAAACATATTGCTGGGAAGGTGACTGGCTTATCAGGTTATAAGGAGACACTAATCAGAACCTCCAGGGCAATCATCACCTAGTTGTTGGGCTTATAGATGAAACCAGTTAATCCAGTGTTTTCAGTATAGCAGAGACATGCTTGTTGCCCACAGGTGTATAAGTTCTCTGCCAGGCTGCAACTGACTGAGAAGAATATGATTATAGGAGAAGCATCTGTTTTCCCAACCAGAGGGATTCCCTCCATTTGGCCAGGGGTAGCTTTTGGGAAATCAAAAAAGCAAGAATTAAGGTTGCTGGAAGAAATATCAACAATCTCAGATATACCAATGATACCACTCTGATGGCAGAAAGTGAAAAAAAATTAAGCATCATGAGGAGGGTGAAAGAGGAGAGTGTCAAAGCTGGCTTGAAGCTTAACATTAAAAAAAATAACAGCTAAGATCATGGCAATTGGTCCCATGACTTCCTGGCAAATAGAGGGAGAAGAATGGAAGCTGTGAGAGATTTTATATTCTTGGACTCAAAGATCATTGCAGATGGCAGCTACAACCATGAAATTAAAAGATGCTTGCTTCTTGGAAGGAAAGTTATGACAAATCTGGAGAGCATACTAAAAAGCAGAGACATCACCTTGCCAACAAAGGTTTGTATAATCAAAGCAATGGTTTTTGCAATGATAATGTATGGCTGTGAGAGGTGAACTATAAGGGAAGCTGCATGCCACAGAACCAGTATTCTAAGTTGTGGTGCTTGAGGAGACTTTTGGTAGTTCGTTGGAGAGCAAGGAGATCAAATCAGTCAATATTTTAAAAAGTAATTCAAACTACTCATTGGAAGGATAAATATTGAAGCTTAAGTACTTTGGCCACGTAATGAGAAGAAGGAACTCACTGGAAAGAAGGAAAGAAAAGAAACCTGATGGGAAAGGAGAAGGGGATAGTAGAGGATGAGATGGATGGATAATGGAATAGAAGCAATTAACATAAGCTTGGGCAGACTTCAGGAGACAGTGGAAAATAGAAGGACCTGTTCTGCTATGACCCATGAGTTGTCGAAGAGTCAGACACTACTGAATGAATGAACAACAACAAGCTTTTGGGAGCTGGAGGAGATACAAATTTCTGTGGAAGGTAAGACTAAATGGGCTAATCAAGCTGAAAGTTACCATGTCACCAAGAGAGAAACTGCAGATAGGAAGGCAAGCAAGTAGCTGCAAGTTCAGGGATTTTAGACTAAGAAAATTCAAAATTGCAAAGGTCCTCAAAAGCCATCTAGTCTATCACTATCTAAAAGGGAATCCCCACTACAATATATCTGATGAGTCATCCATTCTCTACTTAAAGACCTTCAATTATAGGGGAAGCCATTGACTTCCCAAGAAAGTCCATTCCACTTTGGGGTAGTTCTAATTAATAGGAAGTTTTTCCTGATGGCTTCCCTCAAGCCATAGCAAAATCCTACCTTCTACAAGAAGCATTTCAAGATCTGCCTTATTACTAGTATCCTGTCTGTTGACTATCCCCATGTGTATGTATGTATTTGTATACATATATATGTGTGTATATATATTATATATACATATACATGATGTATACATATATGTACATATATATGTTGTTTGTACCTAATTGTTTTTATTAACTCTCCTCATTTAGCCTATAAGTTGCTTAAGAACGAAGACTGACTTTTGTCTTTATTTATGTCCCCAGTGCTTAGCACAGTGCCTGGTACACAGTGGATGCTTAATAAATGTTAATTGACTGACTGATGTCAAGGGTAAATTTTCCCATCGTTCCTGGTTCAGACTCCTGAAGTCAAGCAGAACAAATCTCATCTCTCTTTCATGTGACCACCCTAAAAATACTTTAAATATCTATTTGGCACATCTTCACACAAGGGCTTACAATCCTCATATCAATAAGAGGGCAAGGATGGAACTCCTGGAGGAGTAGGCAAATAATCTGAACCCCATTCTCCCTCACTAAGGCCCTCAAGTCTATTCACTAAGTGCTAGACTGGTCTGTGAGTTGGAGGGTATGGTATGGGGCCTTGGGGACTTGTAATTCCTGTGACTATGCTCTGGAGCCACTATCCCAAATGCTGTTCTCACTGAGTCCAGTTCCCAGAGAATGGTTATAAAGTCCCATTAGTGATCTAAGAGTAACCCTAAGGGATTGGTGGCAGAATGGAGAAAGTGTTCTTCTCTAATGCTATGGATCTCAAGCCCCTATCAGTGTGCTTCTGGTTATGACTGACAATTGATCAGTCAACCAGATTTAATTAGCTTCTAGAAAGAGGTGTTTATTCAGAAGAACAACTGGAATTAAACATCTGCCAAAAGTCTGTGACATAGACTTGTGTCACTGCCATAAGTCACAGTCTATGGTTTATGTATTACCCCTAGTACATGAATTCAGAAAGAAGTAGGCTCAACATTAGAGTTCATGTGTTAAATTCAATCACTCTCAGAAATCCTATTGTTAGAGTTCAAAATGTTTAGGTATAGTGTGGCTTTTCTGCTAAGTCTTTGTAGAATTTTGAATCTGTATATATGCCTTTCCTCTGGTTCCCAGTGACACTGCCATTAGCTGATCCAAAACACTTCTAGGATGGATGTGGGGAAATAGGAATCCTCTGGACTTCTAAGAAAATGAGGTGGAGGGAGAGACACCAAGACAGGAACCAACGTCCAGAATTCTGATCCTCTAATACTTGCCCCCATTCAATTCCTTTTTAAGGTTTTAGCTAGACCATTCTCTCCTCTCTACTTGCTCAGATCTCTTAGGTTCTAAACTAGCCATCTCATTTTATATAGACTCCATAGAGCATTATCAAGTTTCCTCAATCAATCTAAACATACTCCTGTGCACTTTTTTCACACTTATTCAGTCTGTGATTGTTTGATTGAGACTCATTACCCCCTGATTAAGCTACTGAAGTGTAGTGTTTCATCATTTACTTTAAATAAGGCTGATGATTTGATTGATTTACCTAATCAACTTGCACCCATAGATTCCAATTTTCACAAACCAGTCCTTTGTTTAGTGATTTTAAGAGAAACAGGGAAGCAAAAAAGAAGTTTCATATCTCTCTGACACAGACGTGAAACATATTTCATTTTTCCCAGGGACTGATGATTTAAAATTCAGAAAGCCCCCAAATCAAACCCAGTTAATAGGAGCTGAGCTCTAAGATCCTGAGTCATGGGTTCTATCTAAATGAATGTGCCAAGCAGTAGACTGGGCACTGATGGGATTTATGATGGCCCCTCCTCACAAAGTATGAAAGTAAATATGAGAACAGGAAAAACACAAGTCCATTTATAAGCACAAAGACCTATGACTGCTGTGTCATGATATTGTTTGCAATCCTGCTGCTAGATTGTGGAAATTCTAAGAGTCAGCCTGCTTCTAATGCTAATATACTGAGAAAAGAAGGGGAAGAAAGCGGTTCAACTGCCCCTCTCAGGAGTACTTAGAAACTAGATTTAAGAGAAAGAGAAGCAAGGGCAGTGACAGACAAAGAGAGAGATAAACCTGGAAGAATGTGACATTTTAGAGAAGGAATAGAAAAGTAGATGCACAGGAATCAGGATTTTAACATATTGGAGAGCTAGAAGGGACCTTGTATGAACCCCTCATTTTATGGATAATAGTTGGCATTTATATAGTGATTTAAACCTTACCTTTGTGCTTTCCTGTTTTACTGTTTCATAGAGCTGTAGATCTAGAACTGGAGGAAATTTTAGAAGGCCCCTACCTAATTTAACTCCCTGATTTCACAAATGAAGGAACTGAAGCCTAGGGAAGTCATTATATCCCCAAGGACCCACAGGCGGCAGGTAGTACGGAGATGGGGGAGGAAGTGAGAAAGAATAGGAAGATGTGCTGTGTCATGATGCATTTACAATCCTGCTGCAAGAGGAACTTGGTCTGATTGATACAGATATGTAGGGGTGTATGGGGTATTCAAGAGGCCGAGCACCTCTGGCATAAAGGCTGCTCATCTACCTTGGGTGTCCACCTTCACCCAACTGTCACCTGCAGCTTCAACAAGCTGTAGTATGCTCAGCAGCCCCACTCAGCTAAGATCATCTCAGTAGATGGGCTAAACCAGGTTGAGGGTAACCAGTAGGCTTCAAACCCCTCAGTGGAGCTAGGGGAATGTCTCTGCCCAGTGGAATGGGTAGATGAGAATAATTTGTCCCAGCCACCACGAAGACAGCTGAAGTAGATGCTGTGGATTGCCTACAGTTCGGTCAGACATTGAAGATGCCAGGGCCATCCACTGAATCCTAAGCTATCATCAGTCATTTCAACTTTTGTCCTGCCATTGGATTTCCATGACTCAGGAAGGGAAAGCAAAGCTGGTAACTTTTTGAAATTATCTCCCTTAAATCCAATTCATCCAAAAGTCAAGACATCACCTTGATGATGTCTTGATGTGACTGGTCCTCTTCAAAACCTGGACAGACAACAACATGTAAACATATATAATACACAAAGCATACGCATAGTAAATACAAATATAATATGGATATTTCACACTCTTAAGCCCAATTAATGTAAGTAACCCTAAAACTCTGAGGAGAGAAGTAGTCAACGGTCCTCCGGAGACTCAACCTAGTTAGAAGAGAGCCCAGAAGTCTTCTAGTGTAACCCCTACTGAATAGGAATCCTGTATAATATAATAACAGCAGCCAACATTTATATAGTACCTATATGTTCCAGGTACTGTACTAAGCACTCCACAAGTATATTTCATTTAATCTTCACCATAACCCTGCAAAGTGGGTACTGTTAATATCCCCATTTTATAGACAAGAAAATTGAGGCAGAGATTAAATTGACTTGCCCACAGATACACAACTAGTAAGTATCTGAGTTTAGATTTTAATTCAAGTCTTCCTGATTCCTGACCCAGCACACTATTCACTTCACCACCTAGCTGCCATATATGTATAATAACCTTTGCCTGAAGACATTTACTAGAAAGAAACTTCCCAAAGGAGCCTATTTTATTTTTGGTTAACTCTAAATGTTGGCAAGTTTTTCTCTCTACAATTTTCACACATCACTCCCAGTTTTGTCAAACAAAACAAATCTAATCCCTCTTCTTTTTGACAACACTTCAAATACAGGGAAATAGCTACCATGACATGTCTTAGAGGGGAAAAGTCTCTTCTACAGACTATCATCAATAAATCCTTCAAATGATCTTCATTTGGTCTGATTGTATTCCTCTGGACATTCCCCAGTTTATCAATATCCTTCTTAAAATGTGGCACCCAGAATTTATTCAAGAAGTATTCTGACTTTTCCAGTCCTAGTTCCAGCCACATGGTATGCCTTAGGACTAAGATTGCATGTACTTTCATGGCTGCCACATCAACCACCATTACACATTGCCCTTGTAATCTATAAAAGCTTCCAGATCTTTTTTACTGCCATGCCTCTTCTGACTTGTGCTAGGATTCAAAAAGTCAGTGTCTGGTGTAATGCTTTATATTTACAACTACCAAACTTGAGCTCATTTGATTGGGTCCCATGTTTATGGATCTGACTCTGTTGCTCTCTGTTAAATATCCTTCCCAACTTTGCATCATCTGCAAATTGGATGAGCATTCCACCTATACGTTCACCTAAAGCATCAATAAAAATGGTGACTAGCATAGGGCCAAGCACAATTCTGTGTGTTCCCTCCATTAGAGATGTCACTTCAAGCTAACATTAAGCCATCATATTCTCTTGGGGGTTCAATATCCATCAGGTCCAAATCTATGTATCAATCACCAGGGAGTTATTAAATACTTACTACATGCCAAGCATTGTATTAGACATTGGGGATACAAAGAAAAAAATGAAACAGTTACTGTTCTCAAGGAGCTTAGCATCTGACTTATATACATATGCATATATAAGAATACACACACACATATAATATATATATATATATAAAATATAAGCAAAATATAAATATTTCATAGTCCCAAGTGCAATTAATGTAACTAAGCCTAGAACTCTGAGGAGAGAAGTAATCAACTGTTTTCTGAAGCCCCAGCCTGTCTGGGGGAGTGGGAATTTGAGAAAGTCAAGCCAAAGGTAGGGGAGATATTAGCAGCTGTGTGGGATCAGGTAACAGATAATACTTGAGCTGAGCTTTGAAAGAAGTCAGTGATTCTAAGAGACAAGAAACAGGGAGGGCATTCTGGGGAAGGGAAACTAACCAGGGCAAAAATGTGGAGACCCGAGATAGAACACTGTGTTTGAGAAAAGGAAAGAAAGCCAGTTTGACTGATCTGTAATAAGACTGGAAATGCAGCTCAGAGTCAGGTTGTGAAGAGATATAAATGAGAAGTTTCTGTTTGGTCCTAGAGGTGCTAGGGATGGATTGGAACTTCTTCAGTAGATGAAGTGAGGTAGTCAGAGCTTTAGGTCTATCATTTAGACAAGTGTGTGGAGGATGAATTGGAGAGGAGAGAGCCTACTGTGTTATCATGGAACTCATGACTTTCTAGCTTTCCCACAAACATACCAAAAAATTAGTGAGAGTGGAAACATGCTGTACTTAGAACTTAAAATGACCCTAGAAAATATCTCTCCTCATTTTATAGAAGAGGATCTGATGTCCAGAGAAGAGAAATGGTTAGTAAAATGTAACAACATAGGGAATGTGATTTCAACTCCAGCACTCTTTTCATTGCATCACATTTCACCTCCATGGGAGCTCCATGAGGGTAGGTATCATGTCATAAATTACAAACTTTATATCTGTTGCCCTTAGTGTCTTGCACAGTGCTCTGTACTATCCTGTAGGGATTTAGCTAATATTTCTTGAATAAGTTAATGCAAAAATCTTTCTAAGAAGAATTTTTAATACACAAAGGCTTTTCTATATTGGATTGTCAATTAGAAACAATCTTCACCTTCCCCAAGATACAAAACCCTGCCCTGAGGTCCTCTAATATTTTCAGCAAACTAAGCCAGAATGTACTATTGCATGTGGTTTTCAATGTTCGGGGATTTACTTTCACCTCTTTAGAAGAGGAATTATGAAACTAGACATTCTGAATGTTTAGATCCAGAAAGAGAAAGAAGACCAAAGGAAGAGAATGCGTTAAGCAAAGTGAGTGATATAAAGTATGTTAATGTATCCTATAGGCTTAGAGGAAGGTGATGTTGAATAGATTTCTAGATTTGGCGTCACAAGGACCTGGATACAAATACCTCCTTTTATATTGTGTGATCAAGGGCAAGTGGTTTAACTTTGGTTGAGACTCAGTTTCTGCCTCTGTGAAATGGGGATAATGATACTTGCAGTCCTTGCCTCATTGGATTGTTGCAAGGTTCAAATGACATAGGGTATATAAAGTGTTTGGCAAGCTTTATAGTGTTTTAAAGGATGTTGTAAGGATGTTAAGGGAATTTGAAGATCTTCCCTGCCCCTTAATGGGCCCGTGTGACCTGCTTTGAGCTTTGGCCCAGCCCACATAGCCTGAGTTACATGAAGCCCAAGATGGGAATAGGAGGAGATAGTGAGGTAGAGCTGAGAGAGGCATCTGGCAGAGCAGAGCAGAGCAGCTAGCCTGGGTGAGGGAAGGGCATTTTGTATGGGGGAGTGGGGGCCTTAGAGAGGGAAGGCTTGGGGATAGCTGTTCTCCTTCTATTGGTAATGTGTACAAATTAATATAAAAATCTTTCTAAGAAGAATTTTTAATACACAAAAGCTTTTCTATATTGAGTTGTTAATTAGAAACAATATTCACCTCACCCAAGGTACAAAACCCTGCCTGAGATCTTCTAACTAACAAACTAAGCCAGAATGCTTACTATAGCACAATAACAAGGAGTTGTTACTATGGTGGAATTGGCTTTCTGGTGTCTGAATAAATACTTTGGATTCGTCTTTGAGGAAGAGAATTTATATTTTGCTGATTTGCTCCTGCATAGCCATAGCAGCTTGCTGTGGGTATTGCATCTGAGCTGCAGATGTTCAAAAATTGTAGTTTTAAGCTGTTATTTTGGGGGACACCCTGGACGAATTTTGTAGTTATTAGTGTGTGTGTATACATATGTATATATATGCATAATGAGGTCATATACAAAGCCACACAGGGAATTGTTTTACAAATTGTGTGTGCGTGTGTGTATGTATTTCCAAATATTGAGAAGTGAAGGAGGGAAAGGAGATTGGAAATAATTGTAATGTCTGACTGAGCAGACCCAGCTGGGGTTAATAAGGGAGGCCCTTTAGGAAGAGACTACCTTGTTATTTTAGGAGAAAGAAACAGGACTAGAATTTAGGAGATCTGGATGCCAGGCATCTCTGCTATTAATTAACTGGATAAGCTTAGGTCAGTCACTTCTACTTTATGGGCCTGAGCTTTCTGCACCAACCAGGGGGCACAGCTGATAGACTGCTGAACCTCGAGTCTGGAAGACCTGAGTTCAAATTTAGCCTCAAATACTTCCTACCTGTGTGACCCTGGGCATGTTATATAACCTCTGCAATTTCTTAATTTCTAAAACGAGAATAGTAATAGCATCTACCTCTCAGGGCTGTTGTGAGGGTCAGTCAAATACGATAGCATTTGTGATGTGCTTTGCAGACCTTGAAGTGGTCCATAAATGCAGCTGTATCTGTAAAATGGTCTCTTAGGCCCCTTTTGGCACTAAAGTCTTACTTAAAAGATGACTTAATAGCATTAAGATAACAATAGCATTTTGTGCAAAATTGTTTAGCACTTAGAGAATGAAAAATTGAGGTCTATGAAATAGATTTTTTTTTTCCGAAAGATTGTTAGATTTCTGGACGAGAAAGACTGGGTAGTATTCCAGTTTTCTCCTACTGCTCCAAAATAGACAGGCATTTGAGCTTCTCTGCTAGATATCAAGGCTCCAGTTTCTAGGATACTCAAAATTAACTACCAATATGTGCCAAAAATGAGATTTTGCGTATTTTCACTAGCTCCTTATTAATCTGTCCTGGACCACAAGCACTACTAGCCAGTCATTTCTCCCCTTGGAGAACCTTCTGATTCCCAAAGATGCCAGTGCAGCAGCTGAGATGTGCTGTGGTGTTGGCCATTAACAGTCACCCTGGGCCTTCCTGATAGTGCCAAGAAATGGGCAGTTATCCAAATCAGTGACCCTGGATTCAAGATAACTACTTTGACTGAAAAACACAGAAAAAGTTCCATCAGCAAACATTATGAGGTTGAGTATTGTTGATTTGTCCCGAGTCAATGAACTTGGAATAGTGGGATGTGGTACAGTGTAGAGAATGCTAGCTTTTATGTGAGAGGACCTAGGCTAAAACCCCTGATCTGCTTTTTACTAGTTGTGTAACCATGGGCAAATTATTTCCCCTCTCTTGGTCTCAGTATCTTCATCTGTAAAATGAGAATGTTTGGGCAATTCATGTGGTTCACCATCTCTGAATGTAGTAAACCATACAATTCACCTTTTCTAGTCTTTTCTCATCTGCAAAATGAAAGTATTTATGATCTTTATTTTTATCTTTAAAGTATATGATCTTTAATTTCTGTTTAGTTCTGAAATTCTAAGAGGTATTTTTTTCATCTTTTTTTAATGAATTATTTTTTCTTTTTCTTTTATACCACAGACATTTTCCTACATATCCCCATAGAAAAACAACATGATATAGTGGGAAAATCACGGTATCTGAAGTTGGAAAATCTGGATTCAACTCCTTTCTCTGGTGATTCATAACTCTATGACTCTTAATTTCCCTAGGCCTCAGTTTTCTTGTCTTAGAGGCAGTTAGATTGTATGTTGACCTGACTGTTAGACATGGAGTCAAGAAGACCTATATCCAAATCCTGCCAAAGACCCTTACCAGTTGTGTGACCCTGTATAAGTCAGTCACTGTTTGCCTCAGTCTCCTCATTTATAAAATAAGGAAAATATTGCCACCTACCTCCTAAGGATAAAGTGAGATGATATCTGCAAAGTGCTCTGCAAACCTTAACATACTATGTAAAAGTTTATTGTTTGTGCTACTATTATTGTCTGCAAAATAAGGGGGTTGAACTTGGATGATCTCTAAGGCCCTTACAGTTCTAGACCTATGATCTCAACCATACCTTCCAACTACATAAAACTGATGAATATGATAAATACATATATCAGCGTAGGCAACATTCTGCACCTAATATCACCCACCTCTCTACCAAGAGAAGGAATATAGGCTTCCTCTTTTCTGGAATTAAAATTGTTCCAGGGATATTCTTAAAATAATAATGTAATCTTTCACATTTGTATAGTACTGTATAAAATTCTGTCACATACATCATCTATTTATTCCTTACAACAAAACTATGTAGGTTGGCAGGAAAGTCATTCATGTGTTCCCATTTTACAAATGAAAAAACTGAAGCTCAGAGAAAGAAGTCAGATCTCCTGACTCACAATTCTGTGCTTTTCTGTGATAACACAATACTTATGTTTTCAAACAAGAATATAGTGAGGATTTATCATACCGATGTGCTATACTTAACCACAAAGAAAATAGTCTGGAAGGACGAAAGTCCCACGACACAAAGTCAAGAGGCAGGTAGGTGAAATTTGCATTAAATGATGGCATGTGCTTTTGTCAGCAAGGTGTCAGATGGTTGTAAGAGTCTTTTATCAGATGGTAGAGCTTGTAGAGTCCTTCGTAGAGTGGATGATGTCTCCCAAAGGTTGCTACTTTCCTGAGAATATCACCAAGGGTCGTTCCATCTCTGCTCCCATGGCCTCCATGGTAAGCACAGTCTGGTTACTTGGACCTCCACTTCATCTATTTCCTCTTGCATTTCAGTCTACCCATTTGCTTCTTCTTCCATTTGGCTCTGATGGTGCAATGGAAGTCAACAAGATGTAGCTAAGAGGAAGCCACACTATTTCTTAAAGCACCAAAATGCAATGGAAATGGCCTACGGTATGGAGTTAGAGAATGTGGGTTCAAATGTAGTTTGTGACCCTCTCTGTGTGACCTTGGAAAGTCATTGAATTTGGGGGCCTCAGTTTAATTATCTACAAAATGAGAGGGTTGGATTAGATGCCCCCTGAGGTCCCTTCCAACTCTTAATCTAGGATCCCAACAACACAGAGAATATTTGGTACAAGGGCCCTGTTTCTTTGTCATTCATCACCTGTTTCCTAACTTCTTTCTTCTCCATTGGAGCAAAGGAGGGGATCTTTCAGACAGTAGTCAGACTGTTTGCCCAAGAAGGCAAACACACATTTTCTCATAATTATGCCTAAAAATATCAACCCCTTCAAATTAAATCACCACCAACTGTGACAGCAGCCTGCTGGTCCTAAAATAATAGATGTCTCCTTAAGGGCCAAGGATATCTAAACAGGGATACAGACAGTAATTGATGGCATCTGTACAGAGTCAACCATCCAAAGCAATCATCAGTGAACAAATAGTCAGGAACTATGCCTGCAAAAAAATCAAAGAGGGCCCTAGCTGCGTAGCCCAAGAAGTCAGAAATGAAGCTTTCCTTCCTTAGCTAAAAGTCCCTAAGCTTAAAATCAAAATTTACACTTTCCCTGATTCACTGGACATTTAATTAGTACCTACTATGTGCAAGTTACTAGAACTACAAAGGTGAAAAAATATCAGCCCCTGACCTCAAAGAGTTTACATAGTACTTGGCAGGTGGGGGAGGTGAGACAGGACATGGTCATAGTGAACAGATTTTCATTTATATTCACATAGCACCCACACTATTCCCCTCATTTTGGGACCCCACCCACCCAGTTAGATACCCAAAGTGTCAGATATTTGGCAGATTAGCATCCTCTTCTAACCATGAGCCCACATCAATGTATTTTGCTTTGTTTTTACCAATTAACCAGAGACTAAACGTAATTGAATCAGGCAAACAATTCAAGTCTCCTACTACATGCTAGGCATTGTACTAAGCACTAGCAATGTGAAAACACAAGCAAACAGTCCCTGCCTTCAAAGAGCCTGCTTTCTCTCAAGGGAGATAACATATACGTATATACGTATACGTATACGTATAACTATAATTATAGTTAACATATATATAGCGCTTACTATACACCAGTGCTTTACAATTATGATCTCATTTTATCTTCACAACAACCTTGGGAGGCAGATGTTAGTATCCTCATTTTAGAGATGTGGAAACTGAGGCAAACAGAGGCTTACTGACTTGCCCAGTGTCACACAGCTAGGAAGTGACTGTGGTCAGATTTGAATTCAGGTCTTCCTGCTTCCAGACTTGGCACTCTACCCATTGCTCCATCTTGCTGATACCAATATACAGACAGATATATACAGAACACATATAAAGCAAATACAAGGCAACCTCAAAGAGGAAGGCATCAATCCCCAGGTGCAGGGATCAAAAGAAGACTCTTGCAGGAGGAGGTATTTGAGCTGAGCCTTGAAGAAAACCAGGGAAGAAGACATGAGGTTGGAGTGCATTCCACGCCTAGTGGAAAGGGGATGGGGACAACCCATACAAAGTCATAGAAATAGGAGATGCAGGGGCATTTTGAGGAACCTCAAATAGATCCCTCTGGCTGCCCCATGGAGTATTCAGAGGGAGGTGGTAGAGAAGCAATGTGATAGGTAAGCATTTATAAGGGCTTCGAATTTGATGTCAGAAAAAAATGAGTTCCAATTCTACCTCAGATACATACTATCTGTGTGACCCTAAACAAGTTATAGGGCAATTGGAGCCAGGGAGAGAGCTAGGAAGGAGGAGAAGTGGATAGCGTGCCAGGCCTGAAGTTAGGAAGCCTCATGTTCATGAGTTCAAATCTGGCCTCAGACACTTACTAGCTGTGTGATCCTGGGCAAGTCATTTAACTCTGTTTGCTTCAGTTTCCTCATCTGTAAAATGAGCTGGAGAAGAAAATGGCAAACCACTGTAGTATCTATGCCAAGAAAATCCCAAACGGGGTCACAAAGAGTTGGACATGACTAAAAAACGACTCGACAACAGAAAGACATGTTACCAAATCTATAAATTGAGGGGCGTGGATAGCATAGCCTTTAAGGTCCCTATTAGCCCTAAATCTATGATCCTCTGTTTCTTTGAGCAATCCTTAAAAAGGCAGGATGGGGCCATGTTCTAAGGAATTTAAAATAACAGATTAGTTTATATTTTATCCTAGAGTTAATATGGAATCACTGGAGTTTGTTAAGTAAGGGGTGACAGTTTTAGGAAAATCACTTTGGAGCTAAATGGAAGATGCATTGTAATGCAGATATATTTGAGTCAAGGAGATCAATTAAAAGGCTGCTGCAATTGTTCAGGTGAGAAGTGGCTATGTGAATGAAGAAAGGGGCTGGATACAAAAGATTTCCTCTTTGAAGGGTAGAAAATGTGGAGACAGAATTGACAAAATTTGGCATCTGATTATATTATGTGAGGTGAACGACAGCAAGTTGTGAACTTGGTTGACTGAAAAGATGATAGTGCCCTAAATATTAATAAGAAAGTCTGGAAGAGGACAGAGTTTAGGAAAGGATAAAGAATTGTGTTTTTGACATTTGAAATTGAGATGCCTCCAAGATAACCAGTTTGAATGTTCAAAAAGCAGTTGGTGACGTGGAACCAGAACTCAGGAGGGAGAGACTAGGACTGGAATATGGATCTGGGAGTCATCTGGACAGAGATGATAATTGAACCCTTGGGAGCTGATGAGGGAACAAAAGTACAGAATGTAGAGAGAAAATGGAATAGGACTCAGGAAGAGCCATGGAAGACATTCACAACTGGGTGGCATGACATGGATGGTGATCCAAAGAGTAAGACTCCAAAAGAGACTCTAAGAAGGCTCTTTCTAGAAGGGATTTAGCAAACAAGAGGAGAACCAGGAGAGAACAATGCCACAAAAATTCAGAGAGAATGGAATTCTCAGAGAAGGTTATCAACAGAGTCAAAGGCTGTGGAGATCAACACAGATATGAACTGAGAAAGGGCCATTAGGTTTAGCAACTTCAAAGAGCAAAGTTTCAGTTGAGTAGAAGATAATGAGAAGAGGGCCAGTGAAGGCAATAAAGAGAGCGTTTTTAAGGAAGCTAATTTTAAAAAGGGTAGGAGGGATGTGGAACAATAACTATCAAGGATAGTAATCTCTAATAATGGTATTTTTCAGGATGAGGGAGATCTGGCCTGTCTGTAAACAACAATAGAGAATCCACTTGATAGAAAGAGACTGCAGATCAGGAGAAATGGGTAAATCACATTGGGGCGATTGACTGTAGAATACAAGAGAGGAGAGGATCTGGTGTACCTGTAAATAGATTGACATAACTGAGAAGGGTCATTTTCATCGCAGACTGGAAGAGGAAATAGTGAGGTCCCATGTCAAGGAGCTATTGATGAAGGCTGGAGAGATAGAGGGACAGGAATTCCAAGTCTAGAATTCCCTGCTTGGGCCATCTGGAAAAGAATTCATGAACTCAAGCTTTGTTGAGGTCAAGGTGGTAAAGATTTATTAAACTTTTCAGCCGGCAAGAGTTCTTAGGGAACCTGCAACCTTAGAAGAGTACAGGTAAAGTTTACATAGGATATTCTTTAGTAAAACATGTGCCAAATATGTTAACTAGGTGATTCAGGGCTGTATTAGGGAGTGGTTAAGGAGGGGTTAGTTCTTAAAGGAACATGCACTTTTAGTATCTGCTGCACAGGTATTTTACCCAGAGTTCATTAGAAAATAGCCCAAAGAGGGGCTACGTGATCTCTAAGTCAACTAGAGATCAGGACTGACTAAGGAATACTAGACTGCTTTCATTAATGTCTTGTTAGACAAGATTAATGTAAGCAAGTAAACATATGTCTAAGTCTAGGATATATATATTATTGGTCATTGAGTAGTAATGGCAGCTAGGTGGTACAGTGGATAGAGCACCAGTGCAGGAGTCAGGAGGACCAGAGTTAAACTCTCACCTCAGATACTTGGCACTCACTAGCTGTGTGACCTTGGGCAAGTCACTTAATCCTAATTGCCTCGTCCTGGGTCATCTCCAGTCATCCTGATGAGATGGCTCTGGAGGAGAAGTGAGGCTGGTGACCTGCATAGTCCTCCCTCACTCAAAACAAAGTCAAGTGCAAGTCATCATTATTTCTCTGATGGCATGGTCTTCTTCAGCAACGAAGGACAAACACGCACAGTAAATGTCATTATGACCCAGTACACAGCCAGCTCAGCCAGTACACAGCAGGTTCAAAATAATAATAAATTCTATAGGTACAGCTGGTTACTATAGCAGAAAGGGAGATAGCAGTTTTTGCTGGGGCATACTGTATCCTTGGGCTGGGGAGAAGCTGCCTGGGATAATGTTTTGCGGCTCGAGAGAAATGTAGTTTTTAAAGAGAAATGTGATTTTAGAATTGGAGTCCAAGCATATGCAACCAAGCACCCTATGACTATGAGACTTAAAATATAGGATTCTAGATATAGAGCTGGAAGGAATCTCAGAGGCCACCTAATCCGACCCTTTCATTTCACAGATAAGAAAACTGAGAACCAAGGAGGCAAGAACATTTCAACTAAATTTCATCGAGGTGAATGCTCCCTATGTTAACTCAATTACAATCCTTCCCTGCCCTTCCCTTTTCTAGCAAAAAGCATTTATGAGTTGTTATGACCATCTCCTAGTGCCCAAGGGATCTGTTCAAAATTAAGTAGTTATCGAACATTAGAGATAAGATTTGAACTCAAGTCCTTTGACTCAAGGGTCACTTTTTCTTTCCTATACTACACTAAGAGGATAGGGAGTGCTATAGAAAGTATGAGAAGAGAAGGTTTAAAACAGCCATTATAGAGAGTGATATAGTAAATTAGCTAGTTTGTAATGGACATCCTAACTAAATAGTAATAAAAATAAAATAACCATATAATATTCCCTCAAAAAAAAGAGAGAGAATCTTACTCTCCCATAAATATATATAAACTGTGTGAGATGAGTGCAACCATATATGTAGAAATGATGTGTGGGGTCCTGACCTATACGTTTGTTCAAGGGAGATGCACTTTTAGGGAATACTTCTGACTATATCCCTTTTAGCTCTGGATCGACGCCTCCAAATATATATTAATTCGATAAATTAGTACCTACCAGGTGCTAGTATCACCTACTAGGTGATAAATGGGTTATAATTTTATAGCTCTCTCCTTAGGTGCTTACAACAATCCTATGTAATATGACAAGGCATGGCAGAATGATGTAAATGAAAAGAGAACCAAACACAGGATCAGACCACCTGGGTCTGAATACTGCCTTAACTGTTTAGGTAGAATCTATGGGACCTTGAGCAAGCTGCTTTCCCTCTGGTCTAGAGTAAGCAGGAATATTTCAATCAGATTTCATCAATGTGGATGCTCCCTATTTGAATACTAATTACAGCCCTTCTTTGCTATAGCGGAAAGAGTTTGTGAGCTGTTAGGACCATCCTCTGGGGCCCACCCTTCAGATGATGAGCATCCTGAAGTTTGAATAGGCAGGTCCTTTTGCAATAGATGCAAAGTCCCTCGCTAAGCCTCTACTCCAAATCTTTCCACCTAGTAGGACCTTCCAGGAGTTTACATTCTATTGGTATCACCTTCAACAACTGACAATCATCTCTATCTAGATCATGAAGAAGCATAGGGGTTTGGTGGGGTGGTTAGTGAAAAAGAATGATATAAATGCTAAAAATCCTGAATCGGACCTGAGAAGACCCAGATTTGGATGCCAGCTCTGCCCCTAACTAGCTGTATGACCACAGGGAAGCTATTTAATATCTCCAAACAACAATTTCATGACCTACAAATAATAATAGTTAGACTGCCTAGCTTGCAAGGCAGTATCTTGTAAGGACCACAGGGATGTAACCTCTTATTATTGGTATAACAGTGCAAGAGTTTGCTGTCAAATAGTCACAGAGGTTAGAAGAAAGTCACCCACTCAACTTCTCATGAGTCAAAACTAATCACTGATGACACTTAAAAACAGTGAAGATCAAAAGACAGGATTTTTAAGTTGAAAAGGACTGAAAGATGTCCTGAATTGCACTGTGCCGTTTTGGGGTTTTATTTCTGCCGCATTGCCATTGCAGTTCAGCTACAGTTGAGTTACTATAAGGAGGCCTCTTAAATTGCCTTGAAGAAAAAATTCAGTAAATGTTCCTTTCTCAAGGTATAAGCATGAAGAATTTCTGAATCTGAACCATATGGACTATATTCAAAAATCTATTTAATATCCCAAATATTTTCTAAAAATTTCATTACATAAGAGGTCATTTTAATAGTCCTGTTATTTAGTTAAATGGTACTTTGGCAAGATAGTAAAAGTAAAATGCGTTTGTAGAATGATTTCTAATTTAGTTTGTAAAATTTGGCCCAGATTTTATTTATTCAACTGACATTTATTAAATGCCCACAGACTACTGGGGCAGGTTGGGCAGAACATAACAGGTGGTCCCAAATCCCTCTTCTCTCCAAACCTACAATTTAATCTAGAGAATACTAAATGAAAATGAATGAATTATATATGTACAAAGACATGCATGGTAACTCCCCATCTATCTAGCAATCATTCTTCCATCAATCTTTTGTCATATGAAATCCAGTAATAAACTTGGAAGTAAATTTAAAAGGCCTACTTAAAGAAAATAGCTATCACAAAGTCCAAGCACTTTATTCTGTAGAATGATGGTGCTACCTTCAGCAATAATCTTTTAACTTAGAATTGTATATAAAATCAGAGTTATAGACTTGAATTGGGAAGAGATTTTAAAATTCATTTAGGCCAATCCCTGCTCAAATTATGAACTCTCTCTACAATATCCCTGAGAGCTTGCATGAGAAAATCCATCAGTATGGTAAACTCACTCCTAAGACATCTTATATTAAGGTGACTGATGTAACAAAAAGAATCAGTATGATATGGTAGAAAGGGTACTGGCCCTGAAGTTTTGGGTCTTAAGTTCAAATCTTGGCTCAGATTCTGGTAAGTTGTGTGGCTTTTGGTCCTTGGTTTCCTCTTCTACAAAATAAGAGAGTTGGACTAAATGATCATAAGTTTCTTTACAGATCTAAAATTCTGAGTCTACCTAGTTTTCCCAGCAACCATCAGTTCTCCTTGGGCTGTCGTTGGGCTAGCAGATTGTAAGGTACATGGTTAAGGGAAAGGAGACCACTAGAAGCACTAATAACTGATAAATGAGCAAGAAGACTCAGTAACTAGAAAACCATTCTGGTCTAGAGTCATTTTAATAAAGAAGCAAACAGTCTTATAAATCTTAATGGAAAGGCTGCTTGGTGTTATGGAATATTTCCTGGGTATGGAACCAAGAAATCTGGATTTGAATCCTGACTCGGAGTTGTTAGCTCTGTGACTTTGGGCAAGACTCTTTTGCTTTCTCAGCTTTACTTTCCCCACCTGTAAAATAAAGATAGTACCAATTATATTACTTATGTCACAGAATTGCTAGGGATAAAATACTTTAAGGTTCTAGGGAAATATGAGCTATTCTTATGACACTCCTTTAGTGCATCACTTGATTACAGCACAGAATGAAAGCTGTTCATTATAATAGCCATGAGTCTTCACTGAAATAGATTAAGGAATGTGAGCTTAATCCTATGGAGGCAGATGAACATTTAAGTACATCTCAGCTCAGAGTAGTAGGCACCAAATTAATATTGATACAGATTTAGGGAAAACTTAATTCCAATAGGCGTACATTGTTAAAGTATGGATAATGGGGAGATGTTGGATTATAACAGTCTTCTTACCTATGCTTTTTCTATAAAACATCATAAACAACATACATGGACTTACGTCTACTTTTTAAAGAATTCTGTTCCATGTGTAAGCAATGAAATGTACCAGGGAGAACAAAGGTTAAGTTTTACAATCTGTTAAGCAATGATGAGAGTACTTAATTTGTACTTAGGAGTTTTTATTTTTTTTTAATCTTTCCTCTCCTTTCCATTTGAGCCTGTTGTTAAAAGTCCCACTTACACAGATATTTTCTTTCTCATGCCTATAGGAAGGTCACCACCTTTCTCTTCCATCCTAGCCTGTAGTAACACCTCGTCACAGCCCCTGACCCCATCTGTTCAAGCCTATTTTGAATGTTCTTCGGAGAAATGGAATTAATTACTTCCTTAACACCTCCCTGGTACTCTGTGAGAACTAGCTGCTCCTAATTACTCTGTGGCCAGCTGCCCAGAGATTAGCACCCCTGCGTGTTCTCTACCACAGAGCTCCAAACAGCCCTTCTCAACATGGCAGCATGAGCAGTCCCTGGAGGTAAGGGGAGCAACTGTGCAGCTTCTATTTGTCTCTCCCAGTCCTCTGTTTCCAAATCTATGTTCTTTGAGAATCTTACAGAAATGGAAAATTAAAATAAGAGAAATATCCATACAAGGGGCTACGATTATAAATAACCATCCATTCATTGAAATGTATTTGGTACCCTCTAGAAATTATAACAGTATAACATTTCACACCCACAGCAAAAGTTACTTTAAAAAAAATTCTTATCAGATATTACATTGTGGCATGAAGGTGACCATGAATTGTTAAAGTCAATGCCATGAACTCTGGATGTTCCTACCAAAATGGGAAATTTGTGTGTAGACCCAGAAAAGACTATATCTGCTCTCTACAGAGAAATCTGATTAATTCATTTTTCACCAGGTTAGTTGCAGGGGAATTATTTTTATTGCCAGTGTCTATCATCATCATCATCATCATCATCATCATCATCGACAATAGCAATTGCCAAAGATTCTAGCAACCACTGTTGTACAGGGGGGCTGTAATCTACAGGAGTGGAAGAAGAATCTACCCCAATAAAATCAAGATTCTTGGTGTCCTGAAGAAGTACATCATTATAATGGCTTTCCAAGCATTGTAGTCATCTTAATTTATTCTGTAGCAGTTCTTTGACCTTTATAAAGTAACTTTCTTATATAACAGGTATCACCCTCTATTCTAGAATTATATATTACTTAGGTTCTGCCTGGCTGATGCATAATAGGGCCATTCAGGCAGCTATAAGGTTTTGTTTACTCATTCCCCTCAATAGGAGACTGCTGACCTCCTTGGCTTCCTTTAAATCCCAATTCAAATCTCATTGTACCTTCTTCAACCCTTCTTGATGCTAATGTTTTCTCTCTGTTAATTCTTTCCTATTTATCCTACATATAGCTTGCTTTGTGTATATTTGTTTGCATGTTGTCTCCCTCATTAGATTGTAAGCTCCTTATGTACAGGGACTATCTTATGCTTCTTCGTATATCCCCAGCATTTGGCATAACTCCTGGAACATTTTTCAGTCAATTCGGTCATGCCTAATCCTTCATGACCCTGTGGACCATATTATCCATTGCATCCTGGGCCATCTCCAGTCATCCTGATGAATATCTGGTCACTGGATCCAGATGGCTCAGGAGGAGAAAGTGAGACTGGTCACTGGATCCAGATGGCTCAGGAGAAGAAAGTAAGGCTGGTGACCTTGCATGGTCCTCACTCACCTAAAACAAAGTCAAGTGCAAGTCATGTCATCATTCCTCTTTGAGAACGAAGGACAAACACAACAACTTGGCAAAGATACTTGAGTGATTTGCCATTTCCTTCTTCAGTGGAGAACAGTGAACAGAGTTTAAATGACTTGCCCAGGGTCACATAACTAATAAATGTCTGAGACCAGATTTGGATTCAGGTCTTCTTGACACCAGGTCTACTACTTTATCCACTGAGCCATCTAGCTGCTACTTAATAGGTGCTTAAAAAATATTGATTGATTTATTGTGTGTCCCCAGTCCTTACTCTAAGCTAAGAAATAAATTCCTTTCTCCTCTTTCCCAGCATAAGAGTCTGCCCCTTATATGGTCATCTCCTCCTATCGAGTCTTTCTGAGGCTGAAGAAAAGCATGTGTATTCTTTTCTATGAATTCTTTAAATTCCTATCATGTCCCTGGATTCTGCTGCCTAGTCTTACAGATAATCTTGAAGCTTTGTTAAAGCTCCAAAAGGTATGGAGGAATATTGGCAGAAAAAGACACCAGCTAGAAACCTTTGCTACCACTCCTACCAATGGCAAGAATGTGGGCACTCCTACTTCCCACCACCAGGAAGGTGGTGGTAATCCTACAAGTAGGATTTTCTGATTTATTTTATCAATTAAGAAACTTGAACACAGGGAGGCTCTTGTCCAGGATCACGTGGCTAGCAACTGTTGGGAGCTGAGAACTTCACGACCAATGTTGCTTCTAACACATCACACTACTTCATTTGCTAGGTGTTCTATGGGAAACAAAGATGAATGAGACCCAGTCTCTGATGTCATGGAATTTACAATCTGTCAAGCTTAGATAATTCTTCAAAACTGTAGGACTATCAAGCTGTTCTGGTGTGAAGTCCATCTCTTTTACTTATTCCTGGCCACGAACTGTGCAGTGTTCCCTTCTTCCTTCCTTCCACTGCCATGTGACTGTGTGTGATAAGTATTTCATTTATTTCATACTCTGATTATCTAGAATGTAGGGTATGTTCAGGGAAGCCTAGAACCTCTGGTGTGAAGACTGCCAAGCCCTTTTCAGGGCTGCTTTCCACCTTTGGTATCTACCACTAATTCTCACTTGTGACTCCAAGAAGCTGTAGCATACACAGTAGCCACACCCCAGTAAACCATTTCAGCAGATGGGTTAAACCAGATTGAGGGCAGCTGAGGGATCTCAAACCTGTGGGTGAGTTGGGGGAGGGGGGTGTCTACTTCAAGCATGTGAGGATTTCCTTTGGTGAAATGAGCAAATGAGAACAATTTGTTCCAATGGCCATGAAATCAGCTGAAGCAGGCACTGTGAAGCACTTAGAGCTTGGTTAGACATCAAAGATGCCAAGTTCATCCACTGCATCCTGAGCCATCACCAGTGTCTTGACTCAGGATCCTGCCACTGGACTGTGATGGCTCTGGAGGAGATAGTGAGGCTGACAACTTCATGCAACTCTGCCTCACTTAAATCCAATTTATGCACAAATCAAAAAAAATCACCCATACCATTTTTACATGGACTATTTTTGCCCAACCTGTGGTGGTAGAACATTACAAGCCCATATAGGTCTGATCAGCCACAGTTGGACACACCATAACTTGATTCTAGCATAGTGATGTTATTTTGATCCCCTTCAAGAATGAAGGACAACAACCAACTCTGATTACCTTAGGTAGAACTTAATCTAATACTTTCCCTTTTCTTGGTCTGGTAGAGTTATTTGGGGCTCTCTTTCAAGTTCAGAACAGAAAATTTTCTCTGTCTCTTCAATTAAATGACTCCTGGGGTCACAAAATCACAAAGACTTTGGAAGACCTTCTGGGGATAAAAAATATCCAAGGTGACAGATGTTAGAAGATTTTCCTAAAATGACAGAGAATCCTTGGGCTAGAGTACTGGCAGTCATCTAGAGGAACTCCTTTTTTTTCAGGGTACAATTGGTTTTGAGGAAGAAACTTTTGCCTAAATTTTAGGAAACTAGAAGAGGAAAAAAAGGTAGAGGCATATAAGAAGCAATCAGGCAAGTGCACAGACCAGAGAGTGAGAGGAGAGAAGACACATATATGGCAAGCGTGTGCTAAATATTGGTCTTCCTGAGACCAGGTAAAACAAACTATTGTAGTATTAGAGCACCTGGGGAGAGGCTAGGACAGTCAACAACTTCTTTCCTCTATTTTCTCAGTGTTTCTCTCCAGGGTTTAAATCTCAATCCTTTTATTCATCAAAATCACTCAAACCAATTGGGAGAAAAAAAGAAAAAGGTGACACTGGCTATGTGTTCCTTTGCAGTCTTTTATACTCTGTTTAAATGGATCCCCCTATCCCCCCATCACATCTTATGTTACTTGATACTGCTATTCCATTACATGGCTATTAATAATAATTGTATCTATGCCTCGAAATTAGAAGTTTCAGATTGAGACAAGAGAAACTAGTACATAGAGCAAGATATTTCCCTGGTTTATTCCAGGGGGACCAAGCCAGTAAGAAATTTCCAAATTTTCTTAATTTGGGAAGGAACATATGCTTCATTCACCGTCATTTTACTGAAATGAGGCATTGTCTTGATCAAAGCTATGAAATCTTTCAAAGCTGTTTCCTTTTTCATTGTGTATTCACTGTGTAAATCATTTTCCTGGTTTTGCTCATTATAATCTATATCAGGTTATATGATTCTTCCCAAGTTTTTCTGAGTTCTTTGTGCCATTTTGGGGAGCATAATAGTATTTCACAGCATTAATGGGCAATAATTTGTTTCACTTTGCCCTTTAAAGTTCAACTCAAGTGCCTTTAACTCAAGCTTCCAGGAAACTCACTGAATCCCCTCATTGACAACTATCTTCCTCATGAGATTTCACACCGCCCTTTGTTCTTTCCCCTTTCCCAGTGCCTTTTCCCATTGTGAGATCATATATTCTAGCTATCTATAAGGTATCACCTTACTAGTTCCAGAGGACATAACAATGTTTTAATTGGACTTTGTATCTTCTTTAGTCTCTGGTGCAATATCTTGCATACAGAAGATTATTAACTAAGAAGTGCTTATTAGTTTGATGATATAATGAGGCAGCTAGGTGGCACAGGAAACAGAGTGCCAGACCTGGAGTCAGAAAGACTAATCTTTGCAAATACAAATATGGCCTTACACAATGACCTGTGACCCTGGGCAAGTCACTTAACCCTGTTTGCCTCAGTTTCCTCATCTGTAAAATGAACTAGAGAAGGAAATGGCAAATCACTCCAGTAACTTTGTCAAGAAAACCCCAAATTGGGTCACAAAGAGTCAAACACAATTAAAACAACTAAATAACAACAACAAAAATGATGAGGCATCTCTGTTGCAGTGGAAAAGGTAATGGGTTTGGAATTAGAAGACTAAGTTTTCACAAGGAAGAATTGGTAAACTTCCACTTGGTGACCAATAACAAAGACCTCTGAGACATCCCAGAGACATTATTTTTAATAGGGGTTTTTTTTCCAACTAAAAGATATTTATTTTCTCTCCCTCCTCCCTTCCTATTGAGGAAAAAAAGAAAACTAAAAATGAAATTCATACAATAAATATGCACAAGCAAAGCAAATTCCTTCATTGACTGTGATCAAAAAATGCATATCATATTCTGCACCTGCCCCCTTGGGGCCAACAGTAGTTAAATGACTTGCACAGGATCACACAGCTAGGAAGAGTCTGCCTCAAGTTTCTCCTCACTCCAGTCCATCTTCTACTCAACTTTCAAATTTATCTTCCTAAATCTGACCATCCTCCCCTACTTTCCCCCCACCCCTAGTGACTCAATAAACTTCAGTGTCTCCTTATCACCAACAAGATCAAATGTAAAATCTTCTGTTACAGGTTAAAAGTCCTTCATAATCTAACCCCTTTCTATTTTTTCAGTCTTCTTACACTTTACCACCCCAACCCTCACTCACTGATCCAGTGCCATTGGCCTCCTTGCTGTTCCTCAACAAGACATTCTGTGCATTTTCTTTTTTTTTTTTTATTTTCCATCCCTCCCTCCCCACCCATTCCCTTTGGGAAGGCAAGCAATTCAATATAGGCCATATCTGTGTAGTTTTGCAAGTGACTTCCATAATAGTCGTGTTGTGTAAGACTAACTGTATTTCCCTCCATC